>CM040978.1:792282-811552 GCA_022985145.1 Pangasius djambal
CTGACTCGTCCCTCCCTCTCTCTCTCTCTCTCTCTCTCTCTCTCCCTCTCAATTTTTCAATTCAACTCAATGTGTGCTTTATTGGCATGACAAAATATTTTGTATTGCCAAAGCAACATACAACAGAGCAGGAGAAGAAGGAACTGAACAAGACATTAAGTGAAAAAACAGTAATGCAACATCATATACATTAATGATGTCACTCTCTCGCTCTCTCGCTCTCTCTCTCTCTCTCTCTCCCTCTCTCTGTCTCAGTATAAGTGTAGCTGACTCGTCCCTCCCTCCCTCTCTCTCTCTCTGTCTTTCTCCCCCTCTCTCTCTCTCTCTCAGTATAAGTGTAGCTGACTCGTCCCTCCCTCTCTCAGTGTCAATACTGGCCGTTACCTGCTCCGTGCTCTCTCTCGCCCTCACACACACTCTCTGTCTCTCACACACATGAACACACACATTATTGCCATGATTCTGACACACAGTCGAGCACATTTGTGGGATTAGACACAGTGTGTGTGAGAGTGTGTGTGTTTGGAGGAATTTGGTTAAGGATGATACACCTCGCATGGCTGCTGCTGATCTCTGGGATTCCGCATGTTACAGCAAGTTATCCGATATGGTGGTAAGTTTCATCTGTGTGTGTGTGTGTGTGTGTGTGTGTGTGTGTGTTTTATTCTGTCCCAACTGAGTCTTTATAATGGTGTCTAGTAATATGAAGTATTCCTTATTATATTTATCATGTTTAGGTTTATGTTTGCATCTGATGTCAATACATATTTAGGCTTTTACATCTGTATGTAATGTAATTTTACTCTGCAGCACTGACACGTGCCTTATAAATAAAGGCGACTCAACTGCTTACATGCAGCACTCTTTTAGAATTTATTGACTTAAAATGAAAGAAATGACATTAAATGAAAATAAGAAAAAAATATTCTCTAGTTCGTCATTTTTTTTGTTTTGTTTTGTTCTACTTATAATTTTTTTCTCTCATTTACTGTTGTTTTTTCAGCTTTTACTGTTTTCTTAGCTTTTGCTGGGAGCTTTATGCTGGGAGTCCATCGGACTCTTTAGGTTTTTATTGTTTGATAGTAAGGACTTTTTGAAGAATGTGGGCTGAGGAGTGTGATCTTCTGCACTTGTAGTGCATTTGTGTTGCCTGGCAGTTCATCGAGGTATTTCTGGAGACTGAGTCGAGCAGTGCCTAGTGCTCCGACCACGACCGGAATCACATGCGCCCTTGTGTTCCACATTCACAAGATCTCACAGTCAAGGTCCTTGTATTTGCTTAGTTTTTCTACCTCTTTCATCGAGATATTTGCATCATCTAGGACGGCTACGTCGGCGAGCAGACAATGTGTCTCTTGCTCTTATCATGGAGAATGATGTCCGGTTGGTTCACCCTGATGGTACGATCAGGGTTTGCAGCCGTGTCGTACATGATGGTGATGTTCTCCGTCTCAACAACCTTTTCTGACTGGTGATCATACCAGTGACCAGGCACTGACAGGCCGAGCTCCCTAAGCATCGACCAGTGCAGGTAGCTAGCTATCCGATCCTGTCGACGTGTATATTCTCTCAGGGCTAGCATTGGAGATTTAATCTCGTCACCAATACTGGCTAGAGAGTATTTCTTCATCTCTTTTTCATGATACTCTTTCTCAGTATTATTATTATTATTATTATTATTATTATTATTATTTCTAGTCTAGTGCCTCACTTAAGAAGCTGAGTCTATTTATAATGCATGTCAGTGCTGCAGAGGAAAACGAAATTAAATACAGACAAGAATGAAAAAGAAGAAATAAAACACCAAATGACAGAAAATAATAGACAGAACAGAAAAAGAAAAGAATAGATTTCTGGGAGAATCGCCTAATAACAGAAAATACCTTTCGAATAAAGGTATTGCTGATGTGAACTGAAAACTTAACATCATGAGAAGTTCACATCATAGTTTCAGCAGGAGGTATAATGTCCCATCTCCAGTTCAGTCAGTAAACTGGCTAATTCCCCCACTATTAAACCCACGTTTATTCACTCACGTGTAACGTTTATTCACTCGCATGTTACGTTTATTCACTCGCATGTAATGTTTATTCACTCATGTGTAACGTTTATTCACTTGCATGTTACATTTATTCACTCGCATGTTACATTTATTCACTCGCATGTTACGTTTATTCACTCACGTGTAACTTTTATTCACTCGCATGTTACGTTTATTTACTCGCATGTAACGTTTATTCACTCACGTCTGAAACATCAGAGTTGGGGCAGGCCTCAGACTGTACACAGTAGAAGGTGACGTAAGGTCACTCACCTCAGCGTGAGCCGCTGTCGTCTCTTTAGCTGAGCTGTTCTCAGATGGGTTTGTAATGTTCTAGCTGATCAGTACTAACTTAGAACATTCTGATCACGGGTCAGTACCAGAAAGTGCACACACAACATAAAGAACCTTTAGGAGCAACAGCTATACGGTTACCACGGCATGTACAAATCATTTCACAATGGACCGACGATGGTGTTTATGTGAACTATATAGTGAATAGGGTGTGTGGTTTGGGATGCACCCACAGTGGATGGTGTTTATGGCTTATTTATTGCTCTAAATCTTTTATATCCCATAATCATCCTTTAATCCTCTCACTTTTATTTCATTTTCTTTATTTACTTTCATCACAACGAATTTAGAATTTCCACTCCCATGACTAAACTTCACCTGACTCTCAGAGTAACCTCATCTTTACCACCCGTTTGACGTTCCTTCACCACTCCTTCCTGTTATTCACTGTCACTTGTTTAACTTTCAGCCAAATGGCACTACTGTATATTGTTTTTCCAACAAGGAAAATGCACCTGTATTTTCACTCTTTCCCTTTATTTGGGAAAATGTTTATATTACATCCATAGACAACAGTTTATTCAGCAGTAATATAAGTTAGCAGGAGCACCAGTATACCGTAGCACGCTGTGGATGGATATCTATAGCTAGGACCCTGCACTCATCCTCATGCTGCCTCAATGATTAAAGCCATTACTGATGCCTATAAAGCTGTTCAGCAGTTTTCCATTACTTTGCTATTTCAAGCTACTGAAAATTTTTAATGACTGTTTAATTGGATGACTGTCCAATTTAATGCTGTCTAGAAGGTATATGTCCCGCCCCAGAGGCGTGGCTTGCTCTACGTTAGCAGTTTGTTAGCAGTAAACATGGTTCCTCTGTGTGTTTTTGGCTGTGTGTCTTCCTGAACACTATTTTCCTACCATGGCTTGGTGGAGAATAAATGGTTGGAGTTTATTCATTAAAAAGAAGCCAGAATTTGTGTGAATTGGCAGTTCTGGAAGAGTGTTTTACTATCTTGGGGCTGTTTAAGGCCTGTGGATCTCCATCACCACCTCAATCACATACGCTATAACTCCAAAAACACATCTCATCACCTCATCCTCATCATCTAAGACACCGTCCTGGTTAAAGTGGACAGGTGTGGGTGAAGGTGGTGGTGAAAAATCCTCCAAAAAATGACTCTCCTCAGTTCTCCATATTTAGCTAGCTCTCCAAGCTACTGTCAGGTTTGTTTAGATGGGTGAGGTATGCAGTTTCTCGAACGCTATTGGCTGATCAGTTGAGCACTTCAACACACCGTCACTCTGACTTTCTGTTTCAGATGGAAATAGTTCCACAATGCAGAATCAAATCACGGATCTTGAGACATTTCTTGGGCACTTGAAAGTTGAATTGTAAACTTCTTTTTCTCGCTCTGTCTCAGTGCTAAATCAGTAAAGTCGTTAAAGTTTAGATGAACAGTACACAGTGACTCACACACACCTGAGGCCATAAGTGTAATTTTCTTTTTTGTGCAGGATTTCCGCAAGAACAGAAAAAGATTCCAGTTGTAACTTTAATCCTTGACCACCTGAAGGCAGACAGACAGTTAAATAGACGGACAGGTAAATAGACAGACAGATAAATAGATAAAAGCCTATGATATCCTAGACTTCCATGTTTGACAGTCAATCTTCTCCAGCCTGCAGTTAAAATGAACATGTGGTATTGTTTAATGACAGTTTATATTCTCTCTCAAACACACACACACATACAAACATACACACACTAGCACACACACACACACTGTGTCATAAACTCCGTCCAGTAATCTGTGATCTCAAAACTGTTCATCTATCTGTCTGTTTATGAATTTATCCATCTACAGTCATATTTATTCACTTGGCAGATGCTTTTAATCAGAGTGACTTACATGTGAGGACTCGAATTAAGAATTAAGAATTAACTAACTCACCTGAAGCAAGTAACACACTGTACAATGTAGAGAGCAAGAACAAAACTGCTGGATTAATGCCTGGAAAGAATTGTACACTGAGCTAACAGTGTTACAGCAGGTATGTGTAGGAATTTCTCAAAAGTTATAAGAGAAGCTGACGTTCATTCCACCATCACTGTATCAAAATGACTAGAGCCTGGTTTTAGACTGTCTTTCTTAAGGCAGAGACTGTGGAAGTGAGAGATCCACTATAACACTACCTTCACATGAGTGAGTGACAAAGTGGCACAGCCGAGATTTCAACGTTAAAGCAGCATTTCAATGGAAGAGTTTCTAAATTCTATGCAAATTACGTATGAAGTTTTAAAGCGAAAAATCCAAACAGCTGGCTCTAATGGTAAATGTTCTGCACTCATATAGCGCCTTTCAACCTTAGCGGTTCTACAAAACACTTTAGACTGTTTCTCATTCACCCATTCACACACACACCGCTAGCAGATAGCCTGCCATCAGGAGCAACTTGGGGTTCAGTGTCTTGCCCAAAGACACTTCGGCATGTGGAGGGACCAGAGATCAAACCACCATCCCTGTGATTAGTGGACAACCCGCTCTACCACCTGAGCCTCAGCCACCCACAGCTGCTTCTAATGATTCCTCGGTCCAATCCTCTAGTGCTTGTGGGCCAACCTTTCTTCAGTTCCCCTCTCATGACTTTCCTACCTGTGATCAGGCTTTAGGGGTATCCTGTACACCCAATGGCACTAGAAGAGTGGGAACAAGCGGGGCAAATATTTTATTATAAATAATTGTCAAAAATCTCCCACCTGAAGCTAATAGCTGCCTTTCTGTGAAAATGCTACATAATTTAGTGAAGTGAAGTGACATGTGGCCAAGTATGGTGACCCATACTCGGAATTTGTGCTCTGCATTTAACCCATCCAAGTGCTCACACACAGTAGTGCTCACACACACCCGTGAACACACAGGTGCCCGGGGAGCAGTTGGGGTTCTGTGCCTTGCGCAAGGGACTCACCTCAGTCGTGGTACTGAGGGTGGAAGAGAGCGCTGGTCATTCACTCCCCCACCTACAATTCCTGCCGGACTGAGACTCAAAACCGCGACCTTCAGGTTCACCTTCGGGTTACAAGTCCGACTCTCTAACCATTAGGCCACGACTGCCTAATTTCCGTGATTTTAGATTTGATAAGATCAGCGAATCTCAATAACACAAAAAAGGGGAGGGTCTATAAATAATGTTTAAAGTTGGACCTAATAAATAGATAGATAGATAGATAGATAGATAGATAGATAGATAGAAAGAATATTATTGTACACATTTTAATAATGGAACAGTTGGATTATGTTCATGAAATAAATCTGTCAAGAGCAGGTTAAGGGTGTCTGTAACTGCAAAAACCCCTTTGAGACCCCTGATTTAACCTATCTGTCTATCTATCTATCTTGCTATACTTCTCTGTAGTGTTTCTCTCGCTGTGTGTCGGCGATGTTAAACCCCTCAGTCTGCCATCCCCTCGTGTCTCCTGTCCAAATCTCCTAATCCACAGTCATTAAAAAAACAAAAGCTGAGCCACACACCCCCTTTAGTGTTTAAGCGCACACTCCGTCTCTCTTTTCTCATATATGTTTCTCTGCTCTTTTCATCTACTGTGTATCCAGCGTCCCGTTCTTTTTTGATGCATATCTCAGCAAGCCTGTGCACGAGCCGCTCAGGATTAAACGATTCTGTCCCGAGCCCCAAGGATATACACAACACACACACACATACATACACACACACACACACACACCCTTTGACTTTGACATCAAGAAGAGTGTGTTTGGGAAAAGGAATGTGCGGCAGGCTGTCACCTCCAGCTATTTATCTTCTGAGGTGGAGCAGTGGGAGTGTGTAATCGTGTGTGTGTGTAGGACAGCTATATGATGTTAAAGTGGTGAAGTACAAAGAGATGAAGCTGCCTTTGACTCTCAATGTCTTCTTAATCTCTTGCTCAAGGCAAAAAAGGTGAAAACTCCACTACATTAGAGAGACAGATAGACAGATAGTAGGGGTGTAACACAACACCATTATCTGTATCTGTTTAATGCTCCAAATAATAATGTTGGAATTCCATACTGAATAGTAATTCTTATTTCAAGTCAGCTCATTGCCTGCTGACCTGTCTAGGTCATTCATTATATCTTAATTATACCTATTAGGTACAGTATGTCTATCAGAAATGTGTGACTAGGGGCATCCTGGGGTAGATGATAATTTTACCAGTCCAGTGAGAAAGATTGTACAGGTTTTTCCTGGATTATTGCTTAATAAGGACCTCATAAAGTTTGCAATATTAGTCTTAAGGGATGGCCATTTAAATTTTACTTTCATCTGGTTATCCTCTCCAATCTAATCTAAATTCAAGTGCATTGAATTCCACAGTGACCAATGAGTTAGCAGTTTGCGGACTGCTCTAAGGTCATGCTGTATATTTTAATCAAACTGTCAACACAACTGTCAGGCCACCAGCTGTTGTCTTCTCAGAGGTCCACAGGTATGAGTAAAGTTACAACCAGTGAAAAAGAGTGTCCAGGTGGCTGGATTGGAATATAGATGTTTGGTAAAGTTGACAAGTTCTAGGTTTTGATGTTTGGTAAGGATGAGGAACAGATGCTCTGTACCCTCAAGCCTCTAAGGCAGCTTTAATGGAGAACATCTAACCTACATTGGAGTTTCTTCCTGGGGAACTTAGCATCCATGAAAAGAAGGCACAAAGTGCTACCAACAGAGTTTGTCCTATCATGAGGAGCAACAATAAAAAAGTCGTAGGTGTCCGTGAGGTCATGTAAGGAGGAGGGTAGTTAGATCTTTCCTCTGACCACTCTGTGGTGTAGCTGGCTCCATGTGTCTTAGAAGAAGCATGTGCTAGCCCTTGCCCTTCCCGATTGGTAGCTGTTGTGCTGGCTAGTGGGTGGGAATTGGTAATGAAAAAAAAGAAGGCACATGGGTGCAATCTGTTTTCTTTAAGCTGGGAGTTGAGCTTGTTGAATCTGTGACAGAAATTGTCAAAGCCCAGAAATCATTGCAGTTCCTTACCGGTTCCAATGTAAGTAAAAGACATCTTGTGAAACTCTTTCAGTTGATGAGTGACCACCTGGTGAACGCGTCTCATATGATCATCATCTGGGATGGAGTAAAAAAGTTAGGAAGTGTCTGTCTGGGATGTCTCTGAGCACTAACAGTTATAGCATTTGGCAGATGCCCTTATCCCGAGCAACTTACAATAATCTCATTAATACAACTGAATAGTGGAGGGTTAAGGGCCTTACTCAAGGGACCAGTAGTGGCAGTTTGGCAGTGCTGGGATTTGAGCTTTCAACCTTCCAATCAGAAGTCCAACATCCTAACCACTGAGCTACCACTTCCCCACGGCAACATTTCATCCATGATGGTTCCTAAAGTTGGGATGAACACTACAAGTCTATATGTAATTACCGTTTTTGTATTGGAATAAAGTTGCATGCACTGGACAGATCAGGCTTAGTCAATATTTCTAGGTAGCTGGTAGCACTAGCTGGGGCTGCAGACAGGAGAAGTGTGAGAGTGTTCTCGTTCTCCACAAGATCTTTCTGATATGGATCCAGCGTAACATGTGCTCACAGCCCACAATTCACTTGCACAATCCTTTTTTTTTTTTTTTTACAGACTCTGAGTTTGCTATTTTCTTTTTTTGCAGATAATGAAAATGATCAAAAATAAAGATACAAATGATTAATTAAAATGATAGAGTGTTAGCGCTGCTGTATGGGAGCGGAGTGATTACAGGATCGGGGAGCGGAAATGGGGTGAAGATACTCGAGCAGCGGGAATTCATTTACATATTCCGCTATTTGCCTGTGAGTCTTGATTTACTGGGTAGCGACACCAGGCAGCAAGTTTACAGCGCAATCTGAAGCTGCTCAGAGAAGGGGCAGTTGTGGCCTAATGGTTAGAGAGTTGGACTTGTAACGTGAAGATGAACCTGAAGGTTGTGGGTTTGGGTCTCAGGCCGGCAGGGATTGTAGGTGGGGGGGAGTGAATGACCAGCGCTCTCTTCCATCCTCAATACCATGACTGAGGTGAGACCCTTGAGCAAGGCACAGAACCCCCAACTGCTCCCTGGGTGCGGCAGCTAAAAAGGCTGCCTGCTGCTCCGGGTGTGTGTTCACTACTGTGTGTGTGCGCAGTTGGATGGGTTAAATGCAGAGCACAAATTCTGAGTATGGGTCACCCTACTTGGCCACAAGTCACTTCACTTCCCTCACTTCAAAATGCAAAAAAAAAATCTTCCTACCTAGTGAGTTTAGAACATGTTAAAGATGTCATTTACACCTGAGTGATTTGAGGGAAGATAAATGTGTGTGGGTGATTTCATGAGCTCTGACAGACAAGTGGGTTAATTCAGCTTTAGCAGGAGGAGTGTAAGTGATCCAGCTGCTCCACCTGTGAGCTATGCACATGTGTGTGTTACATACTCGCACACCTGCAGGACCAGGCTTCATTGTGAACTTTTGAACAGAGTGTATGGATTCGTTTATTTGAGTGTAGCTGGCCAGATGATGTGTGTGTGTGTGTGTGTGTAAGGTGCTGATTTCTGCTGTCACCACTGTCTATTAATTACCACTTCAGTCTCGTCTCGGCTCCACACTTATGAAGTTGTGTACGAATCATACAACACTCATACCAAAGGCTAAGTGTGTGTGTGTGTGTGTGTGTGTGTGTGTGTGTGTTAGCAAGAAAGTGAGCAAAATATATACAGTGAAAAAATGAGTGTGTTTGTGTGTAGTGGCTCATATATGTATTTTTATACTACATAGAATGTCAAACCAAGAGAGAAAAAGAAAGACAGAGGAAAAGATAAAGCAATAGAGAGAGGAAAAGAGAGAGAGACAGGCAGAAAAGACAAGAAGAGGCCATGGTTTTGGAGTGATGCCGTACATGTTTGAGGCAAGGTCAATCCTCAACGTTGCCGATGGTGATGGAAAGCTGCAGCGTCATCACCATGAGACATGTGATGCATCTAAGTGGCAGATAAAATGACGTTACTGACACTTACTGATGGAGAAGGTCTGATGGTGTGTAAAGACAGCTACAGTCTGAGGTAGCAACATTCTGGCATCAAACAGCCCCAAGTTGGTAAAACAAGTCTCTGAAAAGTCACATGACTACCAACTTACACAAACTCCTCCCCCTTCCAGCTGAATAAACTCCAACAATTATTTTTCACTAAGCAATGTTCGGTAACGGGAATAGCTTCAGAAACACAACCAAAATACACTGACAAACCATGTGTACTGCTAACAAACTACTAGGGTTAACCAAGATACGCCCCTGGGGATTTAGTTAGATGAACATAAGACAAGTACAGCATGAGTCATCAAAAAAATTTTAGTTTTCCTGGAAATGAAGAACTTTAGAAAAGAATATCAGTAAGGGACAGGTATGAAAAGCTCTGAAACACCAATGACTTCAGGGACACTTTAGGGGTCTAATTTTGCATATATATGGTGTGTGTTGTTCTGCGAGTCTCATAATTCTGTTCACCAAAAGAAAATGAAAGTCTGACACACAGTGAACAGAAGTGTCACTACAACTTTCTAAACCTGACTTCATAGACACTGTTCGATTGGTTGAAATCCCCCACATGGTTACCCATAACAGGTTACATATACTTAAGAGTTTACATAGTTAGCTTGTGTCATGCAACTAACAGTCAGTAATCTGATCATGCAGGCTTTTGGAAAAGAAGCTGATTATGAAGCAGTGGGGTGTTGGTTTGTGTTTTGAAGTGTGTATCTTCTCTGTGCAGGTCATTAGCGGTGGGTCATCAGTACTCGTCTGTAGCATCTCGGCCTGTGCTGTGCAGCTCAATCCCAGGTCTAGTGCCAAAGCAGCTGCGGTTCTGCAGGAATTTTGCAGAGGTGATGCCCAGTGTGGTGCACGGCCTCAGCATCGCCATCCGCGAGTGTCAACACCAGTTCCGCGGCCGCCGATGGAACTGCACTACTCTCAATGACACGCTCGCCATCTTTGGTCCCGTCCTAGATAAAGGTATTAGCATTTCAATATCCACATCACACCAATTGCCGTTTCTACCTGATTAGGGTTTTATGGCTATCCTTTAGGAGTAAAGTTAGTCTACAAGCATTAGGGTTACGGTGCAGCATATCAAAATACTGTTCCAGGTTGGATGTAACAGTTGAGTGGCACTGTTGTGAGTTTTTATAGCAACCCAAGAGTATTGGGTCCTTAAAATGGTGTTACTGGCCAACAAAGGTTAAGTACCCCTGGGTTAGTGTTAGTGTTGATTAAAACCCTGTGCCCAGCAGTAAGCTCTGTATGTGTGTGTGTGTGTGTGTGTGTGTGTGTGTGTGTGTGTGTGTGTGTGTTGTAAAATGTGTACACACGCGTCCACTGGGGCAGAGCATGTTTGTTTTTGTCTTGTGAAGGGAATTCCCTGCCCTCCCCCTGCACCACTTTACTCATCACCGCCTTAACATATATCCCACACTCTCTTTATGTAACTAAGATCACACACACAAACACACACACATACACACACACACACACAGTGGATAAGGATAATCTTCTGTATATTCAAAAACAATCCATCCATCATGCTGATGTGGAATAAAATTGTGAATGTTTCTTCTGTGGTTGTTAATCATCAAGATTTAGCAAGATACACACAGCATTTTCAAAACCCTGATTTAACCCTTTAACCATACGCATAGTTTGCAACAAGACTTAGTATTTTTAATATACTGTATATTACTATAATCTATGATTAATATAAATTATGGTAATATTAACAGAATAATCAGTAGTAATAGTACTAACAAAGTATTAGCATGGTTACATTGAAAACATTTTTTTTATATCAGTAATAAATGTTCATTTTAATACACTAAATAATCTCATTTGTAAAGCACATTCAACGCAGAACAAGCACATTAATTCCTTTAGGTATAGCTATTTATTCTTTAGCATTAGTTAGTATTTTATCTAATATTTATTTTAGCTACAGTTATTTTGTACTATAATTACCTCAGCTGTAGTTATTTTATACTTTGTTTACCTCAGCTATAGTTATTGATATTTACTTTAGCTATATCTTTTATCATATCATATCATACAATATTTACCCCAGCTGTAGTTATTTTATACTGTTTACCTCAGATATAGTTATTTACCACAGTTGTAGTCAGATTATATAACATTTAACTCAGCTAAGGTCATTTTATACAATGGTTACCTTGGCTGTAGTCATTCTATACAATATTTACCTCAGCTATAGTTATTTATAGAATATTTTTTCTCAGATACAGTTGTTTTATACAACATTTATCTCAGCTTATTTTATACAATATTTCCCTAAGCTATAGTCATATTAAACAATATTTACCTCAGCTGTAGTTTTTTTACCTGATAATATTTATCTAAGCTATAATCATTTTATTAACTATTTACCTGATCTGTAGTAATTTATACAATATTTACCTTAGCTATAAAACAGCTACAGTTGTTTTATACAACATTTACCTCAGCTGGAGTTATTTTATACAACATTTACCTCACCTATAGGTATTTACCTCAGCTATAGTCATATTATACAATATTTTCCTCAGCTGTATTCATTTTATACAATATATAGCTCAACTGTAGTCATATTATACCATATTTATCATAACTGTATTTTTTTAAACAATGTTTATCTCAACTGTAGTTATTTAAAACAATACTTACCTCAGCTGTAGTCATTTTATACATTTATTTCAGCTATAATCTTATTAAATAATATTTATCTCAGCCGTTGTTATATGATAAGATTTACCTTGGCTGTAGTCATTCAATATCTGTCTCATCTATAGTCATTTTATACAATATTTACCACAGCTGTAGTCATTTTATACAATATTTACCTCAGCTATAGTCATTTTATAGAATATTTACCTCAGCTATAGTCATTTTATACAATATTTACTTCAGCTATAGTCATTTTATAGAATATTTACCACAGCCGTAGTCATTTTATACAATATTTACCACAGCTGTAGTCATTTTATACAATATTTACCACAGCTGTAGTCATTTTATACAATATTTACCTCAGCTATAGTCATTTTATAGAATATTTACCACAGCCGTAGTCATTTTATACAATATTTACCTCAGCTATAGTCATTTTATAGAATATTTACCACAGCCGTAGTCATTTTATACAATATTTACCTCAGCTATAGTCATTTTATAGAATATTTACCTCAGCTATAGTCATTTTATACAATATTTACCACAGCTGTAGTCATTTTATACAATATTTACTACAGCTGTAGTCATTTTATACAATATTTACCTCAGCTATAGTCATTTTATACAATATTTACCTCAGCTATAGTCATTTTATAGAATATTTACCACAGCCGTAGTCATTTTATACAATATTTACCTCAGCTATAGTCATTTTATAGCATATTTACCTCAGCTGTAGTCATTTTATTCAGTATTTAACTTAGCTGCAGTCATTTTGTACAATATTTACCTCAGCTGTATTCATTTTATGCAATATTTACCTCAGCTATAGTCATTTTATACAATATTTACCTCAGCTATAGTCATTTTATACAATATTTTCCTCAGCTGTAGTCATTTTATGCAATATTTACCTCAGCTATAGTCATTTTATACAATATTTACCTCATCTGTAGTCATTTTAAACAGTATTTACCTCAGCTATAGTCATTTTATACAATATTTAATTCATCTGTAGTCATTTTAAACAGTATTTACCTTAGCTGTAATCATATTATTCAATATTTACCTCTGTAGTTACTTTATATAATATTTACCTCAGCTATAGTCATTTTATACAATATTTACCTCAGCTGTAGCCAATTCATACACACTCATATGATACAATGTATACCGCTACTATAGTTATTTTATACAATATTTACCTCAGCTACAGTCATATTATACAATATTTACCTCAGTTGTACTTATTTTATACACTATTTACTGGACCATGTGGCTTGGGTAAATTATTTTGACTGGATTAGAGGAAATAAGGACCCTCAATGATGACCAGATTAAGGAGGCAGAGTAGAGGAAGAGAAGCTGATTTACTCTTTGTCTGATTTTGTGTGTGTGTGTGTGTGTGTGTGTGTGTGTGTGTGTGTGTGTGTGTGTGTTTGTAGGGGTGTCTTGGTTTAGTGTGGGTCTGAATAGAACAGAGGCTTTTGGGGTGCCTTTTCTGGTTCTGTCTCAATACCAACATTCAGCCTCTTTAGATCACACATATCTGGAGGATGCTAATAGACAGAGGCTAACACTAACACCAAACCCTAAGCCCTAAGCCCTAATCAGGACCAGCATGTGAGGCCCAGGGAAGATCTTAAGAATGGTCCCCATGAAATGTGATTAAAGTCCCCATGAGGGACCCTATGTTGATTTATTTCCTTTTGAAACAAAAGTCAGAGTGTCAGCGTTCGGATTTGTTTGATTTATTTACTTAACAGTCAATAGCGTTCGAGGTACACCACACCCAATCAAAAACAAGCCTGACAGTAGTTTAGAGAATTAATATTAATATTAGCTAAGTAACTGTGAAGAGTTTAACGAGAGACTTTTTTTTCTGTTGTGGAGGATTATCATCACCATTTTCACTCACCAGAAAAACATCCTAGACAATGAGCTGTTGTGTGTTTTTAGAGTTATGTCGTACGTATTTGAGCTTAAGTCAAGCGTCAGTGGCAGTGATGGTGACAGAGAGAGGCAGGATTCTTACTGATGCAGAAGGTGTATTAAGATCGAATCGCGTTCACCTGAGGTAGTGATGTTCTGGCACTGAATAACCCCAAGTTGGTAAAAAAAAAAGTCCTAAAAAAGTCACAAAACTGCTAACTCACACAAATTCTGCCATCTTTTTAATGAATAAACTCCAAACTTTTATTCTCCGCCAAGCCATGGTTGTAAAATGGCTGCTACTATAGACCAAGCCACAACCCAGGAGGCCAGGCATACACATTCTAGGGAACGGTTAAGTGGATGGCCACAAGACAAGTACAGGATGAGTCATCAAAAAATTTTAACCATCTTCCCAGAAGTGACTAACAATAACAATTAAACAATTAAACAGGAATATCTCCAAAGCTATTTTCTTTTTGCGTCCATAACACCAAAAGACAGTTAGAGAAAGCTCTGAAACACTTATTTTGATTTCAGGGGCACATTAATATAATTTTACCTGGACCAGCAAAATCTGCCTCAACAGAAACACCCAAAGCACATAGCCTGTAGGACTTTTATACAGTATAAAGACAAAGGAAACAGTGGAAACAAGACAGAACCATCAGGAACATTTCCTCTGGTAAATTACGAGGAAAAGACTGATGGTAATAAAGTAACTGATTCTGGAGGTACTGATAGGCTGATTCCTGACCGTGACCTCATATGTTGCCTCACTTTTCAAAATACAATAAACTCATTTCCATGAAGTAACATGCAGCATGGATCCTAATCCCAATCCTAATCACTGCATAATCAAGTTGTCAATCAAACGCTGTATGCTTGTCACGCATCCTCAGAGTTCACAACGGAGAGTTTTCAAAATGCCGAAAAAAGGCCAACTAGATTTGGTTCTCATTTCTTAGAGAAGTGAGCAATGTTCTGATGTGGAGTCATTTCAAGAAATTTAACCTCTGATTTAAATATTTAAAAAAATTTAAAGGTCTGTATTGATGTGGCTTAAATGTTTTTAATAGTATCAAATATTTTCCAAATTAATTAAAATATGCGTTTCATGGTACAGCATCTAGCACATCCAACAATTTCATATAGCATTAATTTTAAAGTTCCCCATTGTGCTATTGCTGAAGGGTTACAACGAGGTTTTTACAGGTACTGAATTGTTTCGTCCAAAAATAAGTGAATAATTTGAGAATAATAAAAAAATGAGTTTTTATAACCAACCTGTAAGAAATATTTTTAAAAATCCCGAAGCTCAAAAACTTGCCACATAAGACCCAAAAGTGTAGGTGTGTTCTGTGTGATTTGATGGACAGACCTTTAGCCCCGCCCCCTGCTGAGCTCGTTTCACTGTTCACACGGCCTTTAGATTGTTTTATTAAAGTGTTCCAATGGGAAATTCCCCCAGTCTGCATTTTTGCCCTGTTGCTAGGACTTAACGCGGTGGTCGCTAATCACCGGGGCAAATTTCATCTAAAACACCGCAGGCCTTTTGTGGCACTAACACACCGTGACAGTAGAAGCACAACGGGGTACTGAAAATGCCCCCAGGGTGGACGGGTGGGTGAGGCAAGAGGGGTAAAATGGCATCACACATCTCTGAGAGGTCTCTTCATATGTACGTGTCCAAGTGTTAAAATAATGTACGAGGCCAGAAAAGTTCATTAACAGGATTACACCAACTTTTTCACACACTTAAACACATTTTTGTTAGTTTTTATGATTTGTTTATGGGAAGAAAAAAACATAAAAGAAGATAGCTTACTTATTTCAAATGAAAGTTATACATTCAACAATGTGATGATTAGCATGCGAGGGATCATGAAAAGCTGTTTCTTTAGAATAACCGTTCATGAGTTTATGATGAACATTTGTAGATAAAAAAAGAGCACTGATTATTCAGAATGCTGGTTAATAAACTCAGTTACATGCTAATGCAAGTTAGTGGGGCTTGCCAGTTTACTATAAAGCTAGTTAGCTGGATAGCAAGTTCACAAATCCTTAATGCAACTGAATTAAAATGAAACAGTTCAAGCGATTATCAGAGAAGGTCTGTGTATATTGTGTTCATTCATTTTTTTGTTTCAAAATGAAAATAAATAAGGCAGATCATATGGTCAAACAATGAGATGTGGTGAAACAATTCGATATTCCAAAGTCAATATTTATTTTTCTAAAAATTATTTTATGAAAAAAAAATTCTATTTTAATGTGTGCCAAGAAAAAACAGAAATAAAATAAAAACTGTATCCTTGTTTTTTCATTTCAAAAATGAAACAATGAATAAACATTACCTATGGACCAGAGAGCTTGAGTATCATTTTAAATTTCATTCATTTCAAAATAAACTGAGAATAAATTCTTTGAATTGGCGTGACACCGCAGATTACAGTAGCTAATTTACCTTTCTTTCAGGTAAAGTACTGACTGACTACAGAATGACTGAGGAGTCATATTTTTTTAAGAACGTGAATTATAGTGTGTCTGTGTGCAGTTAATCTTCTCTCCTCCTCCTTCATCCCTCCATCTCTCGTCTCTGCCATGTCATTGTCCTCCAGCCATAAGAAAACACACTCACACAGATTATACAGGCTTCCTGATCGTAAAAAGTGGGCGTTTTTATAGTGAAAGGAATAGTGGCGCTTGTAGACACACACATTCCACAACGACACAACACTGCACTAATGACTAATGTTTACTGCTAATGTCCGTCTGGAAACGCTCTTTAAACGAGTAAGCTGGAACACTGCGAGCTCTACAATACACAATGTGTGTCAGTATTTATTTCAGCATCAGGTAATAGAGTCAGATTGGGGAAGTAATGGTTCAGAGGTTGTGAGCTTGTGACCGGAAAGTTGTTCAGTGTCCTAGATGACGATGCCATGTGTTTTTTGGAGTTATGCCATACGTGTTTGAGATAAGTGTCATCACCTTCGATGGTGAAGGAGAGACACGGGGTCATCACCAGGAGACATCTGACGTGTCTGAGTGGTAGATAAAATTATATTACTGACTCTTACTGATGAAGATGATTTATATATACGTATAAAGGAAGAATCGAGTTCTCATTCAGTCTGAGGTAGAGACGTTCCGCCGAGTACGTACCAACAGCAGCGAGTTGGTAAAGCATTCCTCTTCCAAATAAATAATCTCCTACCATTTATTTATCTCCACCAAGCCATGGTTAGAAAAAGGAATAGTGTGTGTGAAGACGCACAGCCAAAAACACACGGATAAATCATGTTTACTGCTAACGAGCTGCTACTGTAGAGCAAGACACGCCCATGGAGGCAGGACATGTATGTTCTACAGAGCATTTCACTGGATGACCACAAGACAAATCATCAAGAGTTTTAATCAATTTGCTGGAAGTATAAAACTAAAGCGAAAGTATTATATTTTTGTATTTTTTTGTGTCTGTTTTCCTCTGGGTGTGTGAATTTATGTAGCGTGCTAATCTCGTATTCTAACCACTAATTAAACAGTAATTAGCGAGTAGGCTACAGTGGTCATTTTCTTTCCTAGTGTGATGCAGTAAAATGTTAGATTTTGCTTAAAGGTTTAGCATGAACTCACATGAATTTTTAGGAGTGTCTGTAGAAAAAGATCATATAACTTTGCAATAAAACGTATTAACGACAGAAAGTTGACAGCACTTAATATGCCAAGGTATTGAGGGCTCATTTCAAGTTCTTTCACTCAGCAGTTTGGAGTCAAAGTCGGTTGCAACATCATTTCCCGCACCTTTAATTTCTCTGACTAGTTCAAACCTGCTGTCGAGAGAGAATGGCTTAATTTATATTTCTACACAAACTCACACACACACACACACACACACGGTGCTGTACAAGACCGCACAAGACTTCAGTGACTTCTTCACAGGCTCTGGCTGCATGTTGGAAAGGTCTAAACCTGGTATCAGCATTAGCATGGGATTTTGCACACAATATCAGTAGCTCTTGTGTTTCGTGACAACTCGTGATTTATTTTTGCTTTTTTTTCTTTTAACCAAAATTTAAGTTGTTCTGAGTAAAACAATGGGCTGTTGGGTGAGGAACACACAGTGCTACATGGCGTACTTTAGCCCTGAGCAATAAAGGAGCTGTTTAATCGAGCCTGTGTAATTACAGGTTTGTGGTGTGAGTGTGTTTACCCGTCTTTTAGGAGGATGTGCTTGATCCTCACTGACTCATCTCTCTGCCATGCTAACACTGCCATGCACTCATATAATAAATTCCTCATAAGACAATCTTCTGACCTAATATGAGGTTGTTAAGTCCATCATATCTTGCAATGAATATTAAATATTTGATCAACATAATACTTCAAACAATATTAGTATCATTACGTCACTTTCATTTCCTTTGCTAATTTTATACACACTTTACTACTGACTACATTTTACTGAACACACTTTACTACTGACTACATTTTACTGAACACACTGTACTACTGACTACATTTTACCGAACACACTGTACTACTGACTACATTTTACTGAACACACTGTACTACTGACTACCATTTTACTGAACTCACTGTACTACTGACTACATTTTACTGAACACACTGTACTACTGACTACATTTTACTGAACACACTGTACTACTGACTACATTTTACCGAACACACTGTACTACTGACTATCATTTTACTGAACACACTTTACTACTGACTACCATTTTACTGAACTCACTGTACTACTGACTACCATTTTACTGAACGCACTGTACTACTGACTACCATTTCACTGTACTACTGACTACATTTTACTGAACACACTTTACTACTGACTATCATTTTACTGAACATACTTTACTACTGACTACATTTTACTGAACATACTTTACTACTGACTACATTTTACTGAACACACTTTACTACTGACTACATTTTACTGAACACACTTTACTACTGACTACCATTTCACTGAACTCACTGTACTACTGACTACATTTTACTGAACACACTTTACTACTGACTACCATTTCACTGAACTCACTGTACTACTGACTACATTTTACTGAACTTTATTTTGTTCCTCAGCCACAAGGGAAGCTGCATTCGTTCACGCCATCGCATCTGCAGGAATAGCGTTTGCCGTGACCCGAGGGTGTGCTGACGGTTCAACTACGATCTGTGGCTGTGATATGATGCGTAAAGGTCCACCGGGGGAAGGGTGGAAGTGGGGCGGCTGCAGCGAGGACATCAA
>CM040978.1:824978-839861 GCA_022985145.1 Pangasius djambal
TTTGTGGTTGTCAATTTTTCATTTTAGAACTTTTGGCCTATCATGACCCTGACCAGGAAAAAGCAGTTACTCACAATGAGTGAATGAGCTTGTGACAATGTGTGTGTGTTTTTTTTTTTTTTTTTTTTCCCTTCTTCTTCTTCCCCCTCCCTACATTCCTCTGTTTCTATCATTCAGTTCACTTGCTCTTAACCTTATTCTTGAGTTGCTTGACATAACAATTTCTCAAGTCACTATATTGTCATGTGCACTGAAGTACAATGAAGGCCACCCACGACAATGCAGATTTTCACAGCTACAAATAGAATGAAATACTGTTGCCCCCTGGCACGGCATGCTCTTGTTAGTGTTTTTGTGTGAATGGAGATATTTTCAAAAATGCTGTTCATTCATCTGGACAGGAATTTACCCTAGATAAACTGTTTTTTCAAAAATATCTGTAGTGCGTGCAGACAGGGCGTTGGCAGTCAACAGACAATAAGCTGTTGGAATTAGTTAGTTAGTGATAATTGTATGTATATGAACTGAAGAATGAAACAAGCAGTTCACACAAGCTGAGTGCATGACATTTGTGTACTAGTGTATCTGTATTTCATTTGTATTTCCACACCACTGTGAAAACCTCTTATTGGCTGTTAAATAATGCAAGCATTGCACTTCCTACTGCCTATACTGCGTTTGGTGTTTTTAGAAACAGGAAATGCTGGTTAACAAGGACTCTCTACTTGTTGAGGGACTGCCCAGCTAAGAGAGAAGGTGCATTGTGTGATGGTGCTTGGTAATGACATCAGTTTCCATATTTCATTAACCCCTTTTAAAACAAGTGCATCAGACTTCTTGTACACTTGACAATGTAATGCAGTCTATAATTACTTAATACTGCCCAGATTATTATTAGAATTACTTAAGATTGCTCCCCTTTACCCTGTTTGCAGTGTTTGATGATCAAGAACTAGGAGATGATTATGTTTAGTGGTCAGGTATCTGAATATCTGACTAACTGTGCTGCAATATTCTGATGCAGACAGCAGCACTGTCATGGTGTGCATCGGTACTAAAACATTTTGGGAGTGAACAGTGTTCACTTTGATGCTAGTGGCTAGCTGAGAAAAATGCAGGGTGGAAGAAAAATAACATGCATCCAATAATATCCCGTACAACTCCATTAAGTGATGAACCTACCTTTTTAACTCTGTGGCAGTTACAACTATTCTGTTTGAAATACAACCAAATGACAGAGTGTGCACTTCTACAACAGGGCTACAAGATGAAATACTAAGCTAATTCTGTTTTTTTTTTTTTTTTTTTTTTTTTTTTTTTTTTTTTTTTTTTTTTTTTTTTTTTTTTTTTTTTTTTTTTTTTTTTTTTTTTTTTTTTTTTTTTTTTTTTTTTTTTTTTTAAACAGATATTTTATTTTGCTTAAGTGTTTTAAATTTTTTTTAATAAATAAAATTCATATTTTTTATAATAAAACAATTATTGAAATGTATTTCTGTAGACATCATATGAATTATCGAACTTCTTTTTTTTTAAAATTAATCTACTATATTGCTATAGTGTTTTGCTGGATAGCTGTAAAGTGGTACATATGTCATAGAAAAACCTTCAAGATCATGGCGCCCCCCGAGGCAGATGTGTTTGCTCGTTCCCTACTCGAATGCCGTTTTATTTCTTATTTTTTGTTTGTTTGTTGTTTTCTCTGCAGTGCACAAATGCAATACACTGCTAACATACTACAGACAGGCATTGCTGGACATTGCCAATTCAGCCAACCATTTTGAATTTACCTATTTTATACCTCCGGAACTACCACTCATTACTCGCTCCTGCAGCCACCGCCACCACTCCCAGGAAGGCCTTGAAGCATCGAGCGAGGAAGCTGACGCGAGGAGAGTGCTCCGGAGACGGCGAGGGGAGGGCTTCATGCTAGGCTAAAGGCCCGTGCTAACAGACCACCACTACCCTGCCTCTTGTTAGCTAAAGTGCGGTCTCTGGAAAACAAACTGGACGAGCTGAGAGCAAGGATCAAATCACAACGGGAAGAAAGAGAATGCTGCGCTCTGATTTTTACCGAGACCTGGCTCTCAGAGAAAGTACCGGAATCCTCTGTTCGGCTACAGTCTCACTCCTTACACCGAGGAGACCGGACCGCAGCCTCCGGTAAGGCTAAAGGGGTAGGTGTGTGTGTATTTATCAACAACTCGTAGTGTGGAGACATACAGCCTGTTTATAAGCACTGCTCACCAGATGTGGAGTTTTTATTGCTGAAATGCCATCCCTATTATCTACCAAAGGAATTCACTGCTGTTTATAGCCGCTGTTTACATCCCTTCGCGAGCCAACTCCATAGCCGTGCTCGGCAAGCTCCACAACGTTTTCAGCGCACTAGAGACGGCTCACACTGATGCCGCTGGCGACTTTAATCAGTGCAATTTACAGACTGTACTTCCCAAATATCGCCAACATGTGGGCATTCCCACCCGCGATAGTAACACACTGGACAATGTTTACAGCAACATACGCAGTGTGTATAGGGCTGTACCCCGAGCCCACTTTGGTCAGTCAGACCACATCTCTTTGTTCTTGTACCCAGCCTACAGACAAAGACTCAAACAAACAAACCCTGTCACCAAACAGTTTAAGCTCTGGACCCCACAGACTGAGGGCATCTTGCAGGACTGTATTGCTCTGACAGACTGGGATGTGTTTGCAGCCACTCTGGAGGACTCTTCTGTCAGCATACAGGATTATGCATACAGCATTATGCTGAGTATGTGACTGGGTACATTAGCACTTGTGCTGATAACATCGTACCCATCATACAAGTCAGGAAGTTCCCCAATCAGAAGCCCTGGATAAACAGTCAGGTACGCTACATGCTGCGTGCTCGATCTTTTGCATTTACATCAGGCAACGAGACAGAGTACAAAGCTGCAAAGTACGGACTGAGAAGAGTCATTACAGCGGCTAAAAGACAGTACAAAGAGAAGCTGGACAGTTTCTACTCTAGGAAGGATGTGGCAAGGCCTGCAGCACATCACACACATCCACGCCCACTTCGAGACCTCCAGTGTCGACACGGAGGTACACACACACACACTCGGACCACCCAATCCCCCCCCTATTGTCTCATCAGCTGTGGTGCACAAAGCACTGAGGAGGAGGCAGCAGGGCCGGACAACATCCCTGGGGGGGGCCTCAGAACTTGTGCTACAGAACTGGCTGATGTACTCACTTCCATCTTTAACCTCTCCCTCAGTCAAAGCACCTTCCCAACATGCTTCAAAATCACAACCATTATCCCCCTTCCCAAGAAGAGCCCCCCAACCTGTCTGAATGACTACAGGCCAGTAGCGCTCACTCCAGTCATCATGAAGTGTTTTGAGAGAGTGGTGCTGACCCACATTCAGAGCAGCATGCCAGACAATTTGGACCCCCTGCAGTATGCATACCGGACCAACAGGTCCACCTCAGACGCTATTGCTGCTGCCCTCCATATTTCCCTCTCTCACCTGGAAGATAAGGGCACCTACAGGATGCTCTTTATCGAATACAGTTCCGCCTTCAACACGGTCATCCCCCATAAACTCACCCACAAACTGTTTGCACTTGGACTACACCCCACACTCTGCGACTGGCTCCTAGATTTCCTGACTGGCAGACCGCAGTCTGTCAGGATTGGAAATAGGACCTCAGACACCATCATAACAAACACTGGCAACCCACAGGGTTGTGTTCTCAGTCCCGTCCTCTACACATTGTTCACATATGACTGTGTCGCCTCCCACAAGGACATCATTGTGAAGTTTGCTGATGACACCGCAGTGATATGACTGCTCAGAGATTAAGTGGCCTACAGAAGGGAGGTGGCCAGTCTTGACATGGTGTGAGGACAGCAACCTCACCCTCAACACGGACAAGACAAAGGAGATGATAGTGGACATGAAGAAAGAGAAGAGAACTCACCAGCCACTGTTTATCCGAGAGCTTAAAGTGGAGAGGGTGAGCAGCTTTAAATATTTGGGGGTCTACATCTGCGAGGACCTCACCTGGACACTCAACACAACCCAGCTGGTTAAGAAAGCACAACAGCGGCTGTACTTCCTAAGGAGGTTGAAGAAGTTTGGCATGTCACCTAAGATCCTCAACAACTTCTAGAGCTGTGTTGTTGAGAGCGTCTTGACCAGCTGCATCACTGTGTGGTATGGCAGTACTCCAGTGAGGGACCGCAAACGTCTGCAGAGAGTGGTGAAGACTGCTGAGAAGATCAGGACTCCCCTGCCCTCTCTGCAGACGATTTATCACCGCAGAGTCCACAGGAGAGCTGCCTCCATCCATAAGGACCCAACCCACCCACAATACGGACTGTTCACACTCCTACCCTCAGGACGGAGGTACAGGAGTGTGAAATGCAGGACTTCCAGACTAAGGAACTCCTTCTTCCCCTCAGTCATTAGACTTTTAAATGGGTAGCCAGTGGACACAGACTAGTCTCCCTTATCTCATAGAATAGGTGGACTGAACTGCTACAGCTCAGTTTGCACATTTGTAAATGTTACTGCTGCTATTTCTTATCAAGTAGCTTCATCTCAATTTGTACGTTGTTAAAACTGACAGCTGCTATTATTATTGTGTAGTTGCACTCAATTTGCTACAGGCTACTGTACTATTGTTTTGTACATAAGTCAATATTGCACATTCGCACATGGAGATATACTACATATTACTGCTACATGTGAACACATTACTGTTACTACATGTACTGTAATATTGTTTTGCACAAGTCAATATTGCACACTCTCATTCAGATGTACATAGTCTATATTTCTATATACATAATCTATATTTCTACTTCTGCAACATAGCTATACTTTATTATGTTTGTTTGTATGTATGTGTATGTCTGTTTATTTTTTAGATAGTTTGCATTTGTCTTGGCATTCAATGTGGACAGCAAAGAAAGAATTTCATTGCACAGGGAAACTTGTTTTTCCTCACTGTGCATATGACAATAAATGCTTTGAATTTGAATTTTGCCCCACCCTGTTTCACAGTAATATTGCCACAAATAGAGCTATTTGTGCACAAATAGCACAAATAAGTCTGTTAAAATGTACACATAATAGCTCATGACACAAACTGAACTGAAAACACATAGCAAAAGAATTCTTTGGTTATGAGTTGAGAATAATGTGACACTATTCAGTACCACTGTGAGAAACTTCTGATAAAATCCGAGTGTGAGCGCTGCTATGACACACTGTCTAAATCCACCAATAGTAGAATGGCATAAGATGATGTCAAGCTCATTGGACAGCTGTAAATACAGTAGTGGCGATGATAAAGGACAGTTATAGACACAGTAGAACAAGATTAATGCTGACAAGTGAAAGTGTTTTAGAAATACTTTTGGTGCAGATCGGCTTGGTTTATAATTGACCAGGCTATCTATCTATCTATCTATCTATCTGTTTATCTATTTATTTATTTATTTATTTATTTATTTATTTATTTAGGACAGCCATAGTTCTTGTATACAGTAACAAAGTTGTGTGTGTACCGACTTCAATACACTCGGCGACTTTTGTCCCCTAGTGGACAAGCACACATTACATGCAGGTGTGAAGGCAGACACTTATGTCAACATCTTTGCATGATGACAACACGTTTGCAGATACACAGTCGCAAAAGTATGAACGAGACCTCTGTGTCACGGCTGTGCTAAGAGTGGTTATCCACCCAAATAATGTCTGGTTAGCAGTGCTCATATTACTGTCCCTGCACCAATGGTGCTGACAAAATGCGAAGCAACAGATGGGTTACAGTTAGTCATTGTATATGTACCTGATAAGTGGTGAGAGAGTATGATCAAGCTAGGTGTATTTTAAAGACAAACATTTGTGGATGTGTGGGTTTGCATTCTTTATATCATTATGCTTGCTCTGTATCTGAACAATGCTGCTGATCAAATGTTTATCTAATAAATGTTTTTGCATCTATTGTAGATGAAGGTGAAGGTGGTGTTGATAGCTGTTCTACTGGGGTTTTTCTCCTTCTGTTCAGCTCAACTAGGTAAGGTCATACAACACACACACATCCATAATCTGGGTAATATGCCTTACCACACATACATACATACATACATACATACATACATACATGTTAGGTTATGTCACTGGGTAATCTCTACCACAAACACACACACACACGTGCATGTTTTTCTGTGTCATGGTGAATAGACAAGCTGCCAGTTAAGGCTGGCCAATAGGACAATTTGAACAGATATCAGTGTTGCTGAACCTATCTGCTTTGGACGATGATATAGTATAATTTAAATTTATGCCTCCTGATTTTCTCAATTTTTGCTCCCTCTACAGGTCATGAGGGTTAATAATATATTGGTGTGTGCGACCCATTCAACAGGGATTACTGGTGGCATTGTTTCTTCTTTGCTCAAAAATAAGTTCATCACATCAGTGAAACAGTAGTGGATTTTGGATTTTAGGCAGGAGTCAGGCAACCGGCACCCAAACTCTTCTTTCAGTTAAAATCAGGGAAAATCTGTAAAGACTTGATTTTACCATTACAGCTTGTGAAATAGGCTTATGTTAAGCCTTTTAGTTTAGTTACATTTTGTATGTTAAGCCATTTTAGTAACATTTTTTTATTCTATAAATAAGGAAACTTACAGTAGCTTACCAAAATACAAAATATTGAAATATGTCTAATGAATTCAGCTACAAATAAATTAGAAAAGACATCTGGCAGCTAAAATAAATTCCTTATGAATTGACAAAGATAACAAGCAAGACAGATTATATTATGAAAGCATTTGTTAATGAGGCTTTGTTATTAGAGAATGTAGAACTAAATTGCTCTAAAAAATTTTTTTACTCTTTTATTTTATTGATTAAAGAGTTATTTACTGCACACACTTCCTGCAAATAGAAATGTCTCATAATTGATAAATTAGACTGATAATTTTAAGATAAATTAGATGGAAGCATTGTTTTCTGTTTATCTGTCTGTTTGAAGATTGTAGGATTAATATGGATTTATATCATCGTTGTAACCAGCAATTGAACTGATTAGATTTTGGAATTGATCCACATAGGATCATGATCACATCAAGGTCAAGTGTCTGAAATAATTTTATTTATTTATTTTTTCAATAGCTTTTTTTTACTGTTTTAAGTGTATTTTAAGTGTATTTCTGGCATGCAAAGTAACAAGAAGCACATGACTTGAAAAATCCCCGTCGATGCTATTGGTGTCGAGTTGTACTTATTTTTACTTTCTTAAAAATTTTTTTAAGGTGAATACAGTTTTTAAGTATAGCTTTTATTTTAGGTTAAATAGAAAAGTACAACAAATGTTACACAAGTATAAAAATGATTATTGTATAATAAGCACCCATTAATAAGTGTACTTATTGTGTACTTATTCATGAATATGAATTCGTATTGTGGTAGCTATACTCTTTCACATTGACATCAGGTAACACTTTAAGATGTATCACTTTGTTTTAACATAAATTTTAAATTTTAACATAAACCAACATTCCATTACAAAACAAGAATATAACACCTCTTTGTACTACTCTATACACCGATCATCTGTAACATTAAAATCACCTACCTAATATAGTGTAGGTCCCCCTTGTGCTGCCAAAACAGCTCTGACCCATCGAGTCATGGAATCCACAAGACCTCAGTAGGTGTGCTGTGGTATCTGGCACCAAGACTTTAACAGCAGATTCTTTACATCCTGAAAGTTACGTGGTGGGCTTCCACAGATCTGACTTGTTTGTCCAGCATGTCCCATGGATCCTCGAACGGATTGAGATCTGGGGCATTTGGAGGCCAAGTGAACACCTTGAACTCTGTCATGTTCCTGGAACCATTCCTGAACAATTTTTGCAGTGTGGCAGGGTGCATTATCCTGCTGAAAGAGGCCACTGCCATTAGGGAATGCCGTTGCCATGAAGGGGTGTACTTGGTTTGCAGCAATCTTTAGGTAGGTGGTACGTGTCAAAATAACATCCACATGAACACCAAGGTTTCCCAGCGGAACATTGCCCAGGGCATCACAGTGCCTCCACCGGCCTGCCTTCTTCCCATAGTGTTTCCTGGTGCCATCTCTTTTCCAGGTAAGCGATGCGCACACACACCCGGCCGTCCACGTGGTGTAAAAGAAAAGGTGATTCATCAGACCAGACCACCTTCTATTGTGCCTTGGTCCCTTTCTGATGCTCATGTGCCCATTGTGGGTGCTTTTGGCAGTGGACAGGGGTCAGCATGGGGCCTCTGACCAGTCTGCGGCTACACAGCCCCATACACAGCAAGCTGTGATGCACTGTGTGTTCTGTCACCTTTCTATCATAGCTGGCATTAACCTTTTCAGCAGTTTGTGCTACAGTAGCTCTTCTATGGGATCGGACCAGACGGGATAGCCTTCGCTCCCCATGTGCATCAGTGAGCCTGTCGCCAGTTCACCAGTTGTCTTTCCTTGGACTACTTTTGGAAGGTACTAACTACTGCATGCCAGGAACCCCCCACAAGATCTGCTGTTTTGGAAATGCTTTGACCCATTCATATAGCCATCACAATTTGGCCCTTATCAAAGTCACTCAGATCCTTATGCTTGTCCATTTTTTTCTTTTTTCAACACATCAACTTCAATAACTGACTGTTCACTTGCTGCCAATATATCCCACCCCTTGACAGGCGCTATTGTAACAAGATAATCAATGTTATTCATCTTTCAGTGCTTTTAATGTTATGGCTGATTGCTGTATAAATAAATGAGAGAGAGATGACAAATGAAGCTATGAAAAGCAGCTACTTTAATCTCTGCTCTCCTGCTGCTCTGCATCATCCTTTTCCATTAGTCTAGCAGAGGAGCGCTCCACCATTCAGCATGATTTCCAAACAGTTTCACAGTGATTACATATTTTCCAGCTAGGGCCATGATACAGTCGAAAACTTGGTCATTCTTTGCAGTCCAGGATGCATCGAGATGCATTTGCATTCACACTACAAATGGTTTGAGTGATCGAATCACAATTCATCTTCGGGTCACATTTGACCCCATTCACACCACTACTTAGCGCTGTCTAATTACGATCCGATCACCCAGGACACGTGTGACACTCTTATGTGTTCGTGGGGAAATGAGGAGGCTGTCTTGGGACAACTCAAAAGGGGGCTCTCTTTTCAGCAATTTTATCTATGCACCCACACACAGCTCTGTGCTGCTCAGCTCTGTCTCCTTTTTTTTTTTTTTTTTTTTTTTTTTTTGTAGCTCTCGTCTCTCCCCCAGCACAAAACACTCATTAGAAAAATTCTGCAAATGTAGGTCCTTACCACTCCCTTTTCTTGGCTCCACCCTTCATTCACAAACTGGCGATTGACCATGCCCCACCTCCAGAGCATGTTAATGCCAGATGTGAACAGGGCCAAAGTCAAGAGAAAATTTTGCCACCGAAATACAGAGGGCTTACCACTAGATGTAAACCACTGGTAAGCCTCAAAAACAGGAAGACCATATTAAAGTTTGCCGAAAAGAAAAAAAAAGAAAGCCGTTACAGTTCTGAAACAACATCTTATGGACTCATGGGGCAAAGACCAACTTATACCAGAATGGTGGAGAAGGGAAGGAATTGCTCATGATCCAAAGCATACCACCTTCATCTACCATCATCTTGTGACATGAGCGTGTTTAGGCTGCCAAGGGAACTAGTTCCCTTGTATTTATTTATGATGTGACTGCGGACAAAAGAAGAAGGAGGAATTCTGTAGTATATATGGCTATATTTTCAGCCAAATGACGGTGCTTCACAGTGCTGATAAATGATGATCCGAAATATACTTTTAAAGCAGTCCAAGACTTTTTAAGGCAAAGAAGTGGCATTTTCTGCAATGGCCAAATCAGTCACCTCACCTGAGTCCAATTGAGCATGCATTTCATTTGCTGAAGGCAAAACACCCCAAGAACAAGCAGGAACTGGAGAGCGCTGCAGTAAAATCCTGGTAGAGCATCACCTGGGAAGAAACCCACTGTCTGTAGGCTAGTGGAAAGGCACCCAAATGTTTGAGATATTCCTATTAGTAGAACAAAACACAGCAATGTTTTTCATATTCTCCAAGGTCTCCCATATATAAAAATCTTTTTGTTGCAAAAGTGGTTAAATTGACCGATGGTGGCAAACCCCACAATTTTTATTTTATTATTATTATTATTTATTTTATTTTTTTTTAAAGTGCAATAATAAAGCCAGGCCAAATGGGATTTGATACACCTGAACTCATGTAGTTTCATAATGCAACCTCTGATTGATCCCAAAACTGGTGAGCTAATGGATAGGGGTTTACTTTAGAAATATGAAATAACTGAATGTGAATATCTTTATGCATTGAGGAAATACAGTCCTACAAACAGACCTACAATAAGCAGAAATATAAAAAACATGAAGGTCTGTGATGAATGTATTCATTTACTTTTAGGCTGCTTTGGCTGAGATTGCCCTATAAACACCCATTAGCAATTTCTGGTAAAGTGCTGAGTCCAGTAATAAATGACTTGTAACTCTAGCAGGTACAGTTCAGTGATCTACAACAGGGCTATTCAGTTATAATATTCTGGGCCAAACATTTCCCCAAGCTCCTCTTCTCGTTATTGTATGTACAATGACACAGCACATTTTCAAAACCTTGCTACATTGCAAAAATAGCCCAATCAAATACTATTTAAAAAAAAAAAGATAATAAACATGTCTTCTTTAAGTAATTATGCTGAGTGCCTAATTTCATTACCTTTGCAACACAAAAGTGAAAGTGAAGTGATCTGTAGCCAAGTATTCGTAATTTGTGCTCTGCATTTAACCCATCCAAGTCACACACACACCGTGAACACACACCCGGAGCAGTTGGGGGTTCGGTGCCTTGCTCAAGGGTCTCACCTCAGTCATGGTATTGAGGGTGGAAGAGAGTGCTGGTCATTCACCCCCCGGACCTGAGACTCGAACCCACGACCTTCAGGTTCACCTTCGGGTCACAAGTCTGACTCTCTAACCATTAGGCCACGACTGTATCAAGCTGTGTATACACCACTTCATGTCAACCTATCTATTTGGCATATTTGGTCAATTGTGACATTTCTCATCCATCTTTCAAAAAATTCTCTGGGGGGAAAAAAATTCACCAGTTGTATGTCCTTCCAGTGGTATTAGGCCCAGGATGTCCTCTCTGAAGCAATCACCATCCAACAAAAAATTAGCAGATAAACAACAATGAACTGTCAGAGGATTTTTCCGCATCTAGGGATATGATGTCAGCTTTTCTCAATCAAGCCAAGAGTTTCAAAAATGTCATTTGCACAAATGTCATCCCTCCTTGCAGTTGATGTATCTGACATGGGTATTGACTTGATACAGGACATCACATGGTCTCTCACTTAATTATCCCCTACCACCTCCTTAAGAGTGGCTAGCATGCATTCTTTCAACCATCTTGCTGTCAGTGACACATGTGACAGTGACACCTACCTGTGACAGTGATGACTCCCTCCCAGATGCGCTGAACAACTTCTACGCTCGGTTCGAGGCACAGAATGGCATGACGGTGAGGAAGACCACCCCTCCTCTCAATGACCAGGTGCTCTGTCTAACCATGGCCGATGTGAGCAAGACTCTACACAGAGTTAACGCGTGGAAGGCTGCTGGACCAGACAACATTCCTGGCAGGGTGCTCAGAGGATGTGCAGACCAGCTGGCAGATGTTTTCACGGACATCAACACCTCCCTGAACAGCACCATTGTTCCGACATGCTTCAAGGCCACCACCATCATCCCCGTGCCAAAGAAATCTTCAGTGTCCTGCCTTAACGACTACCGTCCCATTACACTTACACCTATCATCATGAAGTGCTTCGAGAGGCTCATCATGAGGCACATCAAGACCCTGCTGCACCCCTCACTGGACCCCCTGCAATTCGCTTACCGCCCCAACCGCTCAACTATGACGCCATCATCAGCTCCCTCCATGTGGCCCTCACCCACCTGGACGATATAGACTCATGTTCGAATGCTGTTCATAGACTTCAGTTCAGCATTCAACACAATCATTCCTCAGCACCTGATTGGAAAGCTGGGCCTGAACACCTCCCTCTGCAACTGGATCCTGGACTTCCTGACTGGGAGACCTCAGTCAGTCCGGATCGGGAACAGCATTTCCAACACCACCACACTGAGCACTGGGGCCCCACAGGGCTGTGTGCTCAGTCCATTGCTGTTCACTCTGCTGACTCATGACTGGGTAGCAATGCACAGCTCGAATCACATCATCAAGTTCACCGACAACCTGTCTCTGAAAGTGGACAAAACTAAAGAGATGGTTGTTGACTTCAGAAGAGCACAGAACGACCACTCTTCGCAGAACATTGGCAGCTCTTCCGTGGAGATCAAGAGCACCAAGTTTCTTGGTGTTCACCTGATGGAGAACCTCACCTGGTCACTCAACACCAGTTCCATAACTAAGAAAGCCCAACAGCGCCTGTACTTTCTGAGAAGACTGAGGAAAGCACATCTCCCACCCCCCATCCTCACCATGTTCTACAGAGGGACTATCGAGAGCATCCCGCGCAGCTGCACCACTGCCTGGTTTGGGAATTGCACCGTCTCGGACCGCAAGACCCTTCAGCGGATAGTGAGGACAGCTGAGAAGATCATCGGGGTCTCTCTTCCCTCCATCACCAGCACTGTGGATGACCCCACACACCCCTCACACACTCTTTACCCTCCTGCCGTCTGGTAAATGGTACCAAAGCATTCAGGCCCTCACGACCAGACTGTGCAATAGTTTCTTCCCCCATGCCATCAGACTCCTCAGTACTCAGAAACTGGACTAAAGGAACACACACACGTCACTAATATATATACATGTGTGTGTGTGTGTGTGTGTGTGTATATATATATATACACACACACACACATACATGACTGAGCATCCTCCACATGTTTATGCTGCTACAATACTTATTATTACTGTACATAGGCTGCTACTCTTATGTTTAAATTTATGTTTATGCTATTTCAGCTACTTGTATTGTACTCTTGTACCCTTTGCACTATTGTCACTAGGTTCACTTTTAAACAGAACTGTGTACTGGTAGGCACTGCACTGGGACTTACTATGCCCATTGTCTGTCGCAGTAGTCATTGTACTGTCTTGTACTGTTTTGTGCTGTTTGCACTTGTGCACTTTATGTATAATTTATGTAGTCCCTTGTAGTTCTGTGTTGTTCTATCTCGTCTTATGTAGCACCTTGGTCCCGGAGAAACGTTGTTTCGTTTCACTATGTACTTGTATATGGCTGAAACGACAATAAACTCCACTTGAACTTGAATGGCCTTTTCTTTTTGCAAAATTGACCGAAAACATACACACTGACTTCCTCTCTGCAGTTTCAGTGAACACACATATCTCAGTCCAGTAACTGTCGAATTGGCATCAACATTTCTTAAGGGTTGATAATGACCTGGTGTTATCTGTTTTTCAAAGTAAATATTAACACTGAATTGCCAGTAGGTTAGTGGGCTAAAGTTCTAGCTGTCTGACTACTCTCTGCTAGTGCTAGCTAGCTGTAAGTCAGCCATGCAAATGGTGCTTTTGTCATCAATAATGCATGTGTTTGTGATTGGCTGTTATTGACAGCACCAGAGCACTCTGCTGGTTTGAAGGATTGAATGAGTTTGTTGTGGCAAAATGATAGTTATTCACACAAATTTTCTTTTAGTTTTCTAATTTTATTTTTAAGCAAAATTAAATGTCTGCAGTCAACCTAGAGACTATAAGGTACAGTTTAAACAGTTTAATTGAAACAGACCACATTTTGAAGGTTATTAATTAACTAATTAATTTAAGGGGCAAATATTTTTTTTCCAAATGCAGAAATAAGAGTTTGCATAATAGTATAAACATATGTGAAAATACCTCTAGATGAAAGTAGTCTGATACTGAAACATTGATGATGAATGACACAAATCATTTTGGTTGTTGTTGTTGTTGTTGTTATTGTTGTTATTATTGTTATTATTATTATTATTATAATCTTTTTGTTGCTACTGCAGCCATGTCACTTCTCCACATTCAGGGAAACGGCAAGAGCAAAAACTTAGTGTACTTCAAGTCCACTGAAAGGTGGCATTTTCTGCTGTCACTACTGTTCCCACCACAGCAGTACAGGTGTGAGAGATGATTCTGATAATTCATAAACTATTATGCACACATTTATTTCTGAAACAGCGTGGCCTCAATGGATCTATCTTTCGGACTCCTAGCCTCCTCCAGTGGGACTCCAAGGAAGTGCTTTAGGAATATGGCTATGATGCCACACTGCTGTCTGATACAGTGCTCTCAAGTCATGTTGCTTGAAAATATCCCAAATTTTACAATTCTTGTAAATCAGCAATGTGGGTTCTCAGCTTTATAAAGGCTGTTGTTACTAGTGGGGTCAAAGCCTTTGAGGGCATGGCATGCCGGTAGGCCACGGCATGGCATTCCGATTTTAACTCCTAGTTTCTGTGAAATAGCACACAGCCACAGTGATGGGCTTTTGTACAGTGTGATTGCTGTTGGTACAAATGACCTTCCTGTACTGGTCCTTTCTACAGTGGAGCTGAATGAGTCTCCTACTAAAGGAGCTCCACTGTTTAACCAGTAGATCATGGAGGGGATAATGTTTATTGTCCAGAATGGCTGTGAGTTTCCGTGTCCTCTTTTCCACCACCATATCAAAACCATCCAGAGAGCAGCCCATTAGCTAGCTAGCCTTCTTGATCAGTTTGCCGAGTGTGTGTTTTTTTTTTTTTTTTTTTTTTTTTTG
>CM040978.1:870414-882507 GCA_022985145.1 Pangasius djambal
ATATGTAGCTAAATATTGAGTTTGTCTATGTTTCTGTCGTTATATGTAGCTAAATATTGAGTTTATCTGAGTTTCTGTGGTAATATGTAGCTAAATATTGAGTTTGTCTATGTTTCTGTGGTAATATGTAGCTAAATATTGAGGTAAATATTTTCCTAATAATACATAACTGCTTTAAAATAAGATTATATTAGCTGCTTAGATATAAATATTAATTTTTTAAAAATGTGGATTTTACCTTGTAGCTCACAGCAGCCGAAGTAGTAGCGTGGCACGGGCATGCTCTCTATCACCTCCCACTTATTCTCCTCTGGATCATACCGCTCCATCGTTTTCCCGATTTCAGAACCGATCCAGCCACCTGTAGCAGTCAGACGTCACGCAGAAGTCAGAGGTTAGAGCAATCCAAGGAACTACATTTCCCATAACGCTTTGGCCCAAGCTGCAGTTCTGGTTTTGATGGGAAATGTAGTGTTATTTTGAGACATGTTTAACATACAGAATTATTGTTAAACAGATGAAAGGTGAATTAAAAACAGAAACATCCAGTGATGTTAGGCAGAGTGTGCAGTGAGGTGTGTGTGTGTGTCTGTGTGTGTACCGAGTGCATAGAGAGCTCCGTGGCACGGACACACCCCGACTCCACAGCGTGGGAAGTTCAGTGAAGCGACAGCAGCCCACTGTTTGGTGACGGGGTCATAGCGCTCCGTACAGTCAAAGATCATCGAGTCCTTCTCACCTGGACCACCAAACACACGTCACAAAAATATTTTCCCTGAGCTTTTTCTAATTCCTAACTCCACCTACGGCGTAAAGCTCAAGATTAATCCAAATAAAGTAAAACATGTACACACCTCCGATGACGTAGATCATGCCGTCAAGGACGGCGACGCCCAGCCCGCTGCGGGCCTGATGGAGGGAGGAGACCGTCGTCCAGAACTGACTGAACGAATCAAACCGCTCCACACAACTCAACGCCCGACTATCACTCCATCTCCCCCCTTGCAGACGAGTGTAACCTCCTGATAAGGTAAGAAAGGTTGCAAGTGTGAGAGAGATGAAAGAGAGCGAGAAAGACACACACACACACACACACACACACACACACACACAAAGCGTACCAATGGCGTAGAGGTATTTGCGGGCTTTCCTCCGGGGCCGGGTTTTTGTTGGTTGTGCGATTGTTTTGGGGTCTCTGGGGGTTTTGGTCGTCTCTGTGTATTCTCTCAGCAGGGTCTGCAGCGCCACCCGCAGGTTGAAGTCGCTCACGCCTGACTCACACACACACACACACACACACACAGTATCTACACTGTAAGTATGCCATTTCATTAATGTGACTGTAACTATGATGTAACTACTGCCATTATGCATTAACCGTGACATAACTGTAATTATGACGTACCTATATAGTAATTATCCCATAAGTATGATGTAACTATAGCTGTAATTATGCTGTGACAGACATAACTATGATGTTACTACGTCATAACTATGACTTAACTATCTTGTAAGAATAACGTAACTATATGATGTAACTACCACCCCTTTAATCTGAGGCGTTGCACTCACCCTCGATGTAGGCGTAGAGTCTTTGCGGCGACAGCAGAGGGAAGCGGATTGGCTCCAGAACCTCCACCACGTGTTTCTTCCTGTGTGTGATGTCATGCAGAAGCCAGCTCATGGCCGCCGTGAACACCTGATACTCGTCCTCGATCCTCAACTCCTCACTGCGCAGCAAACACGCCAACTGATCCTTCGACAGGCTGGAGAACTCCTCCGACTCACACACCTGACACAGGGGCGTTAAAGGTACAGTCAGGGCTTTAAACTCCGCCTCACACACCTGACACAGGGGCGTTAATCTCCGCTTCACACACCTGACACAGGGGCGTTAAAGATACAGTCAGGGGTTTAAACTCCACTTCACACACCTGACACATGGAGGTATTAAAGGTACAGTCAGGGGTTTAAACTCCGCCTCACACACCTGACACAGGGGCGTTAAAGGTACTGTCAGGGTTTAAACAACTCCTCACACACCTGACACAGGGAGGTATTAAAGGTACAGTCAGGGTTTAAACTCCTCCACACACACCTGACACATGGAGGTATTAAAGGTACAGTCAGGTGTGCAGGAGGGTGGGGCTCACCTGTAGGAAGTGGGCGTGGATGTAGTTCTGCGTGAACTCCAGGAGCTCGCTGTAACCGATCTGTTCCAGGAACTGATAAATTCCTACACAGTTACTCGGCTCCATGTGGCTCCTCAGGAACTCTCCACAGATGAGCACGAGCTCAGCGAGCTGTAGCATGTCAGCCGCCATCATGAGATCCTGAACGTTCTCCACTGTCACCTCCACACAGCCTCACACACACACACACACACACACACAATACACTAAATACACACAGTGCTGCATGAAATAACCACAATAACCAATACCAACCTGTTATACCTTTAAGTCTACCTGTATATCGAGCTGTACATCTACCTGTATTGTCTACCTGTAAATTTACCTGTTTGTCCATGTGTGTGTCTACCTGTCCATACACCTGTGTGTTTCTGTGTATCTACCTGCGGATCACCCTGAGTATAGCCTGTCTATTTACCCATTTAGAGACCTGAGTATCTACCTGGGGCTCTAATTTGTATGTCTACCTGTGTATCTACCTTTGTATTGACCTGAGTATCTATCTGTAAATTTACCTGTGAATTTAATGTATACTTGTACATTTAGCAGTACATCTCCATGTGTGTCTACATGTGTCTAACTTTGCATTTACCTGTGCACCTGCCTGTGTGTGTACATTTGTATCTACCTGTGTATATGAACTCCAGCAGAGACTCAAACACGTCTGCTTCCACCCCGGCGATGTGCACTTCCTCCTCGCGTGCCTCACTCATGGCCGAGTTAAAGAGGGCAGAGAAATACGGCCCGCTGGCCGCCAGGACCAACCGGTGGACCTGAAACGCACGTCCGCCCACCAGCAGACGCACGTCACACAGCTCCGAGTGCAGGCGCATCTTATTCATCTGAGCCAGCAGCAGGTGGGCGTGGCGCTCCGAAGAACGGCGAGAACCGTCCTCCATCCCTGTCCCTGTGATGTCACTCACTCCAGGGGGCGGGGCTGAGCGTGACTGGCAGGTGGACAACATGGTGTTGGCGGTACGACTGTTAAACCCACCGTTATAGACCACTTACAACAGCAGAGATGCTGCTCAGTTTCTGAGGGGACATTGTGTATGAGGTAATGAAGGGTCAAAGGTCACAGTGGTAGGGAAGCGAATATATCTACTCTCTTTCCGTCTCCGTCAGTGGACATCATCAGATGTAGAAAATCCATTTTTCACCTCCTACCACCAGCATGTTCCTGTAGGATAGAAAACAACATCTTAAATCAACAGTTACCACAAAATTTATTTTGATCCCTTTTTACCTTTAGCCAAAATGGCGCATGCGCAGAAAAGTACTATGTTTATAGCACGTTAATGACAGCAAAGCGATGTACAGATCTCATGTACATCGTTTTAAACAAATATACACAGATGTAAAAACAGAGATAACACAGATTAATGTGCAAAGACACGGCCGTTTTTACAAAGCTTATAAATAAAAGCGGGTTTGTCTGTAAATAGAGAAAAACAGTAGAAGCACACAGCTTTAATGTAAACAATACCGGATGTCAGTAAGGTTTTTAATCAGATTTATAAACATTATGAACTTAACTGAAGTGAAATAACGCGTATATTAATTTCTGCTGCAGTATAATTCTCTCACCAGATCTGATTTTGTTTGTTTAATTGTTATTTTGGCCGCAGCTGAACACAACACTTCCGCATTTCCATCGATTTCTCGGCGATCAGCTTTTCAGACCTGAAAATCAGATCAGACCCAATCAGCCGAGCTCCGAAAACACTCGATTTTTTTTAAAATTTGAATTATCTACTTATATTTTGCTGTCGTAGTCGTATTTAATGCTATGTAAAGAATTTTCCATGGTGCCACTTAAGTTAAAAGTCAAGTTAATGACATTTTATTTGTTTCAACATCTTACTATTTTGTTGCAGTTATTGGATCAATCAAAATAGGGACATGACACATTTATATTTACATCAGATGTCTGCAGAAATTTGTGACGTTTTTAACAAAGCAAATACTCTCTAAATCGCTTAAACATAAAGCGAGTTAGAGTGATTTTATCACAGTGGAGTCGCATTTCTCTATGACTTACATTTAAGTCCATACCTTTCCAATATGGCGGACGCGTAGCGGTCGTGCGGTAGCTATCGCGAGATGTGGAAATCTCGCGATCACGAACTACAACGTGACCGGTGTTCCCAAGCTAAGCAAGGCGTTTACTCTGGTTTGGAAATTCAAAAAGTTAAGAAGTGTCAGGATTTACCTCTGTTACACAAACACAGCGCTACAGTTTCAGCTGTTACACCATCAGCTGTTTCACAACCAACTTTAAACTGCTTTAAACAACTTGATCGGATATTTATTAAAACTTCTAAAACTGATTTAAGCTGTTTACTCAAAGCAACGGTGAGTTTCTTCTGCTGAAGTTTATATAGTTCTGTAATGAGTCAGGATATACAGGTACAGCGGTCAATTATTGCACTTGTCTTTATTATTATTATTATTATTATTATTATTATTATTATTATTATTATTATTAATCACACAGTTTACTTAAATGCATCACAGTTACAGGACAGGGATCTTGCATAGGACAACCTACTGGAAAACAACAACAACAATAAATTCAGACCACAGTTCCCGCCCACAATGTCACACTAAACCAGTCAGACCAATCAGATTACTTTTGTTATCCTCGTCACTGATTAATTAATTAATATTTATATTAGTTTATTGATCATTATTGAGCTATTTTCTTCTGTCTCCAGGTCACTGCGTCCGTTCTGTCCTCTCCTGCGAGTCTCTCAGCCATCTGCAGTGCAGCTCTGGGCTCTCTGGGGCATCAAACATCTGCACACACAAGGGTGAGAGACACAAAGAGACAGGTACTGTCTGTACACCTGGAGGATTATAAGATCTGTCCACTAGGGGGCAGGAGTGGCATGAAAATACAGCTGTCAACCACTGGAATACCTTCTTATATCACTTCCTCTCATGTTGGACAGCATGACTCTATGTGAATAGTGAATCGATCTACGTGACCCCATGATTAATTTAAACTAGATTATCATACCATAAAACTTTCAAACCATAACAACCCTAATCAGGTGAGGACAATGAGGATGTCCTCACCTGACAAAACTGACACCTGTGATTAATGTAAGCAGTAAGCAAAAGGATGTGGGGGTGTGTCCTAATTAGCATATTCATGCATATTCATATATCCTGGTGTTTTTTAATCAAGCTGAAGATGTTCCTCAGAGAGGAGAGTGATACAGAGGACCTGTTAAAACTATTGTGTGTGTGTAGTATCTCACTACAGGAGGATGCTGGAGGATGAGGGTGGGTTGGAAATACTCCGCATGCTGACCTCTGACCCCTGACCCCGATACCCACAGCAACGATCACGCTCTCGACGTACACACACTCCAGCTCTTGGAGGGATGAAGTTTGACACACACCTCACCTTAAATCTGCATCTACACTCAGTCAGTTAGACAATTTCAAGCGTAAGAGCATAAATAATTACAGCACAAAAGAATTAAACAGTACAAAAAGCCATTATGTGTGTTAGGTACAGTGCTCTGCTACATCCTGACTGAAGAAGATCTTTATTAACTCCACTGTTTTAATGTTATTGTGTAATAAATTATTTTAAAATAATTAAATATATGCTACAGTTACAATATTGTGTAATTTGTAGTGTAATTTTAAGTATAATTTTATCTGTTATACAAAAAATGAAAAAGTTCTACTGATTATTAAAAATATATATATTTTTTAATCTATAATTTAAAAAAATTAGTACACTGATACGGATTCCCGGATGAGACGATAGAATCTGATTGGTCCAGACGGCTCCGTTAATAAAGAAAATATTAAATATACAAATATATATATATTTCTTTAAAAAGTCTTACATATATATTTAAATTTTCGAAAGAATATGTAAATTCGGTGTATTTAAACTAGATCATGAATTCGAGTAACAAACTGTACTCGCGTTAAAAGAATTAACTTCCGGCAACAGAGATGACGTAACCACGTCGGGTTGCCGCGGCGTTGCCGTGGAAACGCGTTGCCGGGGATACGCACGCGCCTCGAAGAAAAAAGAAGAGGACTGGTTTTGCCACCTAGCCGACGCTAGCTTGCTATATTTTCTTTTTAATATATATAAATGTATATACATAAACTATCTGAAAACTCATTATAACATTAACATTATAACACGTTATAGCATGCTTTTTGCTCTCGCGCCATTCACATCGACCTGAATGGTAAGTATTGATAGCCTGTAGAGAATTTTCTTAAAAACACCCGTATTCGCAATGATCCCGCCCTCTACGCTGTGATTGGCTAGAATGTCAAACTCACGGACAACTGACCAATCATATTGCACGAGTGGCATACAACCAGCACTGGAAGGCGGAAGTAATACGAATACGGTTAGGGGAAAAAATATGAGAATTAGACGTTTAACTATCACGATTTTATCCGTTTATCATTATATATTATATATTATATATTATAATTGTGTTTCAAATCACATTTGTTATGAGAAAGTAAAGTATTATCTATTTTTGTTCGTTTTTTTTTGTCCTCCGCAGCTATAGTTTATTGTTTTTAGCTTTCAAATTATTGTGAAGTTTTATTATTATTATTATTATTATTATTATTATTATAAGGGTGCAACCTATTCTTCTTCTTCTTCTTGTTGCTATTATTATTATTATTATTATTGCTGTTGTTGTAAGGGTGCAATTGATTCTTCTTCTTCTTCTTCTTCTTCTCCTCCTCTTTCTCCTGCAGTAATGGAGGATGATAAGGACAGGATAAAGGAGCATCTGAGGCTCCAGTTTCAGACTCTGCAGGAACAGCAGGTGCAGCGTCTTCATAAGCGTCTGGAGAAGAAGAAACAGATTTCCTTTGAGAAGGAAAAGGATGAGATGAGCTCGAACGGGCGGGAGAGTCTGGACCTGTCTGAGGACGAGGGGGACTCGGTGCTGGAGCGGTCTAACTCCAGCTCCAGACTGCTGAAGAAGGAGAACGATCAGCTCCAGGAGCGGGTCAGGGAGCTGCGGGATGAGAACGGACGACTCCATAAACTCCTGAGTGAGAAGGAGTTTGAGATCAAGTACCTGAAGAAGAAGAGGGAGGAGGACAGGCTGGCTTTAGTGGGTAAGAAGCTGAGGAAAATATTAATCTACTAGTTTTAATCTACAGACACAGTCATGTCTCCCCCGTGTGGCTGGAGGTGGTAGATGCATCTGCTTGTAAGCGTCTCACACATTAATTTGCGGTCAGGGTTGCTACGGCTGCATTTTTTTTTTGGAGTAGACCTTTTATTTATGTGACAGTTGGACACCAAGATCTTGTTTTAAAGCAAATAATTCTAAGCAAATAAATCTAACCAAATTCCACAAACACTGGCTGTGGCAAACAAAGGGAAAGTGAACGTGCAGACAGCATGTCTACTATTTCTGTTGTAACAAGAACCATACACGTATTACAGTGATTCATCTGGGAATGCTTTCTGTGTAGGTGGACTAAAGCTCATTTTACTGCTTGTGTGAAAATCAGTCACTGTAAACAAAGGTGGCTTTCGTTGTCAGGATATTTTTAAAAATGACTCCTCAGGCGGTTCCCTGATATTTATAAATGACTCCTCAGGTGATTCACTGATATTTATAAATGAATCCTCAGGTGATTCACTGATATTTGTAAATGAATCCTCAGGTGATTCACTGATATTTGTAAATGACTCCTCAGGTGATTCACTGATATTTGTAAATGAATCCTCAGGTGATTCACTGATATTTGTAAATGAATCCTCAGGTGATTCACTGATATTCATAAATGACTCCTCAGGCGATTCACTGATATTTGTAAATGACTCCTCAAGCAATTCACTTACATTATGTTTCCATTATGTACCTGGCGACTGAAGGTACAAAGACGTCCCCTTGAGGGTCGACCCCCAGTGACAGTATATCATCTGAAAATGTACAGGGAAAGTGTAGACGTTAGTGTGAACACACAGAGATGTGTGAGTTTCCTGAAGGAGCGATACACACGCACACACACAGAGGGAGAGAGAGAGAGAGAGAGAGAGAGAGAGAGAGAGAGCAGCTTTTTAGTACTCTACAATGTGATTTATGTGATTTCCCTGTTTGAAGGCACAGTGGGACTCGCAGGAGATGCAGCAGCAACCAAGATCGTGGAGCTTTCAAAGAAGAACCGGGAACTGTCAGTGGAGATGGAGAGAGAGAAAGCCAAGAGCAAGCAGCTGAACAACAGAGTGAGAGAGCTGGAGAGAGAGGTAAACACGCCCCTGACTTACAGAGAGGAGAAGATGGGAAATATATCAGTACCATAGACCATGATGGTAAAGAAATCTCACATTTAACTATCTGTGTGTGTGTGTGTGTGTGTGTGTGTGTGTGTAGCTGCAAGACACAGCAGTATTCAGTAATGGAGTGAAAGCAGACCACAAACTGGATCTGAGGAGCTCACAGCAAGAGGTACTGCATCACTATTGTAAACGACTCCTCAAGTGAATCACTTATATTTGTTATGACTTGTTGAGCAGCTCACTTACATTCGTAAATGACTCCTTGGATGGTTCATTTAGATTTGTAAATGACTCCTTGGATGGTTCACTTAGATTTGTAAATGACTCCTTGGATGGTTCACTTCCATTTGTAAATGACTCCTTGGATGGTTCACTTCCATTTGTAAATGACTCTTTAAGTTGTTCATATACTTTAGTAAATGAGTCCGCGGGCAATTCACTTATATTTGTAAATGACTCCTTAGTGGTTCATTTACATTCATAATTGACTCCGTAAATGGTTCATGTACATTAGTAAATGACTCTTCAGGCAATTCACTTGCATTTGTAAATGACTCCTTGAGCAAATCACCTCTCTGAGTACAATTTTTGTTGCAGTTGTGATTACCCAGTTACAGTGTGTGTGTGTGTGTGTGTGTGTGTGTTTTAGTCCACTCCGCTGGTGAAGTCTCTACAGGAGAAACTGAACACAGCCCAGTTTAAAATGAGTGAATACCGCAACCAGATCCAGGCTGTCAAACAGGAGCTGAAGGTCGCATACAAGGTCAGAGCCACAGAGATGGAGTGTGTCTGAACACTCGATGGATTAATACAGAAATGCTGTCTGATGACTCAATACACACTTCAGTTATTAATGTCATTAAATCTGCTCTGTTAATCTAATTATTAACATCTATTAACGTCAATAATACTGTGTGTGTGTGTGTGTGTGTGTGTGTGTGTGTGTGTGTGTGTGTGTGTGTGTGTGTGTGTGTGTGTGTGTGTGTGTTGGGGGGGGGGGTGGTTTACAGTGACACCCAGTGTTCAAACCAGGAACTGCGGCTTTTACAGTTTCCTAAATAGAGAGGATGTAATTAAAGCCGGTTCCTCGCTTAGCTCTTAAACCTACCGGTCTTATACAGAACCCTACAACAGACGGGTTTCAAAGAGGGTTCTAAGTAGAACCTTGTTAGGGAGCTAAGACCCCTAAACGCTCCAAAGAGTCTTTGAGGAACTCTTTTTAAAGCACACAGAACATCAGATTTGCTTAGTGTGTGTGTGTGTGTGTGTAACAGGTTCTGAGTAGTGAGGTTGGGGAGGACGTGTGTGTTCAGCTGATCCTCAGTACTCCAGGAAGCTGGAGAGGACGAGCGCAGCAGATCCTGGCCCTGCAGAGCCGAGTGAGTGTGACACACACACACACACACACACACACACACACACACACACCTTTTTCACATCCTCAGACCTGATTGGCTGTTATAATTTATGATGCAATAACACTCACATGTCACTGGTTTAACACTAATTCTGGTATTCCAGTGAGAATGTTCATTTCTATATATGGACTCATGAAGATGATGATGGTGATGATGACGACGATGATGAATTTACCACAGGTGAGAGATCTGGAACAGCAGCTGAGCTCCGCATCCAACAGGAAGCAGCCGGGAGAGTTCAGCCCAGAGCAGTGCATGCTGGGAAAGGGAGTCCATCAGAGGAACCAGGACAAGAACCAGAGCTATATCCGCACCCTGGAGAGAGACAGGAAGGAGGCGCTGGAGGTAACACACACACACACACACACACACACACAGAATATAGGGATAAAAAATAAATGTTTTAGCTACTAAGCTGTTTTTTTTTTTTACAGGCAAACATCTTGTCACGTAGGCTATAGTATGACATCATCAGTTAACTAAAGCTCTAACATGGAGAAACTTGTCCAACGTGTAACCCGAATGCTGTGTGTGTGTGTGTGTGTGTGTGTGTGTGTGTGTGTGTGTAGAAGCTAAGTGTGGAGTATGAGCTCATTCTGAGTGAACACGGTGAGGTGAAGAAGAAGCTGGAGAGCAGCAAAGCGAGGAACCGCATCCTGAGTGCCGAGCTCAAAACCCTCAAAACTCAACTGTCCACGCTGACCAAGAAGGGTCGGCATGACAACGAGCTAATCGATGCGCTGCTGGTATACACACACACACACACACACAGACACATTGATGGTCTTCTAGCTCTTAGCCAATCAGAATGCACTGCACTAGACTGATGTTAGTGCACATGGAGTCGGGTTTGAGAAATATTATCTGACTTAAATAAAACAAATTACTGATTACGGTACATTTATTAAAGGTTTATGTTTATTAATGAGATTATTTAACCTCAGGATGGAAAAGTATGAATTCCTGACTGTAGACTTTGATCCAGTGTGCTAATGAGGACAGGAAGTGCTGAAGTGCGCCAGGTGAGGTCCTGATTAAACAGGAGAGGACATTCATCACTTCGCTGTTAATGAGACACAACTAACACAGGACGCAAATTATTTTATTTACCACGCATCCCCATAAAGCATCGTTGCTCCGTGAGCAGACAGTATACCTCGGGATTGATAGAAGAGACCCCAGTGACTGTTTTTGTTTTTTTTCAAAACAACAAAAATGCGTCTGATGTCCTGATGACCTCACTGAGTAGTTTACTCAAAACAAACAAAATGGCAGCAGGCAGTTTCAAAACATAATGTGGTGTCACCAAAGTTCTATACCTTGTGCTTCAGCAGGACAGGGTGGTGGTACAGGTGAAGCTGGTCCTGATGTACCACCATAATCCTTTGCTCTGTCCCTGATCAGAGCTGCTACACCAGTTCCCTTCCTGTAGGCACTGTAGAACCACCATTGTAGAACCACTACTATAGTGCTCCAAAGCAGCAGAAGAACTGCTCCTACAGCCTCTTAGCCATTGTGGTCTGGGATTTGGTAGTCCTCAGACCAATCCTAGTCAAGTTCTAGGACATTCCACTTCTCCAACCTCTTGAAGTATCTCCTTGGCATACAAATAGCAGCACAGAGCATATGCATTAGTAGCTGCTGCACAGAAGGTCTGTAGATCAGGAATGTGAAACACCATTATGAAATAAAGCTCTTGCTCCTTTGAGCAAAATTATCCACAGAAATCCAAGGTAAAGGACACAAAATAACTGAGCTGAGAACCCAGTATGACAGATCCATCCTTTTCCTGTGACTAGACAGGAAGTAGCGCTCTAGGCGGGGAAAACTGGAAAGTGGAATAGGCATTAAAGATGATCAGTGATAGCGTTATTTGTTCAAATTAGAGAACTGAAGAAGAAAAAATGTAAAAGGAACATCTAAACCTCTGTTTGCACTTTTTTAGATATTTTGCATTTAAGATAATGATTAATTTTTTTTATGTTGTATACAGTCAGGTCCATAAATATTGGGACATCGACACAATTCTAACATTTTTGGCTCTATACACCACCACAATGGATTTCAAATGAAACGAACAAGATGTGCTTTAACTGCAGACTGTCAGCTTTAATTTGAGGGTATTTACATCCAAATCAGGTGAACGGTGTAGGAATTACAACAGTTTGCATATGTGCCTCCC
>CM040978.1:890258-902097 GCA_022985145.1 Pangasius djambal
GGGACGGGTACCGAACCGCAGATTCTCCGCCTTCACGCACATCCACACTCAAACACTCGGCCGCTTCCCTCCCCACGGAGCCACCACGCCTAATTTAAGTTCATGCTCGTCGTCAAGCGCCGTGATTTTTTCGTCTTCCCGGAACCCAGAGAGACTTCAGAGTGAAAACATCCAAAAAGAACGGGCCTCTTATTCATCTGCAGTCCACAGAAAGCTGCCTGTATGTGAAAGTGTGTGTGTGTGGATAGTGTGGTGCTGAGTAACGTTTTTTTGGCCTGGAGGTGATCCATGTGCCTTCGCCTGGGAGCTTCATTCCCCACCGTAAGCAATCAGCCGTCGCTTCTAATTAGCAGCCATCCGTCCTTCTTTAGAATGATTACACTCGACCGAGTGGCAGCGTGCCGCTCACATCGACTTTCAACTTCTTTATTTATTCACACAGGAAACAAGATAACGCTTTGTACAAGTGTTAAAAACACGTCACTCGAGTTGATGATTAACAATGTTTGGCAGTCGCTACAGGTAGCAAAGTTATTAGTGCAACTACGTTTACCGACTTTTAAAATAATTAAAGCTTGTCATGTGGAGGAAAATGTCCGTGAGCTGCTGTGATACGTGAATTTCCCCACTGTGGGATCAATAAAGTTTATCTTATCTTATCTTATCTTACTGGAAAAAAATACTTAAATAATAATACTGATTTACTTATTTTACATGAAGGAATCGTGATTCATCCACGCAACATGGTTTCAAAATACAGATGCCATGAAATATCAATATGGGTGAAATTTGCATGAGTAAGAAAAGAACATGAAAGGAGTGCACTTACAGAAAATAATCAACAACAGGGTGGTGCGATGAAGCAGTTTCTGTTACCACTCCGAAGATTTTCCTATAACAGCACGTCCCCAAGTGTTTTATTCCTCTTACACCACAGCAATTTACCAACAATTACTAGTTCTATATATACTGTATATATATAAATCGATATTTCTTATCATACTTTTTAATGTTTGTGAAGTTAGCTCCTGTTGTCACTTACGTTATAGCAGCTATAAACAGTCGTTCCCTCACCAGCGTCTCTTTCTTCTCTCTCTTTAAGTTAATAAGATAAAAAAAAAACGCAGCTTCTTACGCACGTTACCGAGAAACCGCAAAGAAGCGTAAACTCCTCTGTCCTGAAGATGTCGGAAAACTTAACGTTACAGCTTCACCTCTGACTGTTACAAAGCGCTGACACTGGAGACTCCTTCCATAAATGTTAAATAAACATCTCCTCAACATATCATTTATCAATTACACCATAACATTTTTCTTTTCCTTTAGTGGAGCGTCGGCTGAACACGCCTCTCTGAATAAGCTGTTACTATAGAAACGATAACGTATTAGAACGAGTGCTTTGCAGCTGCACTACGTTTCCTTTCTTCTTTCATCCTTTTCCTCCTTTCTGTCTTCACTCCTGTGAATAAGAGTGAATAAGTGAGTGATTAGTGAAGCTCATCAGTGTGATAATAAATAATTGCGGTACACACACACACACACACACACACACACACACAGAGACACAGATCAGTGGTTTTTTAATAAATCATGAATATTGATGTGTGCAGTGTTTATACGCAGCAAGCCGAGCGCATGCTTGTGTCAACACCACGTTACGCAAACACCTATGCCGATTTGTCACTCCGGCTTTCAATGGACTCTTTATCCGTCCCTTTCCTCCGAGGTATTCCCTCGCTCCGGATCACCGGAACTCGGGTAAATAAGGAACCTGCTGCGAAAGCGGCCACGCTGTAAAAAAAAATTAGGCTTGGTTTTAAAAAAAACCAGAAAAAAAGAGATCAATGCACACATTCAGGACTGCACTCATTTGCATGCAATGGAAATAAAATAAACACACACACTTATACACACACACACACACACACACACTCAATCTGCTGTCCATATCAAATCGAGCTTCACACATTTCATAATTATTTACTCTTTCACCGACTAATTTAATTCATATTTACATTCAGTAACCCTCTCCTGCTCAGTTCCTACTGCAGTGACTACTGAAATATCAGACAGACAGATGGACAGAGAGACAGAGAGACAGAGAGACAGATGAACAGAGAGACAGATAGACAGACAGAGAGACAGATGGACAGACAGAGAGACAGACAGATGGACAGAGAGACAGACGGACGGACAGACAGACAGATGGACAGACAGACAGACAGAGAGACAGACAGAAAGACAGAGAGACAGACAGACAGAGAGACAGACAGATGGACAGAGAGACAGACAGACAGACAGACAGACAGATAGACAGACAGACAGACAGACAGACAGAGAGACAGACAGATGGACAGAGAGACAGACAGACAGAGAGACAGACAGATGGACAGAGAGACAGAATAAATGGCCTAAATGATTTATTTTTTAAAGGATGAACACACACATTATAAATGTGAATGCTGACACTGAACACTAGAGGGCAGTGTGTGTGTGTGTGTTCATCCTTCCTTCCTTCCTCCTTCTTTCTTTCTTTCTTTCTTTCTTTCTTTCTTCCTTCCTACTTTCCTTCTTTTTCTTTTCTCCTTCCTTTCTTTGCTTGCTTATTATTGTCTTTCGCTAAAATTCGCTAAAATTTAATTTTATTTCTCATTCTCTGTGTTCCGGTTCTTCTGGGTTGAAGCGAAGCTGCTGATTGGTCGGCTGCTGTAACGGAGATTATGACATCAACAGGTGTCAGTGTGTGTCAGTGAGAGAGTTTCACGCTTTCACCTGAAACACTGTATAGCGTTTATAGAGTTTATATAAAGTGTGTATAAAGTGACTGCGGTTAGCGTGTCAGAGACACAGTAAACACACGTGACCTTTAGCTCTGCGTTCCACATCAGGGAGCTTTATCTCATTACACACTCATCTTAATCTGTAACACACACACACACACACACACACAGAGATTACACACGTATCAACACTTCAGTATCAAATGGCCATAATTAAGCTGCATCAGATGGAGTGTGTGTGTGTGTTTTTGTCTGTGTGTGTGTGTGTGTGTGTGTGTGTGTGTGTGTGTGTGAGTTATTTGCTTATCTCCACCTCAAAGTTTAGTTTAATTTCATTTATAGGTCACCATTTTAATTACACAATGACTCACACACTTCTTTCCTAGTTAGTCACGATTTACATTTAGTGTGTGTGTGTGTGTGTGTGATAAAGTGGAACAAGAACAAAGTAAAAATGGAAGACAAAAAGTAAAATATTTAAAGAAAATCATCAGAAAGAACAGAGGAAGAAAACGAACAAAAAAACTTAAATAAAAGATCAAAGAAAGAATGAAATAAAGGAGTGAAAGTTCCAGACTGTGCTTTCAGACCGTATTCATTCCTTCTTTCTTTACCATGAAACGAGTGACAGCTGGGATCGTCGCTATGGTAACGGGAACTGACATTAGGAAAGTCAGGAAAGGAGAGTACAAGAGGAGAATAAAAGAGAGAACAAAAGAGAAGAAAAAGAAAAGGATGAAGGAATGAAAGGAAGGGAGCGGATGGAGAAAGTAAAAATGTGAGGATAAAAAAGAAAGAAAGAAAGAAAGAAAGAAAGAACAAAGGAATGAATAAAAACATTTTTTTTTAAATTAAGAAAAAATTATGCGCAATCACATAAAGAAAGGAAGAAAATAAATACAGAAAGAAAGAAATAAATACAGAAGATAAAGAATAAAGAAAGAAGAACATGAAGAAAAATATAATAATAAAAGATTCCAAGAAAGAGAAGAAGGAAGAAAAAGGGAAACATGAAGAAAATAAAAAAAAAAGAAAATGTAATCATGCAAACAATAAAGAGAAAGAAAAAAAGAAAGAAAGAAAGAAAGAAAGAAAGAAAGAAAGAAAGGTAAGAAAACATCATGCTTCTTAGGCCTCTGGAAGGAATAAAATAAATAAAGAAATGGCAGGAACGAAGAAAAGTAAGGAATGAAAAATGGAAAAAAAAGAAAAAAGGGAATCAGAGAAAGAAGGAACATGAAAGGAAAGAAAGAACTGAGCAAAAGTGTGTTCGTTTATATTGCACACAGCTGTGTGTGTGTGTGTGTGTGTGTGTGTGTGTGTATAGACAATACAATGATAAGGAAGATCTCTAATGGAAAGCTTCAGGACCTGATTGGAAATTGGCATATTGGTTTCCATTAGAGATTTTTCTGGTCACTGTTAAATACCACCAGTACACAATAGGATGTTCCCACACACACACACACACACACACACACACACACACACACACACACACACACACACACACACACACACACAGTGATCAGGTTTCCTGTAGCTCTTCCCTAAGCTGAATGCTAAATGAGTGTATCTGAAGTGTGTGTGTTGAAACAGTAGATGACTGTATGAGTCATGGTTCACACAACGTCAGCGTGACACAGAGGAAAAGCCACTTTACCTGCTGACTCGAGTCTGCGTTTATCGTCTCATTGCCGTGGGATAAATTCACATATTTACAATTTATTTTGGTTTAATTTAATTTAATTTAATATTTCTGTAAAGCTGCTTTGTGACAAAGTCAATTGTTAAAAGTGCAAATAAAACTGAATTGAGTCCAACCACGTTTTGTCCGATTAGGACCGTGAGCAAACACTGGGGTGCCAATACTTTAGTCTGTAGTGAAAATACAGAAGAGCCTCAGTGACAGTGTTACAGAAGGACTTATATCGAATGTCTTCCTACACTATGTCCTGTATGTACATAGGACTCCATTTTGTAACTAGAAAATGTCGGATTTTGTGTAGAATAAATTTAAGAAAACATTATGAATTTTTATGGAAATATGTTTGCAGATTATATCCGATGCTGTAGATGAAGCGATAAATATGACGGTATGACGCATGACTGCACTGCGAGGCCCAGTTCAAACGGCATCACCGAGTGTGCAGATGATACCACAGTAGTGCGCCTCATCAGCAGCACTTCGAGACGGCATACAGAGCGGAGGTGGAGCAGCTGGTTTCATCTCAACAATCTCACTTAACGTTGACACGACAAAGCAGATGATTGTGCACCACTCAGCGCTGCTCCTCCATGGCTCTCCTGTAGAGACGATAGTGCACCTGTACGTGCGCATGTCAGATGACACCATGTTCCTGGCCAGACAAGTCGCAGACTGATGAGAGATAGACTCTTCCATCGAGCGTGTCCTCACAACACAGGACACAAACCACAAACACTGCCCCAGTAAAGCCACCAGATTAGTGTCTGATCCCTCGCATCCCTTCCGTTCCAGAGCAGCTTCTTCACACAAGCTGTCAGGATCCTCAATAATACGCTGCCTGCTGATCACCTGCCTCGACTCCATCACTCGAACCAGCCGCTTTAACCGCCTCGTCTCTTTATCCTGTTTCCTCTCACTACTGCGTAGCTGCTAGTTTGCGATTACGCTCCAATCACACCACACCACCCACTACACCGTTTTATTTAATGTGTGTTGTATTTAATATCCCGTGTTGTGTTTATTATATCGTCCCATTGTTTGTATTTATTGTTCTGCCTTCTTTATTGTATTTACACTACATGTTGTCGGTTGTGTGACTTCGGTAATGTCGCTCCAAGGCCCTGGAGAACGCTATTTCGTTCTATTTTCTTTATAACGGCTATAACGACGCTCTAATCTCTCTAACAAATCCAAGCAGGTTTCTCAATTAATTCCTCGGACCAACGTTTTTTCAGTTCTCCGTTCACAACTTTAGTTCCTACCTGCAATTAGTTCATGCAAAAATGGAAGAAAATTCATCTCATCGTGTCTTATTAGTTTTTCATTTATAAGTTCTTAAGTTAACTTATTTGTAAGTTCTTATTAAATGTGTATAGAAACATTATGAAGAAAAATAAAGCTCGGAAGGAAGTAGCAGAGACTGTCGGTGTGTCTCTGCTGAGTGAGCGTACGTAGCTAGTACAGTTAGCTTGCTTTACTGATCTAATCTGAGAACGAAGCCGAGCAAGTAACATGAATTAAACACCCGATTTTCACCCTGTTATTTCGTTTGTGTGGCTGGACGGGCCACGCCCACAGGAGACAAACTACAAGCGACACGAGAGACGAGACACGCGTAACCAGCCAGTGTCACCATGGCGTTATGGAGCTTTGACACTTTTTAAAAAATGTAATCATATGAGAAACGTTTAGCTGCTGATGGTGTTTGTTTGGTCACATCGAACAACTTTTCAGGAAAGAGCCATGTGATGTCAAGTGCTTTTTTTTTCACCTCCTGACCAATCAGCTTGCAGGTTGAGGCACAAGCAAGAAAAGCAAATGAAGTGACAGTGGAAAAATTCGTCTCGTTAGTGAGTGAATGCAATGAAGAGCGTGTATGTTTGGGACGATTTTTTTCCTCCAAATCTGCAGTAAAGACAAACAGCCTCCTCCTTACTGATAATAATAAAAATAAAGTAGTCGATACAAGACTTATAAGCATGTTGTTTCTGTAAAAACGTAAAGTGTGAATGGAGCAGCATTAATGGAGCAGTTTTTACCCCCAAACCCTCTGAAAAAAAAGTAAAAAAAAACAGAAAAAAATGTAACCGGAGGAAGTAAAGAAAGTTTCCAAATCATTTTTTCTTTGCAATGTTCTGATTGTGATTATTTCAGGTGTAGAAACAGTTTTAAAAGTTTTAAAAGAAGTAAATACAATAAAGGTATCAATGAAAGAAAAAAAAAAAGACAAAACAATAAAACATGAAGAAAAAATAAAGACAATGTAAATAAAATCGAATAATAAATAAATAAACACATGAATACGTTTAATAATCAGTTATAAATAATCAGTTTGTGTTCTGTAGCCTGGAGACGGATGTAGTGAAGGATCACGGCGTAAGAGTTTATACGAGTCCGAACATGACACCTGACACCTCACTCCTCTTTCTGCTCCCTCCATCTCCCAGCCCCTCCTCCACTCCCGCCGTAAAACTCCCACAATCCCCTGCGGCGCAGGCTGTAAATGACACCGGGCCGTTAATTAATTAATGGCTGTTCGGCAGCAGGCTGGCAGTGGGACACGAGGCTCTCGTCTGGGAGGAAGAACAGAGAGAAGAGCAGGAGGAGGAAGGTGGAGGAGGTAGCAGAGAACAGGACGAGTGAAAAGAGGAGAAGAAAAGAGAATAAAGGAGAGGAGGAAGGGTGGCACTTTCACCCTGTCGGACTATCAATCAACCTGCTGCTGCAGTGGGAGAGAGGGAGAGAGGGAGAGGTGGAACGAGTGGAGAGAGAGAGAGAGAGAGAGAGAGAATGGCGATGGACTGGCCAACACATCCTCCTCCGGCGCTGGTTCCGGCCGTGGTGAGTGCCGGAGCGGTTCTGGTTTCCCATTACGTCTTCAACGCCGCTGCCCAAATCCCTGATCCAGCGGTAAGACTCTTCTTCCTCTAATCATCTGTTTTTCCTCCTTCCTTTCTTCTTCCTCTTCTTCTTCTTCTTCTTCCTCCATAACAAGAACACAGTTACCTCGACAGCTGCAGCCGGCAGTAAAACCACCACAGAACCATTAGAACAGGAACAGAGAAAAAGACAATGCAGCAGCGGCAGATGGCGCGTCGGTTCTGCGTCGGTTCTGCGTCGGATAAAAGCGATCGTTGGTTTCCATACGAGAGAAAAAAAAATAACTGAGAAATGGAAAAAAAACGTTTCATGAAAAAACAGTTCTATAAAGATCCACATTTTATAGTAGGTTTAGTAGGTAGTAGGTAGGGTTCTGGAAGGCTTTATAGAGTTCTAAAGGGGTTCTAGAGTGGTAAGAAGGTTCTAGAATGGTATTTTCCGAAGGCTGTTGTAGAAGTTGGTGTAGTGTTCTAGAACAGTGGCGCTCAAACCAGCCCTCAGGATTCCACCTATATGTTCCACGTGTTCTAGAACATTGGTTCTCAAACTGAGGCCCCGAGGTCTGGTTTTTAGAACCATTGTTCTAGAACACTACCAAGAGAACAGCATATGCTAATGATTTAGAAGGGGTTTGGGGTTCTCCAGAAGATCTCTATAACTTTCAGTGTGTAACTTTCATGTTCTTAACGTTCAGTATTTCTAGAATGTTCTGAATGTTTCTTGAAAGATCAGTTTGGTGTTCAGTTTGGAGTTTATAAAGTTCTGGAACAGTTCTCTATCTTCTCGTCAGGGCCCTACATACATTCCACCTGTTCTAGAACAGTGGTCCCCAAGAACATTATCAAGAGAACCCTACAGGCTAGAGATTTCGAAATGTATCAAAGGGGTTTGGGGTTCTCCAAGACCATTTCTAGAACGTTCTCAATGCCAGAGTTTGTTTGCGTGCTAGAACAAGGGGCTTCAGATTTTGTAGAAGGTTTTCTGGAGTGTTCTGGAGATGTAAAGTGTGTTGAATGGTTTCTGATCATCTAGAAGGGTTCTGAGAGTTCTACACTGGTGGCCCAGAGTGTTAGCTAGATGTCACGGTGTTAAAAAAAAAAAGAAGGTGCGAAGGTTTTAGAAATCTCTAGATGGTTCTAGATGACTGAGGGATGAAGCTGGAGGAGAAGATGAAAAAAGATTTTTTTCTTTTTTTCTAGAAATGTTAAATTTTTTTCTATTTGTATTTAACATATTAAATGTAACTGCTTATGGACGTAACAGATTGTTCGTATATATACGATATATATATATATATATAAATAAAAAACGTTCAAAAATAGGTTAAATTTGTTCAGAAGTCTTCAGCAGGTCATTGCTACACGCTGCAGGTTGCTCTGGTGTGTTACATGTCACACAATTAGTCAACCATGCAACACACACACACACACACACACACACACACACACACACACACACACACACACACACACACACAGCTAAATCACATGATGCTGTAAACCCCAGTAATCTGCTATAACAGGAAAGCTGTGCAATTTTAGATTAGCACTCGCCGTTGGGTTTGTTTTTCAGGACTGATGTGTGTGTGTGTGTGTGTGTGTGTGTGTGTGTGTGTGTGTGTGTGTGTGGCTTGTTAATGAGTTTTCAGCATTTTAATTAGCAAGTAGATGCTTCGTTTAATGAAATGTGTTAATTTATTAGATGATTATGAGCTTTTAGGAACGCATGTTAGCATGATTGCGATGATTAGCCTTGTTTCGACCCGCGAGATGAACTGCAGGTGTTTCTTAAATTTTTGTTATTACATAAATAATTTAATTCAATGATCTACATTTATTTTACAGTATTAATATTTATTTTACCAAAAAAAAAAAGAAGAAAAACAATAAAGGTTTTTTAAGGTTTTGTTTTAGAATTATATTTTTATTGAATTTAATAATTGTTATTTTAATTATATTAGATTATATTAATATTATAATATTTAACTTTATGCAATGCTATTATTATTATTATTATTATTATTATTATTAATATATTAAAAAGTAAGCATAATAATATTAATAATAATAATAATTACACACTCTTAACCATGATCTATGTTACGATTTTTAATGTTTAAGAAAAAACATACTAAAGACACACTATACTGAAAGACGACCTGAAATCAAAATGTTAAAAATCAAAAAATGAAATCAAAATGGACTTAAAATAATTGTAAATTTTTGTAAATTTTTGTAATGTATTTTTGAATGTTAAAGGTCGGAGCGCAGAAAGGGTCAGAGATCCACTCAGCGTGAGCCGAGGATTCGCTTCCACGCTAAACCGATTAGAATCGACTCCATGATGAAAATAAACACAATAAATAGTGTGTGTACAGAAAGGCTCTCTCTCTGTTTGTGTGTGTGTGTGTGTGTGTGTGTGTGTGTGTGTGTGTGTGTGTAGACAAGCTCTGTGTGTGTGTGTGTGTCAAGTCAAGTCAAGTCAAGTGGAGTTTATTGTCATTTCAGCCATGTACAAGTACATAGTGAAACGAAACAGCGTTTCTCCAGAACCAAGGTGCTACACAAGACAAACACAGAACTACAGGGACGACATAAATTATACATAAAGTGCACAAGTGCAAACATGCAGACGCACAAGACAGAACAATGACTTCAGCGCCGACCAGCACGCAGTTCTGTTTAAAGTGACCCAGTGACAATAGTGCAAATATTACAGAGTTTGATATAAATAGCTGAAATAGTGTAAACATAAGAGTAGCAGCATGAACATGTGCAAAAACTTGCATAGAGAATGGAGGATGCTCAGTTGTGTGTGTATATATATGTGTGTGTGTGTGTGTGTGTGTGTGTGTGTGTGTGTGTGTGTGTGTGTGTGTGTGTTTCTTCAGTCCAGTTTCTAGGTATTGAGGAGTCTGATGGCATGAGGGAAGAAACTATTGCACAGTCTGGTTGTGAGGCCCGAATGCTTCGGTACCGTTTGCCAGACGGCAGGAGGGTGAAGAGTGTGTGAGAGGGGTGTGTGGGGTCGTGAAGAGTGTGTGAGAGGGGTGTGTGGGGTCGTGAAGATTGTGTGAGAGGGGTGTGAGAGGTCATCCACAATGCTGGTGGCTTTGCGGATGCAGCGTGAGGTGTAAATGTCCGTGATGGAGGGAAGAGAGACCCCGATGATCTTCTCAGCTGTCCTCACTATCCGCTGCAGGGTCTTGCGGTCCGTGATGGTGTGATTCCCAAACCAGGCAGTGATGCAGCTGCACAGGATGCTCTCGATAGTCCCTCTGTAGAACATGGTGAGGATGGAGGGTGGGAGATGTGCTTTCCTCAGCCTTCGCAGAAAGTACAGGCGCTGCTGGGTTTTCTTTGTTATGGAGCTGGTGTTGAGCGACCAGGTGAGGTTCTCCGCCAGGTGAACACCAAGAAACTTGGTGCTCTGGACAATCTCCACGGAGGAGCCGCCGATGTTCAGCGGAGAGTGGTCACTCTGTGCTCTTCCGAAGTCAACAACCATCTCTTTAGTTTTGTCCATGTTAAGAGACAGGTTGTTGGCTCTGCACCAGTCCGTTAGCCGCTGCACCTCCTCTCTGTATGCTGACTCGTCGTTCTTGCTGATGAGACCCACCACGGTCGTGTCATCGGCGAACTTGATGATGTGGTTCGAGCTGTGCGTCGCTACACAGTCGTGAGTCAGCAGAGTGAACAACAGTGGACTGAGCACACAGCCCTGTGGGGCCCCAGTGCTCAGTGTGGTGGTGTTGGAGATGCTGTTTCTGATCCGGACTGACTGAGGTCTCCCAGTCAGGAAGTCCAGGATCCAGTTACAGAGGGAGCTGTTCAGGCCCAGCAGGTTCAGCTTTCCAATCAGGTGCTGAGGAATGATTGTATTGAATGCTGAACTGAAGCACTTCATGATGATGGGTGTAAGTGCAACGGGACAGTAGTCATTGAGGCAGGACACTGAAGACTTCTTTGGCACGGGGGCGATGGTGGTGGCCTTGAAGCAGGTCGGAACAACGGTGCTGCTCAGGGAGGTGTTGAAGATGTCCGTGAAAACATCTGCCAACTGGTCTGCACATCCCCTGAGCACCCTGCCAGGAATGTTGTCTGGTCCAGCAGCCTTCCGTGGCTTGACTCTGTGTAGAGTCTTCCTCACGTCGGCCGTGGTTAGACACAGCACCTGGTCATTGGGAGAAGGGGTGATCTTCCTCTCTGTCACGCCGTTCTGTGCCTCGAACCGAGCGTAGAAGTCGTTCAGCGCATCTGGGAGGGAGGCATCACTGTCACAGGCAGGTGAGGTTGTCGTGTAGTTGGTGATGGTCTGGATGCCCGTGTCTCTGCTGACCTTGAAGTGGTTGTGGATTCTCTGAGCGTGTGTGCGCTTCGCCTCTCTGCGTGTGTGTATAGAAAAGCTCTGTGTGTGTAGAAAAACTCTGTGTGTATAGAAAAGCTCTGTGTGTGTGTGTGTGTGTGTGTGT
>CM040978.1:909757-917257 GCA_022985145.1 Pangasius djambal
ACACACACACACACACACACACACACACACACACACACACACGCTGTAGTGTTGTCCAGGAGACATGCTGTAGGGTAAAGAACATCATGTGTTAGTGTGTGATTATATAACAGAGCTGCGGGTGATGAACTCAGTGAGGCGTCACACACTCACCTCGTCACGAACCATTTCACAAACACTGGAATGACTTCAGCAGCTATAAAAACATCTATTTTAAATCAAATTCATGCCTTATTTTAAATAAAATAAACTTATTTTAAAGAAACTAACTGTAATATGCTGTTATATGTTTTCATATGTTGTATGTAATTTTAATTCTTAATGATTTATAAACCACAAATTGCGTGTTGTAGTAACTAAAGTAACTTTTCACACTGTTCTTGTGTTTATTTCTCTGTTGTTGTTGTTGTTGTTGTTGTTGTTTATCAGTTTGCATCCAGACACTAACAATAATAATAATAATCATCACTGTTGATCTATTTCTCACTCCTCTTTTTCCTTTTGCAGCAGCAAAAGTGGAAGTGAACACGGTGTCTGAGAAAGTGGACGGAGAGAAGAAGAAAGAGAAAGAAGGAAAGAAGGCAGCGAAGGAGGGCAAAGGAGAGGAGAAGAAAGGCAAATCGGAGGAGGGGAACGATGAAAAAGGGGGCGGGGCCAACAAATCTGCAAAGAAGTGATCGTGCTAAACTTTTTTCTAGTGCAATGTTTTATTTATTTACTTTTTTTCTAAAAAAAAAAAAAAAAACTTTCGAAGATGTGTTTTTTTTTATTTTATTGTAAATTTGTAAATATATTTACAAAAATAAAAATGCTTCCTGAACACTTTTTGATTAAACACTTGATTTACGGTTTATATTGTCACGAGAAAATATTTCGAATGTTTCGTTTTAGACGGATTCATGTTCGAGTCGTACAGGAGCACGAACCTTGAACGCTAACCCGGCGGCCATGTTGTTCACTCCAATCATACATGACGAGCCACAACAGGTTCTGGCCCAGAGAGACGATTCCTGGTCGTCTTCAAAATGGTGGTCAACAGAACCGTGACGTGATCAACATCGCGTGTGGAAGCTAATTGCGCTCAGCGCTGCACTCCGAGTAACGTGATTGGTTCAAATTCTCACGTTACTCCTGTTTCTAGCTTGGTGATGGTCAGGAAAGGAAAGGGTTGTTACGCTAAGAGGAGGTTGGAGGAGGAGATCTTACTCTCAGTGAGGTCTTATCTTCTATACCTGCTTAAAGATCTACATCTTCACCAAACTAGCACAGTTATTCTACTACTTAAGAAAATCAATAGCTAAAATTCTGTTTAAGGTCCATATTCCGTACAGGCATCGGAACATTCCTGTATACATGGTTTGGTCGTTGTAATTTTGCCCGAGTTGCCGATGCTAAACACCTAGCCTACAGCTAAGCATCTGTTAGCACCCACAATTCCTTGCGGACTGAGTATGCGCACATATCTCCTTTCAGTGGATTTTTCCAGGGACGGGAATCGGAATTTAGGGAATCAGAATATTGTCTTAAGTTGAATCAGGCAATCGGAGTTAGTTTACACGCATGACACCTTATACGCATGACTCAGGACCAATTATTTTACCAAATTCCGGAATATCGGAATATCGACGTGCATGTAAACGTCACCATCGTCTTGTATTGTCTTTTCGTACTGTACTAGCGCCATTGTTCGCACACTCACCTGCCGGTCTTATGTACAGTGGATATAAAAAGTTTACACACCCCTGCTAAAGTTGCAGGATTTTTGTGATCAAATATTCAAAAATTTAAACCCGAGATCAATCATCAGATCTTTTCCCAACGTTAATGTGAGATAGCAACCAATAACATTCAAGTGAAAAAAAAAAAAACTTACAATAACCTGGTTGCATAAGTATGTACACCCCTTAACTAGTACTTTGTTAAAGCAGCTTTTGCTTGTAACTCAGCACTCAGTGGTTTTGAGTGAGAGTCTACACACTCGGCACATCTTCATCTGGTCGTTTTATTCCACTCTTCCTCATAAAACTGCTCCAGATCTATCAGAGAGCGAGCGGATCTCCTGCACACAGCCCTCTTCAGGTCATTCCACAGGTTTCTTATAGGATTTAGATCTGGGCTCTGACTGCAACATTCCAAGACGCTGATCTTCTTCTTCTTCTGAAGCCGTTCCTTTGTGGACTTTGGATTTGTGCTTTGGGTCGTTATCGTGCTGGAAACTGATATTTTTCTTCATCTTCTGCTGACTAACGGATGCCTGCAGGATTTGTGCAAAAAATAGATTGATATTTGGAGCTATCCATAATTCCCTGAGCCCCAGTCTCAGCTGAAGAGAAGCAGAACCATAGCGTGATGCTGCCACCACCATGCTTCACAGTGGGTGTGATGTTCTTCGGGTGATAAGATGTTTTGTTTTTGTATCAAACACATCTTTTAGAATTATGTCCAAAAAGATCTAACTTGGTCTCATCAGACCATAACACATTTAACCACATGGTTTTGGGTGGTTTAGAGCTTCAGGTCAATAAGTATTTGGACAGTGGCACATTTTTTGTAATTTAACAATGTTCCAATACATCTCAAGCTTTAATATCTAGAAAGAAGCAAAATTATCTGCCAACAACAGACAATTTCCATCTTATAATTATTTAAATAAATTCTAATTCTGTAACTAATTCTTTTTGTACAGAAAATGATTCTTATTTGTGACATTAGTGTGTTTATCTTTAAAGATAAAGTAATATGGTGTTAAAATGAACCCTTTTTTAAAAATTACACCATAAATCCATAAATCACATCGTTTCTAGATTTACATTTGTTTCTACTTTACAGATACATGATTATTATTATTATTATTATTATTATTATTATTTAACTTCTTTCGGAAACTTAGTGTGAAATTTTCTGTTGATCACCAAGCAGAGATCAGAATAGTTTTACACAGTCATTCCGTAAATTAATAATAAATAAAAATAAAACAAAATAAAACATCTTTTGCTCAGTCAATATAAAAGTCCTAATCTAGCTAACATGCTAATTTAGCTAGTTTGTCAGTCAGATTAGCATTTATGAAAGCTGGTTTTTTTTAAACTTAAAGAATTTTAATGGATGTAAAATTTAGTTATCTAGCTAACATGTCCAGCTATCTAGTCTTTTATAGTTTGTTTTTAACTTTAATTTTTTTTTATAAAAAATTAGCTAGTAATGTTTTTTGTACACATTAAAACCTACACAAATACAATAAAAACAATCAGTGCACTAGCACTGGTTAGCTAGCTAGTTATGTTTTTAAAAAAAAATCTAGTTAAACATCTAGTGATATGGAGTTAAAATTAATATAAAGTTATTTTAAGATTACATCATAAACAATGAATCACATCGTCTGCATCTGTACATTTATTTCTGCTTCACAATATAATCAACTCTAAATAACACAATAACACAACAATACGCAACTTCCTCCTTAACACAGTGTTTACAAATCAACACTGTAACCACACAGACCCCACGCTTTACTGCAGAACATCACGGGAGGGAGAGAGAGAGAGAGAGGGAGAGAGAGAGAGAGGGAGGGAGGGAGAGAGAGAGAGAGGGAGAGAGGGAGGGAGGGAGGGAGAGAGAGAGAGAGAGGGAGGGGGAGAGAGAGAGAGGGAGAGGGAGAGAGGGAGAGAGAGGGAGAGTAGGGAAAAGATTGAGGTGTGAAGGTAAGACAAAGGAAGAACAAAAGAAAGAAATTTAGAAAGAAAAAAGAAAGAACGAAAGAAAAAGAAAGAAACAAAGAAAAAAAAATTAAGAATGAAAGAAAGAAACAAAGAATAGACAAAGAAAAAAGAAAGAAAGAAAGAAAAAATAAAGAAAGAAAGAAAGACAGAAAGAAAGAAAGAAAAAGAAAAGACAAAGAAAAAAGAGACAAAGAAAGAAAAAATTAAGAAAGAAAAAGACAAAGAAAAAAGAAAGACAATGAAAAAAAGAAATGAAGAAGTAGGGAAAAGATTGAGGTGTGAAGGTAAGAAAAATAAAAAAAGAAAGAAATTAAGAAAGAAAAGACAAAGAAAAAAGAGACAAAGAAAGAAAGAAAGAAAGAAAGAAAGAAAGAAAGAAAGAAAGAAAGAAAGAAAGAAAAGACAAAGAAAAAAGAGAAAGAAAGAAAAAATTAAGAAAGAAAAAGACAGATAAAAAAGAAAGAAAGAAAGAAATGAAGAAAGTAGGGAAAAGATTGAGGTGTGAAGGTAAGAAAAATAAAAAAGAAAAATTAAGAAACAAAGAAAAGACAGAAAAAAGAGAAAGAAACAAAATATTAAGAAAGAAAGAAAGAACATATTAAGAAAGAAAGAACAAAAGAAAAGGTTTAAGAAAGAAAGAATATATAATTAATTAGCATGTAGCATGTGGGTCAGATCTCGTACGCTGGCTACTGATTAGCCTGTTTGCTAGCTGATTAGCGTAGAGCGGCTCTTTGTAAGAATTCTAATAAACGTGATGTTTTTAAATCGCTGGCGTTCAGACGGAGGCGATTAGCGGCGGATAAACGGCGAGTGGAGGAAAGAAATAAAGCTGAGAGAAAAAATCACAGCGACATCATCCTCAGTTCAGCTTCATCTGCACTTCTGCTGCGGTGTTACAGGTTTCCTGTTACTTTTATTTCAATAATTTATTAGTTATTTAAAAAAAAGTATCTCAAGCTTTAATTTCTCGAAAAATGACCTGCAACAAAACAAGTACAAGACTGTAATTATTTATTTTTTAAAGTCCAGAAATTATATATTTATAATAATCCAATAATTTGATAAATAATAATAAAATAAATAATAACAATAATATAATAATATAATTTTTATAAAAGATAAATTGAACTATATTTAAAATATTTTTATTAGATTTGTAATATATGATTATGATAAATAACATTAAATTTATAAACTTATTTCTAGACATTTATTTAAAAAATAATTACAAGCTTTAAATTAAAATTGAAAATTTTCCTTTTTTAATTTTAATTTTTTATTTTAATTATAATTTTAAATTAATATGAAATTTCTAATTTTTTCCCCCATATTTATTTAAAGCTTTTATCTCTCGAACGAAGCAAAAAAATTTTTTGATAATTTGTCTCAATTTCAAACTTCAAATGAGTAAAAAATTTCAAGACATAACCTTAAAATTCTTGGTTATTTATTTTCTTTTATTTATGATTTTATTTACGTACACAGACTAGCACTCGCAATCATTAATGCCCCACGGATATAAAAAATAAAACACATTTTAAACATTTAATTCCTCCATTATTTTGTGCAACTTTGTTTTTTTTAATACTGATAAAAATAAAATAATTATTATTTCTCACAGTGAGATCACACACACACACACACACACACACACACACACAAAATATATAAACATGACACATATGGAAACACATAAGGTGCTAATACTTACGGTGATATTTAAAAAAAAAAAATAGAATGATTTTACTGTAATATAAACAATTTAGCTTTTACTTCAGTACAAATATCGAGAGGGAATGAGGAGAAAAAACACAAAAAAATTTACAAAAAAAAAAAAAACACCCGGAGGAATGTTTTACTTTTTAAAATACTTACAGGGAAAAAAAGAATTTAAAAAAACTTGACACTTTTACATCTTTTGTTCATTTTTTTTCTAAAAAGAATACTATTTTAGACATCGATGACAATTTTTCTTTTTTGTAAAATAAAGCAAAAAAAGCTTTTAAAGCTGCTAATTTCTGGAAAGAATTATATGTTAAAAAACACTTTCTTTTTTTTTACAAATTTTTTAAAGCAACATTGCTAATATTTTAATAAATTACTCATTAAATTAAATTAGAATAAGATCATACGACTATTTTTAAACGTGAAATGTAAAATTCCTTGAATGAATAAAATAAGTTTTTTAAAAAAATTTTTTTATTGCTAAATCAATATAACAGTCTTTCGGGTACAGAACTAGCTAACATGATAGCTAGCTAGTTAGCAGCTGACGAATATTTAGGAGGTGTTTCTTTAAACAAATTCGATACATGAAATATTTAGTTTCTCAGCTAACATGACCAGACTGCTAGCTAGCCATCTGAGGATTACGTTTAGTTTTAACAAGTTTTAACTTTGATTTTATAAAAGTCAGCTAGCAATGTTGCTTTAAAAAGTCGTCAGTGTATCGCAACAAAATAAGATCCCTTCATAGTTACCGCCACGTTACAGAAACGTTAGCATGACGGCTGCTCATTTCGCTCACAATACGAACATTTTCTGTTTTAGATTTTTTTTTGTAAACATTTTGACATACATGAATTGACACACTTTTACACACTGAGTGGATTTTACACTTTTACAACATGTTTTTAAAAAAAAAAAAAAAAAAAGAAATCAAATAAATAAATATAACTCATTTTTTTAAATTTCAGATGAAGGTTAATCTGCTAAAGGGAATAAAAATAAAATAAATGTTGAAACTGACAAACTTTAAACAATAATGAAAGACTGGACGTGAATTAATCGAATAAATACACAGAAATGCGCGAATATCCACAATTTTCTAAAATAAAAATTACTTTTATATAAATTCATTACATTTTCCAGTCGGATAATTCAGTTCCAGTTCTTTGCTAAGTCAACTAGTTAAGTGCTAACTATTGCTAGCGGAATAGAGGGTTAGCTAATTTAGCTAGCTGTGTGACAATAAATTTGTTAAAGTATTTAAATTAGCATCGTTTTTTTTTTTGGGTCATTTGGCTACTACCATGCTAGGTAATTTTAGTTAAGCTAGCTGAATAGCTGCATCGCCTTTCTTCCTGTAAGCTTATTTCCTAAACTCGTTAATGTAATGAGCGAATGTGTTAATTAAAAAAAAACAAAAAGAATTTCTGACACAAAAAACATCCTTGAGAGGAAATGAGGTCATGGCGAGAACGTATATATATCAATTTTACCCCCAAATAAATCAGACAGATTAGCAAAAATTTTCAAACTAGAGAGGAAATTAGCAAGATAGCATTTCGATGCTAAGCAACGACAACGTAGCGATAAGTATAGACATGCGCATGCTAACGGCTACGAAGCACAGAAATGGAGGATTCCATTTGGAATGAGGTGGATTTTGTGAAATACTGTAAGTCTGAAAAGATCGTGTGTTTTCTTTAAAACATTTCATAAAAGATTTTTTTCTTAAGAGATTTTTTTTCTTAAAAAAATAAACTGAAGGTTTGTTCTGGTGTAAGTAAAAGTTTCGACTTCGGTGTGAAACGTTGAACTCATGCGAGAAGCTCGATAACCTGAATTTTTTTCTGTTACTTCAAAAATTCCAAAAGGTCATAATTTCCTTAAAACGTTTCAGCTACAACGACGAAAAAAGCCGTTTTCTGTAAAATACTAAACTCACGTGAGAAGTTTAATAACGATTAAGAAGGACGTTAAAAACACCTGACTTTTTTCTTCAAAAAAAAAAAAAAGCACAACGTAATCACACATTTCACTATACAGAATATAT
>CM040978.1:949096-959793 GCA_022985145.1 Pangasius djambal
ACACACACACACACACACACACACACACACACACACACGCACACACACACCCCCTAAAATTTCACAGTAACACTCTGTGCTGGAGTTAATTCCATGGGAACACGCAAATGTCACTGAAGGAAAGCTGTCCCGCTTCATAGCATTAATGAATGATAATGATGAGGGTGAGGCCCGAGTGAGACATGAACAAGGACATGTCCATGCGGAGAACATAGATTTCACCACTCCATTTTCAAAAATATCACCGCCCACGTGAAAACGATTTAAAAGCACTCACATGAGCACAGTGACAGTATGTCATAAACTGTTTTATCCCACAGCGCTGCTGAATTCTGGATTCTGAAGGTGTTCATTTTCTCCAACAGCTGCTCTGACAGTAGCACGCTAATACACTATCGTTACTATAGTAACAGCTCATTCACAGGGACTTGTATGCTCCACATGAACGGATGAAAAATGTGTGTAATCTTTGACATGGTAAAATTTTTCGAAGTGAGGAGGCAATTATTTAATGTATGGAAGGAGTCTCCAGTGTCAACGCTTTGTAACAGTCAGAGGTAAAGCTGTAACGTTAAATTTTCCGACATCTTCAGGACAGAAGAGTTTACGCTTCCGTGCAGTTTCTCAGTAACACGACAAGCTGAGATTTTTTGTCTTATTAATTTTAGTCCTGCATTGTTGTTTATTTGCACTATATGTAGTCTTGCGTGCTGCTATGTGTTGCACCACGGCTATAGAAAAACAACATTTTGTTCTAACCTATACAAGCTATACAGAGGAATGACAATAAAAACCCACTTGACCTGACAATAGCTGCTATAATGTAAGTGATAACAGGAACTAACTAGTTTAACAGAATTAAATTCCACAACAACAATGCATTGTTGTTTAATAAATGAAAAATTGTAAGCGATATTGTATAAGAGGAATAAACAATTGGGGACATGTTACAGGTTGTAAGAGTAATTCCGCTTTGCCTCGGGTTGCATCACGCTACACTGTCGCTGATTATTTTCCTATAACAGCATGGGCTGTTGTGTGTTATTCTTTGTATTTCAAGAAAAAAAACGTTGCTTTATCTTTCTCAAATTTTCATCTGTCCAGTTTGGGTGAGTCTATGCTCACTGTAGCCTCAGATTTCTGTTCTTAGTTGACAGGAGTGGAACCCGATGTGCTTTTTCTGCGGTTGTAGCTCCTCCCCTTCAAGGTTTCTATATATTGTGCATTCTGAGATTCTTTTCTGTTCAGCACGGTTGTAAAGAGTGATTATTTAAGTTACCCGTAACCTTCCTGTCAGCTCGAATAAGTCTGCTTATTCTCATCAACAAAGTGTTTCCGCCTGCAGAACAGATGCTCACTGGATGTTTTCTGTTTTTTGCACCAGTCTGTGTAAACTCTAGAGACTGTTATGTGTGAAAATTTCAGGAGATCAGCAGTTTCTGAAATACTCAAACTGGCACTGTCATGTATGTAGAGTGGAGACAGATGCAATTGCAGTTAAGCGTTTTTATTAAAGTCCAAAACGTGAATCAGTATCAGGAACTGGAAACAGGCAAAGGTCAGGCGATCTACAAGCAACAATATCAGGGTAATTCAAAAACATAAACCAGGAAACAGATTGAGAATCGGAGAAACACAACATGGAACGGAAGGCTTGGTACAAACAGGCAGCAAAACGCCGAACAATACTTCGCACAGGACAAAGACACACTTGGTTTATATATACAAACTGATAGATAGATAGATTGATAGATTGATTGATTCTTTACTGTCATTGCACAGGGTACAACGAATTTGAGTGTCAACTAATCAACTAACTACGTGAGGTATACAACCAATGACAATACAAGGGAGGAGACAGGACATGAACCAAAACAAAACACATGTGACAAAGTAAACAACGACGTGACAATACGGAAGCGAGTGCTGTAGCATCGTGGACTGCTTATGTGCGCTGAGCGCTTCTTTACGCAGCAGGAGAAATTCCTGACAGGCACCAGCAACCATGCCACGGTTAAAGTCACTGAGATCACTGAGATTATTTTCCCCATTCTGATGTTTGATGTGAACATTAAATGAAGCTATGTGATGTTTTCATGTGATTGGCTGTTTGGATAACTGTATAAATGAGCATATAAAAAAATATCCTAATAAAGTGGTCAGTGAGTGTATCTTTGTATGTCTATCTGTACACTCCTGGGCAAAAAGATGGGCCAAAATATTAAGTTTTTAAGTTTTTAACAGCAAATCATTGGTCAGGAAATGAGCAAGAATTAAACAAATAGCGTAGATCTGCTCTGTCAATCCTCGTTCTCTTCTGAGCTTGTTATCAGGCAAGAAGACTATAGGAAGACTAGAGAAGTTAATTTCCCTGTTTCTAGCTTTTCCCCAAACAAAGAGTTCACTGCAGCAAAAGGAAATGGAGGCACAGGAGCTCTCAGGAGTGCATCTGTTTCATTCCTGCTCATTTCCTGACCAATGATTTGGTCTTAAGACCATTAAAAGCTTCATATTTGCCATTTTGGGCTTGGCTTGTTTTTGTTTTTTTTGCCCAGGAGTATATCAACATCTGTCTATCTTTGTATATCAGTGTTTGTCTATCTGATTTATCTCTATGTCAGGCTATAATGTGAAACTAACACACCAAAACACACACTAACACACTGTTCAACACACTCTAACACTGCGTCTCACACACACTGGAGTGTTTCTCAGTTATCAGGCCGTTGGGGTTAGGCTTACTCACGAGTACCAAGAGTGCAGTGTGAAGAGCTTTCCAGTGTATAAACAAGGGTTTAATATAGTGTGTGTGTGTGTGTGTGTGTGTGTGTGTGCAATCTTATACCACAGGGTTTCCCTATGAGAAAAGATAAAGATATTATCTGTTTCATAGATGATCTATACATCTCTATGTGTGAATAAGTGAAGGTTAATTAGCGATTAGTTTTGTCTATAATGATCCATATTTAATAAACATTCATTTCCCCATGGCTTAAAAAGACATCACACAAATGTCACACGACTTCTCCGCTTATTATTGAGTCCTAAAATGGTAATTAGGTGAGCGCTCTTATTAAATAGAGGTAATGAGACGTTAATAATTCCCTCCTTCCCCTACAGGAATTAACGTTAAAAAAACCTCCACTAATGACTGGGACTTTGTTTGGAGGCAGGAGGGTCAGATGGAGGGTCAATGCGCTCCTTTTTCGCGTGTAAAACGTTTGCTAAAGTAAAAAAAGGCAAAAAACTAGCAAACACAAACAGACACACCCACTGCTTTGCTATTGGCTGCTTTTTTCACACAAAAGTTGAGAAAAAAAAAAGCCATCATGAAATTCTTACTCACACATCCCGTTTAAGATAATTAAGTATCAACAGCTACAGTGACTGTAAATTAATGTGCATTATGTCCAAAATGAAAGACAAAATATGATGACAGAGTATTCAGTCATTTATGCTGTTTTCCCTCAGATTAAAAAAATACTTTATGTATTTAAAAACTTTTAAAAAATGAAAAAAAACAACAACAAAAAACAGAAAAACATACAGTGTACAGACCTGGGTCTAAAATAAAATATCCTAATATGAACACATGAAAGCTGAAGGACGTGACCGTCCTGGTAATTAACGAGTGCTGAATAACCCGAGACTGTTTTTTTCTTTAAGCTCAGCTAATTAGATAATTAACTCATTAACAAAACAGCAGTAATTAACTAATTAATCACCTCTCTCGTCCTTTCTGTAACGACCTGGCCACTCTGATTGGCTCGTTAGAGGGTCCATTGAAAATGCAAATGAACGGCCATTAAATCAGAAGGTCAAGCGGATTCTCGAGTGTTTTACACACTCCTGTAGGAAAAAGCAAACCTCAAAGAGGTGAAAGAAAGGACAAGGACTGAAAAAAACGGTAAAATTGACGCTCAGCAGATCAAGCGTACATGTTGATCTTGCTGAGTGAAGGGCGGAGCTTAATTTAAATTCAAACAATCACAAATAAAGTCAAGAAACCACCATTAACATTTTTGACTTCTTCAGGTCAAGGTGCCGGCTTTATACACAATACAATTTAGTATTTAACATTAATGCATTAATGTTAGCCAGATAAGTAATTAGCTTAGGTGTTATTTATAATATCACCTCTTAGGAAGCAGCTGTGTGATGTTACATAGGTAGACATTTTCAAAAAGCATGCCAGTCATGTTTGCTAGCTAAGGTGTTGTGTAGTGCTGATGTTACTCTCACATCCCAAATAAATTTATTAACAATGTAAAACAGATTCCTAAAGCTAGCTGGGTTGCTATTAAATATGCGTGCTAACAGTATAATAAGAAATCACAGTTAGTAATAATAAATAAATAACTAGCTAGCTAATAAAATGAGTTAAATCAAGGAAGTGTTTTTTTTTTTTATTATCGCCTGTTTTTATGTAATTATTTACCTCAGATGTGTTGATAAATCAGAATCAGAATTAATAAGAAAACACTTACATTACACTGTTATTAATTTTAGCATCAAATGCTAATACCGTCACAGTGGAAATGAGACAGAATCATCTGGAACATCAACATTTACCTCAGATGTGTTAATAAATTCGTAAGTAAATACTTAAATTACGCTGTAATTACACTTAGCATCAATCCGCTAATACAGTTACCATGAAAATGACACGGAATCATCCGGGAAACGTCAATATTTACCTCAGATGTGTTGATAAATCAGAATCAGAATTAATAAGAAAACTTAAGAAAACACTTAAATTATACTGTAATTACATTTAGCATCAAATACTAAGAGAGTCACACTGTAAATGAGATGGAAACATCCAGAATGTCAACATTTACCTCAGATGTGTTAATAAATTAATAAGAAAATACTTATATTACATTATAGTTACACTTAGCATTAAACCGCTAACACAGTGACCATGGAAATGACACAAAATCATCTGGAACATCAACATTTACCACAGAAGTGCTAATCAAATGCTTAAGCTATACTGTAATTACACTTAGCATCACTGTCTAACACTGCAGTGGGTTCTTTCATATTGAGAAATGTCAAACTGGTGTCAAATTCATCTGAAATCATCAGATGAAGTGGTGAAGTGGTTTTGATGAAGTGGTTTTGAATGGCGCAATAGTTACCTGCTAACAGTTGCTAATTTCTTTTTCAGCATTTTATGTATCTGGTGTAATTAATGTATAAAATTGTATCTAAAATACTCTATTACGAGTTTATATTTATTAACACATAATTAAAAGTTGAACTTCAGACTTGTCCTACAGAGAGTTGTACATTTTCCCAGTTTTAACCTCGGGCCTGTAAGAGGACATTCACGAAGTGAGGGGGGAAAAAGCTCCGGGCGATGGTGACGGTTTTCACACGTCAACGCGAGTCGGTCAGAGCGGAGACGAGGGGAATGCAGCACGGCAGTGAGAATGAGAAATGAGGTCTGTAAACGTATGAACACACAACGCCGCGCTTCTCTTTAAGGCCACATTACCATACGCAAGCATGAATACACACCTCTGAGAGGAAAAATATTGATATTCCACACTCGATAAAGTGAGAGCCTTTCAGAGAAGTGCTGAGGTGTAAACTGCTAACGGTGATAACAAAGTGAGGCTGGACGCACAGCCGATGAAGCATGAACAATTAAAACTAAATATAAAAGAATTCATAAAAGGAAACTTTTTGAGGCTAAAATACACACATAATTATTTCTATAGTACAGAATAAAATGGAAAGACCAGAAAAGTTGGGATAATAGGATAAGATTAGAGGAAGCAAGGTCTGCAAAACTGTTAAGAAAAACAAATTTAATATATAGTATCAAGTATGGATGTTTAGCAAAACACGTCTGAGGTGAATGTTGACGTTGTGTCATTTCCATGGTCACTGTGTTAGCGGTTTGATGCTAAGTGTAATTACAGTGTAATTTAAGTATTTTCTTATTAATTTATCAACACTTCTGAGGTAAATGTTGACATTCCGGATGATTCTGTGTCATTTCCTCTATCGCTGTGTTAGCAGTTTGATGCTAAGTGTAATTACAGTGTAATTTAAGTATTTTCTTATTAAGTTATCAACATATCTGAGGTAAATGTTGACATTCCGGATGATTCTGTGTCATTTCCATGGTCACTGTGTTAGCGGTTTGATGCTAAGTGTAATTACAGTGTAATTTAAGTATTCTCTATTAAGTTATCAACATATCTGAGGTAAATGTTGACATTCCGGATGATTCTGTGTCATTTCCTCTATCGCTGTGTTAGCGGTTTGATGCTAAGTGTAATTACAGTGTAATTTAAGTATTTTCTTATTAAGTTATCAACATATCTGAGGTAAATGTTGACATTCTGGATGATTCTGTGTCATTTTCGGGGTCACTGTGTTAGCGGTTTGATGCTAAGTGTAATTACATTGTAATTTAAGTATTTTCTTATTAAGTTATCAACACATCTGAGGTAAATGTTGACATTCCGGATGATTCTGTGTCATTTTCGGGGTCACTGTGTTAGCGGTTTGATGTTAAGTGTAATTACACTGTAATTTAAGTATTTTTCTATTAATTTATCAACACTTCTGTGGTAAATGTTGACGTTCCGGATAATTCTGTGTCATTTCCTATATCACTGTGTTAGCGGTTTATGCTAACTTAAGTAGTGTTTTGCTGAACATCCATGTCTTCCTCATAATCTATCACATAATGAAGCAACCAAAATATTTAAAAAGCTTAAATTCTAACAATGTGTGCATTAAAATTATTACATAAAAATTCTCAATTTATAGCTACTTATTTGCTATTTAATGTTGTGGAACATCATGTGGTGAAACATGTTCTCACTTAAAAATCTGTTTACACAGTACAAATACCTATAAATGAGCTGTTACTATAGAAACGATAGCATAATAGAATGAGCATGTTAATTATAAACCTGTGATCTGCAGCTGTAGAAAATAAATCAACACTTTCAAACCAGACTAAATTGAAAACAGAATGCAGAAACACTTAGCAAATGATCTTTTGAGTTTTTTTTATATGACTTTTATACTTTTTGAGTCACTAAGTTTCCCGCCTCCCCCCTGTGTCTGCATGTTCTCCCCATGCTTCAGGGGTTTCCTCTGGGTACTCCGGTTTCCTCCCCAGTCCAAAGACATGCATTGTAGGTGAACTGGCATCTCTAAATTCTCCAGAGCCATGACAACAACTCAAGCAACACAAGTTGTTAACGACACACAATATATTTAATATTTAAGATAAAAACGCTGTAAATCAATGACCTGATGTTTCCTTATTCTCCATTTCCTCAAGCTTCTGATGCTACATTACATGAAACGGTTGAGTTATCGATATATTGATTTGTGAACTACAAGCGATTATCGTGATGTTGAGCGTTCAATATCGACACAGGAACTAATCAAGAGCCTGAAAAACACACACACACACACACAAACAAAATGATGGGATTTGCCATTTTCTCTGATTGTAGGCTGGCAGTGTGCTTCTTTCTGCAGTGTCTCACAATGTGTGTGTGTGTGTGTGTGTATGTGTGTGAGAGGTTAAAAAGACCAAGTCGAAACAATTCCAGCAGATTTGCTGTGTTACTGCAATTTATAACTCACTCCGGAGGGATGCAAATAAATAAATAAATAAATAAATAAAATGCATGAGTGCCTCTACACACATCTCGTTACGCCGACTGGCGGCTGTCCAAAATGCCCTGACAGGAAAAGCACACACACACACACACACACACATATATTAACTTAGACGTAAAAGTGGCATTGAGTTACACACACACTCCTGCATTCTTCCAGTGGAAAGAGGGAAAAAAAGGAGAAAAATTTCCCCCAGAGGTCAGGGGGAGTCAGGTAAACACATAGCCTTCCTGAGTGGCACACTGCAGCGCATTAACGGCCCCCGAGACGCAGGGGGGACTACACTCACTAACGCAGTACAGCGCTTTATACACTATGTACATCATCTTACCTACTTATCACTTCTTCCTTTTTAAAGGAGCGTTTTTTGTTTTTTTTACATTTCCAAAATGTACAAATTACCTGGAAAATATGCAGAACATGATAAAATGTGTATTACAAAACTGCAAATACACTTCACACCGGACCAGAATTGTTCTGATGGGCCTCGTGTCGGCCATTTTATAGACATTCCCCCATGCCCTTTCACTCCACCCCCCCAATGCAGCGTGTTAAGAGAGAAAAGAAACACGACTGAAGCCTGTAAGCTCCCAGCGCAGCCAGATAATTATAGTGTTAGCAAAAAATCATGTGGTGCTTCGACAAAAAAAAAAAAAAAAAACTTAAAAATATGAAATGGGATAACACCAGGATAAACACTAGTAGTGTTTTTTTCAAGCTGGAGTATTTTATTTCTGATAAAGGAATGAAGCTGGAGATGTCTTCAGTGGGCTTCTTTACATAACAAATCTAGTAGATACGTTTCTATCACTTAGAGAGTCGGCTAAGGAGATGCTTTGGATTAACCATGCTGAAATGTGTGTAATGTTAGATAATTATGTAGCTATGTTACGGATGCTAATAGTAGTAGTTTCAGCTGGAAATCACTGAAAAGTTGTTATAAACACACAGCGGGGCAGTGGAGGCCCTTAACCACCCTCATAAATCAGTATGAGTCACTTTTCACTTCCTTCTAGTGCTGTAACTTGTATGGCTGAAAGGCTGAGTGAGCAAAAACTGAAATGCTAAAATGCTAACATCAGCCAGCCCCTATATAGAGCTTCATTGTTCGCCGCTCTAACGAGCAGAGTATTTATGCATTGTGATGACGATAAAGAAATATAATTGTCATTAATCACCAAACACAATAAATCAACAGCTTGGAGCTCATTTAGAGGCTAAGGAGCAGACAAGTGAATAAAAACGAGTTAGTTAGCTGGAGGAAGTTTCTGGCTTTTTCTGCTAATTCTGTATAAGAACTGTGTGCTGGGTAAATCAGCAAATCAGAATTATTATATATTATATTATAAATCAGAGTTAATTAAAGCTACTTGCTGTAGAGAGAGAGAGAGAGAGGGAGAGAGAGGGAGAGAGAGAGAGAGAGAGAGCTCCACAGTTCTCTATTATTCTGCAATGCCTAATGATATTAAGGCTAATCCTTAGCATTATTAGCAGGATCCTGTAGGTCGTGGAGGCAGAGTGTGTGTGTGTGTGTGTGTGTCTCTCTGAATAAAACTGTTTTTATAAAAAATCACTAATAGTCCTCATCTGTAATATTAATCAATTAAAAACAAAAATAAAAATGAAAAAAGCCTTTAAAATCTTAAACTGCCCTCATCTGTAATATCAGTCATCTACATTTCAACAAAATTAAAAAAAAAAAAAAAAAAAATTCAAAGCACTAATAGCCCTCATCTGGAATATTAGTCCTCATCTAATTAAATAAATTACAAAAGGAAAAATACCTAATAGCTCTTACCCATAATATTCATCATTCTTTAAAAAATTTATCTATTTAAAAAAAAATAAAATAAAAATTTCTTTGGAAAAAAAAGCCCTAAAAGCCCTAAAAAATATATATATATATATATATTTTTTTTTAAATGGCCTTAAATGCAGTAATGTCATTCATTTGCAATTTTAGTCATTTACATTTAAAAAAATTAAAGTAAATTATAAAAGAAAAAAGGCCTAAAAGCACTAATAGCCTTCATCCAGAACATTGGTCATCATCTAGTAAAAAAAAAAATCCCTAATAGCCCTGACCCGGAATATGAATCATATACAGTTAAAAAAGCAATAATAAAAGAAAAAAAAATATTTAAAAAAACTAATATTAGTCATTTACTTCTATTAAATTTTTTTTTAAACATCTACTTTTATTAAACTTTTATTTAATAAATAAAAATAAAAATAAAAACAGCAAAAAAAGTCACTCATCTACAGTTATTTATTAATTTATCTATTTATTTTTAGATAAAAAAAAGCAAAAATAAATAAAAAGTAAAGAAAAAAAACAAAGATTAAAAAAAAATAATTCATAATAGCCCTCATACAGAATAATACGCAACAAAAATTAAATACAATTATATTTTGCCTCGATAAAATTCTGTGAAAAGTGCTGAATCTAAATTTGTCAGTCAAACAGATAAAGAGTTGATTTATTAGGAATTTACTTTTAATTTATTAATTTTTTTTTTTAAATGTAGAATTATTCAGGAAAATATTCCGGAAAAAAAGCAGGAAGACGAAAAAGACGAAGAACGCAGGAGAAATCATGAATCTGTACGTTTGGGTTTGTTTTTGACGCTTACGTTACACGTGTTAATTTCATTTTTTTACACCTCTATAAATTTGGACATTTTGTTTTTTTCGTCACTTTTCTGCTGTTGAGGATCAGAGCGAAGTGCCGTCTGACCTTCTGCTGATCGTCCGACCTCGCTGCGCTTCTCTCTAGCTACAAATTGTCATGATTGCAATCAGAAGTTTTTTTTTTTTTTTTTTATAAAATCACAACCTTGTAGACACTCGAAGGGACAAAAGCTGCTGAAGTGTGTGTTTGCTGTTTATCTCGGCTCTGATTGGCTGAGAGGCAGGTGCGAATAATTATTTATATCACTGCACTCAACTCACGCAGTCTAATTAACCTTCATTAGGTAATTCGCTTAACGAGGAAATGTGGCTTTTTTCTGATAGACACGTCTGCACACACACAC
>CM040978.1:967841-985093 GCA_022985145.1 Pangasius djambal
CTCTCTCTCTCTCTCTCTCTCTCTCTCTCACACACACACACACACACACACACATATGGCTCCTCTAAATTGGCAGGTCCACAATTTCCTGTGCAAAAATCAGCATCCTCGTAATTTTTGCACAAATCGAAAAATGACACACAGACTTCACATGTGATTATGTGCAGGGAAAAAAACATCTCAAAGTGCATATAAACATCATACACATCATGTGATGCCTGGAATTGTGAGTGACATCATGTACATGATGTGAATGTGAATTAATGCATAGTGTGAGAAATTCACATCCAAAAAAATTAAACCACATGCGAGAATTAATCAATGGTGTAGAAGAATCACGTGACAATTAATGAAATTTTTGCAAATGTATTAAAATCAAAAACTGTAATTTCTCATTTAGATCATCATTTGGATCCTTGGCTAAAGGCTCTTCAAACTGTCAAAGTTGATAAGATAAGATAAGATAAGATAGAACTTTATTCATCCCGAGGGAAATTCTTGAATGGACATGATTAAAAAGGTACACATCTATATCTGCAAGATCCCACAATTCACAGTGCAGGTCAGACCAAAAACGATGCCATGAAGTCCAATGAACTCTCCATAGACCTCTACAATCGAACTGTGTCAAGATGAAGATCTGAGTGAGGGAATAAACCCATTTCAAAAGCTGTGCATATTCCCAGGAGCATCAGTGTGAAATGGAAGAAGTTTGGAACCACCAGGAATCTTCCTAGAGCTGAAACGCTGTAACGAGGCTAAAAGTGACCATGAACACAATGGCCACTCTAATAGAGCTTCAGAATCCTCGGCAGGATGAGAGAAACTGCCAGAAGGAAAACCATCTCAGAAACACTCCATCAGTCAGAAACACTCCAGCAATCAAGGCCTTTATGGTAGAGTGGTTAGAATGAAGACATTCCTGAGTAACATGCACATGGCAGGCACCTAAAGATAGCACGAGGAAAAGAATTCTCTGGTCTGATGAGAGAAAAACTGAATGCTTTGTTCAAGAACTACATCTGGAGAAAACCAGTTACTGCTCATCAGCAGGCTAAGTGAAGCATGGTGGTGGCAGCATCATGCTATAGAGGTGTTTCTCAGCAGCAGGGATGAGGATGAGGTCAGAATTGAGGGAAGGATGAATGCAGCTAAAAACAGAGAGGTTGTTGAAGAAAACCTGCTCCTGATTGTACATGACCTCAAGCAGGGGTGAAGGTTCACCTTTCAGCACGACAACGACCGAAGTGTGGAGCCAAGACAACTCTGGAGTGGCTTCAGGACAAGTCTCTGAATGTCCTTGAGTTCCAGCCAAAGCCCAGACATGAAACCCAGAGAACATCTGTGGAGAGAGCTGAAGATGCAGCTCACAGACTCTCCACATCCAATCTGATTGAGCTTGAGAGGATCTGCCAGGAAGAATGGGAGAAACCGCACAAATCCAGGAGTGTAAAGCTTGTAGAGACTTACCCAAGAAGACTCGAAGCTCTATTTACTGCCCAAAGAGCTTCTACAAAGTACTGAATAAAGGCTCTGAATACTGATCTAAATGAGAGATTTAGGTTTTATTATTTTTAATAAATTTGCAACAATTTCTAAAAACATGTTTTTGCTTTGTCATTATGGATTACTGGTGTGTAGATTGATCACAAAACCAAATTTAATCCACTTCAGATTAAATCTAAACACAGTAAAGTGTGCAAAATCTGAGGAGCTCTGAATATTCTCCAAACCCACTGTATTTATTTATTTTTTTCTCTGTGTAAAATAGGTCATTCATGTCTCCAACACATGCACGATATTTTTAAAATATTTATTTATTTATTTATTCATGTTAATTCCCCAGATCTCACTTTTACTCCATTCAACCTTCGGTATTCATTCATTTCATCATTTGTTCACTTTTTAACTCCCCAAAATCTCCAGGATCACTTCTTCAACTTGACGTCTGAAGATGGGAAAAAAATAAAAGTGAAATAAAACAGATCATTCATGTAAAGCCTCAGAGGTCTGCTTCTAATGAACTGTGTCGTTTTGCACCCTGGCCATGCTCAATATTTATTTATCCTCAAATCTCACTATTCCTCCAACCTGAAGTCCTGTGGAGAAAAAAAACCGTATAGTTTATGCAAATGTGTGCAGAGATGGCTAATTTCACACACACTTAATGTTCTGCCAGTTTCTACACGATAAAACGATGGAAAATATTCAGAATATTAATCTGAATTTTAGTTTCGGGGTTTACTAAGTGACCCTCACACAGGGCCAGAGTTTGATTAAATGATTTCTCTAAAGATCTGATGACATCATTCACTTACCTCCACAATATACGCTCTTATAAACGTAATGTGAACATTTACAAAAAGAAACAAGGCAAAAAGAACACAAACATCAACTTGGTTGCTGCTGAAGATAATTCATGTGTAAGCGTCCTTGTAAAATGTATATTATTGTTTTAACTTGTCTTATAAATACAGCAAAAAAAAAAACCTCCAAACAAAACAAAAACCCTACAGTTAATATAACGAACAAAACAGCTTGAGAGTCGAAGGTCAAAGGAGAATGACGAGAGCTACGTTCAAGCCACAACTTCGCGAATCACCTCGAATTCAACACCGATGTGCAGAATGTGATCTCACAGCACAGCAGTTAATGTAAATCCGTCTCAAAGAACCGTCTCTGTTATCCCTCGGCGCTGTAGAATTCTCAATTCTGATTGGTCAGAAGGTGTTGATTAGTTTTCTATAACAGCGGCTCTGACAGTAGCGCAGGTTTATATTAATGCGCTCGTTCTATTTATGGTTTCTATAGTAACAGCTCATTCACAGGGGCGTGTACGGAGAACGCTTCACATTCTCTAAGACCAACAATCTGAACAGTATCAAAAATATTTTCTGCTTCTTTTTCTGAGTTACACAAACTCATTTCATCTGAATGGTTGAGTGTATAACACAGCCGTCTTGGCAGCAAGGTTTGGAATTGATCTCTCTTATTTTGCGTCATTATACGGGCAGATGAAAGAGGACATATGGACCGACACTGCACCATCACTTACCTGCTATTTTGAGCTGCCACTGGAATTAAAAGACACTAATTGTGGGATAATGACCTTTATATTGCTGGCTGTGTGCTCCTGCTGTGTCTTGGTAATTATTCAGCACGGCACTCAGAGTTTGATCTCCGTTGGTAGGGAGATCTTTCAGATCTCAGGAACTCATCCAACAAATCGTTATTTCACGTCCTGACTGTCCAGCCATGTCAAAGCGCTCTTTTCTTCTCAATTCTATTCAATTCCTCTTTATTGTCATCATACATACATATACATACATACTCAGGTGTAAACATATAACAAGTGTTAGTCCAAATAAGATAAGACAGGGGACATTAGGTGAGTAGCAGTGCTGGCTGAGCTGCTGCCACCATCTTGGAAGCACACATGGTCTAATGTCTAAGCCAGGGTTTCCCAACAAAGTGTTCATGAACAAAATAGAGAATACTTTAGACCATATAGACGATATTTTGCCCACTTAAGCTAAGTCCCTCGTTTGTGAAACCTCCTACAATGGTTCCATGGAAATGTGAAAGTCACTTTTGGATAAAAACATCATCCAAATGAATAACTGTGAATGTAAAGCTAGCAATGCTAGTTTACAGTTACATTTACATTTGCTAACTCACTAACCCAAGGCCAAAACAGAGAGGATGAGGAGGAGCTTCTTCCCGCAGGCCATTCGGGCCCTGAACCAGTACAACACCAAGGACTAAGAATCGTTCATCTCCATCCATACATCTCCTACAAACACCCAACCTCCATCTACATCTACATACATAACCTTACTAATTTATTAACACTTCTCGCACAATCTCGCACACAACTGCCTCACCTAACGTTGCACATCTTATTGTACATAAATGGTTATATCTATACAGTATATAACTTCAAAAGCTAACCAGTTAAATAAAGAAATTAATTAATATTAAATAATAATCAGTGTAAAAACTGGCTGTTTGTTTCACATGCTATGTGCTAGCCTTCGTGTTAGCTTCGCTCTTCAATTAGATTAGCAAAGCGAGCTAACTGTACTAGCTACGTACTCTCACCAGAGGTACCAACGATCTCTGCTACTTCCTTCCAAGCTTTATGTTTCTGTACACATTTAATGAGAGCTCGTGTATGACAGGATAAGATTAAACCATGGTTATATAAGTTTTTCTATCATTTTTGTAGAACTAACTACTAACTAGGAACTAACATTGTAGAGAACTGAAGAAACGTTTGAAGAAACTAATTTGCAGAGAATTATATGTTGAAAATGAATGGCTTGGAGCTTTTTCGCTCGCCAGAGTGAACATAGAGTTAAACCGAGATGTACAACAACCTGCTCATGAGCGAGCAGGAAAATCACCGCCTTGTTAAACCAGGCTGGATTTCATCACTCTCTTTAAACCTGACGACAGAACACTGGTCACGTGTTACAAGAAACAATCTATTCAGCTCTAAACTTTATTTTAATAATGTCGGTGCTGGAAAACGCAAACACCGTGTAAAATGTTAAGAATGTTTGAAAATGTTTACACGGCAAGCAGATGAGGCAGTGAATGGATTCCTGTCACAAAGGCCTGACACAGTGTAAGCTCGTTGATTTCTATCCATCTGTCCATCCATCCATTTATTTTAGGGGTCAAAATGGCAGATGTTCATCTACATACTTAACAGCAGTTGTCTCTTGAACATTGGATACAACTCTGAAATGTCATAAATATGCAAATGTTGTTGTTCTTCTTTCGGCTGCTCATATTACGGGTTGCCACAGCGGATCCTCCGGCTCCATTATGGAAATCCAGTTTATGAGCCGCGTATTTGATTTGGAACAGGTTTTACGCCTTCCTGACGCAACCTTCCCATTTTATCCGGACTTCGGACTGGCACTGAGAGTGCATGAGCTCGTGTGACCCCAGTGGCCGGGTTTGGCGCCCGACATGGGGCTCAAACCCACAATCCTGAGATTGAGAGTCTCATAATCTCAGAACCCCACATTTTTCATAAATATGCATATATGTATAAATAATACAAACCCAACAAGATCAGCAACAGCACCTGTTTCAGACGCAGAGACGGCGTTATCTGGCTTACAGGAAGCCAGCTGAATTGGTTTCTAAATTGATTTATTGACAGATCCGTGCTCGAGGAAGCAAATGTTTTACAAAAAGATTGGTTTCAATTCGTTTGAAATGAGATTAGACTCCCTCCGCGAGAAAGAGTAAAAAAAATCTCTGGAAAGCCAAGACACATCGAAGCACCTCCACATCTACCAGATGTGTACATGGTGAACTAGCAGATCCATGGCATGGAGGCTTTTTCTTTTCTTTTCTTTCTTTCTTTTTTTTTTTTTTTTTTAAATAACTCATGCTGAATTCCTCATTCTTTATTCCTCCAAGAAAAGGTGTCTTTTGATGCTGGAGGCCTTGAAGCAGCACTTTGAAGAAAGCTGCTAATTAAAGTTACGCTTTTAACCACGACTAAGACATCAGTAATGTAGTGCCAGTCTTAAAAACACATAAATACAGTTGTGTGAAAGTGAAATCTTAAATTAGCACAGCATCTAAGGCTTCACTTAAAGAAAACATTTTTTTTTCTATTTCCACCACAGTGATGAAGAATTCTGATTATTCAGAAGGTGTTGATTAATTTTCTATAACAGCAGCTCTGACAGTAGTGCAGCTGCAACTCACAGGTTTATATTAATGCGCTCGTTCTAATACGTTATCATTTCTATAGTAACAGCTCATTCACAGGGAAGTGTACTGCCTACGCTCCACATAAATGGATTTAGAAAATAATTTTCTGTAATTTAACATTTATGGAAGGAGTCTCCAGTCTCAGCTGTAACTTTAAGTTCTCCGACATCTTCAGGACAGAGGAGTTTACGCTTCTTTGCGGTTTCTAACTAAGATGACAAGAAACCGCGTTTTTTGCGTTTTTTTCGTCTTATTAACTTGAAGAGAGAGAATAAAGAGAGGCTGGTGAGGGAACAACTTTTTATAGCTGCTATAATGTAAGTGACAACAGGAACTAACATTTCACAGAGCCTTAAATGTACAGATAAAAAGGTGGTACATATTGTTATTTAATCAATAGAAATATATTAATTATTGGGAAATCACTTTAGTATAAGAGGAATAAAACACTTGGTGATGTGCTGTTATAGGAAAATAATCGACTTCAGGCTGGTAATTGTAACTCCACTGCATCACACCACCCTGTTGTGTTTAATTTTCTTACTAAATAAGCGTTGTATGCATAGTCCACAAACATTAGCACAGCTTTCTCTAATCTTTAATAGAACTGAGTGCTAATTTTTTTATCAGCTCCAATTCATTATAAACTGCAGTGTAAACTAAACTTCCTGTTTTTCCAGTCAGAATAGGGCTATTAGGTTTCCTTCTATATGCCATGAACGTAGCATAAACCCCTCAGATCCATCCAACAGGAAATGGGACATACCAATCTGCCTCTTATCCGTTATTAATTTGTATGCTGATGATGCTGTGCATCTCTATTAACCCGAACGTTATTGAAGGTCCCCAATACAGGAAGTTGAACTCTTTCTCCAGAAAGCAATTACATTCTTGTTAAATTTATTGCATCATTCAGGTCCACGTTAAAAGGCTCTTTAAAGCTTAAAAAAGAGATTGATCTGTGTAGAAGTGCACTCTGAGCCTGCAGTCTCTCCAGACCCCAGAGAGAACATTTCCCCAGCGTGACGAGCGTGCACTCGCTTTGCAGATTTTTGTCAGCTCTTGTTTAAAAGGTCAACTTGGGTTTTTGAATACTCATGTGGGTCACGGTCATGAAAGCCACGCTCCTCCATCTGTGACGACACACACACACACACACACACATACACACACACACAGATGGCTGCACAACACAATGCCACTTTGTCCTCCAGGCTTCACTTTTTTATACGTGATTTTGATTTGTGTTGATGTTCAATCTCAAAATACGAACAGGAAGCTTTAATATTTCTTATCTTTCAACCGCAGATTTTTCTATCTTTTAGAACAAAACACATCAAACTTACAGGCTTTGGCACTAATTTAAAAAGTATGCTGTACAAAAGTATTCACCCCCCTTGAACTTTTCCACATTTTGAACTGAACTGAAATGTACTTTATGTCATGAATCTACACAAAATCATATTCCATCATATTAAAGTGGAGCGTAAAAAATCAATTTAATCTGCAAAATTATTATAAAAAAATTTATTTTGTGTTTGCATTAGTATTTACACCCCTCAAAAACTCTTTGGTCTGATTAGACCAAAATTAAGCTTGGCAAATAGCGCTACGTCTGACGAGTGTGCACTCGCTTCGCAGATTTTTGTCAGCTCTTATTGAAAAGGTCAACTTGGCCTTTTGAATACTCATGGACATTTCAGTTCACTACAAATGGAGTGAACTGTGGAAAACTTCAAGGGGGTCAATACTTATGCATGGCACAATATTTGGTTATATATAAAACTATATTTTATTGAAAACATCATAAACTATAGCCTGATATTTACATGAACTCGAGTACTATTCAATAGCTACAAATGTATGCTTTTGTCCTTGGTCACTTGGTGATCTTTGCATCTTGCCTGGAGCAATTGTGTGTGTGTGTGTGTGTGTGTGTGTGTGTGTGTGTGTGTGTGTGTGTGTGTGTGTGTGTGTGTGTGTGTTTATCTGGCTGTCTTTTTCTTTTTCTTTCATTCATATTCCCTCGAGAAAAGTCAACATGATTGAGATAAGGACACAGCTCCAGCCAAAGTTGCTTTTTTTAGCTGACTTCAGGCCTTGAAGCTGAACCACGTTTAATAAGACTGAAGACAATCATGCTTCTTACTTCAGCTTCTTGAGTAGTTTTCTTTCTTTAGTAGTTTTGTTTGTATGTTGTGTGAAACACTGCATTTGACCTCCAAGGTTATTAAACCTTTACAGCAAAGCAACTGTAAAAGAACTGCTTTTCTTCATCTCCCTTCATCTTCACCTTTAAGCACCAGGATATTTTTGTAGAGTAGCTGAACTTCCTGTTGGAAAAAAATGGTCAAAACTAGTTGTTTAGATACAAAAGGAACAAATGTTTAAGACCAGACAGCCAGAAGCAGCTGGAAGTAAGCGTGAAGTTGTAATGCAAATAGACAGCAGGAGACAAGACTTGGGCTGAGACTCACCAGTAATTTGTGATTCGCTTTCTCTTCTGGTGTCGCTCCAAATGCCTAACTAAAAATCCTTTCTAGTACTAAACCTAAAATAAATGGGACCTGCATGAAAATTCCATTCATCCTGAAGTAATGAAACTGCTTTGCTCATGGCTGCTTCAGAGATCCATCTTCAGAGATCCAAACAAACATCTGAACCATCTTCTAAAGGATGGGGACTTTTTTCATCCTGAAAATGTACAGTTTGCATTACATACTTTTTCCTCATTTTATTATGTTACACTAAAATCTGTGAACAATACACCAAATTGTAAAATGTTTCATAAACATCTGTACATTTAAAAACACAAGTTTTCCAACCCTTTACTCGATTTTCCATTTTGAAGCTTCTACAGCCTCAAGTTTTTTTTGGTTTGATGCTACAAACTTACCACACCTGGATTTAGGGATCTGCTCCGGTTCTTCTCTGCAGAACATCTGCAGCTCTGTCACATTCAATGGGGAGCATCGCTGTACCTACTTTTCTCAGGTCTCTCTAAATCCAGGCTCTGGCTGGATCATTCAAGGATGCTCACAGAGTCATCCCATGGCTGTGTGTTTTGGGTCACTGTCATGTTGGAAGGTGGACATTGATTGCAATCTGAGGTCCTGAGCAAGTTCCTCCCAGTACCTGCTGCTGAAGAACATCCTCACAGCATGATGCTGCCACCACCCTTAAAGTTTCCTTTAGATGTAACACTTGCCATTGAGTTTATTAAGAACATAAGATTCTTCTTTGTCTTAGCCTGAGAGTCCTTTAGGTTGCCTTTTGGCCCAAACTTCAAGTGAGCCATCATGTGTTTTTGTGTATTTTCCTTCCACCTGATTGGTGTAATGCTGCTGATTTGGTCAATTCTTCTGACAGATTCTCTCATCTCCAAATAGGTCCTCTGGAGTTCAGGTTTTTGTTCACCTCCCTGACTAAAGACTTTTTAACCTTTTTAAAAGACTGAGTATTTTTTTTTTGTTGATGAAAATGAATTGAATACATTTTGGAGTAAGGCTGTAGTGGAACAAAATGAGAAAAAGGGTTTGAATATTTTTCTGAATGCAGAAGACTTTCAATCAGGGCACAAGCGCACCATCGCAGAACACCTCTTGTGAAATGTGTTTATCTCATTACAGCGGCACAGTCGAAGCTCCCAGCAATTCCCAAATCCCAATTCCCACAGACTGGCTGGGGAGGTGGGACATGTGTCCCTCCTCCCCTTCCCTCATTTGAAGTGCTTTTCAGACTTCAGAAGCCTGTTCAGAAGTCTTTAGGGACAGAAATGTCAGCCCACTGGCTGGTCACAAAGGTAAACGAACAGGGTTCTTATACCTAGACCTCACAGCAGCATTTAAACGCAAATAGGCTCAATTTCCTCCCACACAGACCAAGTCTAATCTGTCTCTCCAAAATTACATGATGGAAACTATCAGAGACCAACCATTTGCTTTCAATCAAGCAGCCATTCAGTTGTTGTTCCTCTTTCGGCTCTTGAGGCCATCACTGGTCCGCATATTTGATTTGGCACAGCTTTTTACGCCGGATGCCCTTCCTGAAGCAACCCTCCCCGGTTTTATCCGGGCTCGGGACTGGTACTGGCTGGGGTCAGTTCCCTTGCTGGGAATCGAACCCGGGCCGAAGCGGTGAGAGCGCTGTAGCTGAACCACTAGTCCTTCAGGGACCCACAAGCAGCCATTCAGTAACTACTGTTAATCATTTTGGTGGAAAACAATAACTATAATGAATAATAATTATGGAAAATGTATTTATAAGAAAATCTAAGCAGTTCTGCATTTATTGTATGTAAATTTACTCCCTCAAAGTGCCCCAGAAATCAATAGTGCTGCTTCAGAGCTTTTTGTCTCTGTCCTTTAGAGTTATTAACACTGATATGACAATATAGCTAGAAAAATACTTTCGGCGATATTCTTGTTTAATTTTATAATTTGTCACTTCCTGGAAAACAATGAACATTTTTCATGACTCATCCAGTCCTTGTCAGTTGGAGGTCATGTGACTTGTCAGAGGCATGTTTTACTGACTTGGAGCTGTTTAATGCCAGAATATAACTCCCTCAGACTGATGGAGAAGTCCATCTTTATACACTGTCTCCATCAATAATATCATTTTATCTCCCACTCAGACTCATCAGATGTCTTGCGGCCACAACCCTGTGGCTCTTCGTCACCATCAGCACAGCTGACACTAGTTTGCTAAGCTACTGTCAGGTTTGTTTAGATTGGGCGTGGGTGTGGTGTATCTGGAACACTATTGGTGTGAAACCAGCCAAGACCTTCAACACACCATCAGTCTGACTTCCTGATTCAAAAGGAAATACACCAACATACAGAATCAAATCACTGCTCTCAACACATTTCATGGGAAAGTTAAATACAAACTACCATCACCATGCTTCAAAGAATGATGGACCAGAAGCATTTTGGTCCACATTCAATAATTCTCAATATGTGCAATATTCTTACAAATCTAGACATTATTTTGTATCCAGAATTGAAGTTCAACCACCACATCAACTCAATTCTGCAAAATCTCCAACTACCACCTCAGTTCTCTTCTCAGCACTCTCCCCAAATAATCCATCAACAGTCTGTGACAAAATTTAGCTTCCTACAGCCCTCAGACCTCCGTTCCTGAGACCATCCAGCATCTCCACCACAGGACTAAAAACAGAGCTTTCCGCTGTTAGACCCCTGTTCTGTGGACTCGGGGTGGACCAGAAAAACGCAGACGGTGTGGACATATTAACAGCCCGACTTATTTGGATTGGAGTTTGAAATGTAGATGAATGTAAAACGTTTCAGGTTCCAGTCTGAACAAACAGGCTCTAGATAATTCCACATTCTGATTTGTTGGCTGCCAATCTCGGCGTGAAATTCAAATATTTTCAAGCCCATTTGTCACCTTCCATGTTCTCCTTGTGCTCCTTGTTCTATGTATCTCAGGAATCTTCACTCTGTTTTTCAGCTCCTTTTATCTCATTTGTAATCCTCCTATCTGCTGACCGGTTCTTATTTTAAGTCTCGGTTCCTAAAGTTCTTAAGGAGTTTCAATTTGCCACCATGGCCAGAAATTCAGGGTCATGACTTGAATTTTTGTACATCTGCTTTGAGACAATGGAAAGGAAATTGTATTTGAAAACTGTAAACTCAGGCCTTGACACTGTTAACAATTTCCAAATGATGTTTTTTTTTTGAGTCAGCACAACTCAGTGCCTCCAGGGTTTTGGATAATAGCGGTCAGTGTGTAATTGACCTGACAAATAAAAAGGAAGAAGCAAGCAAGTGGGTTCTGGAGATGTTAGTGCTTCTGCTCGTCTCTAAAACGAAGCTGAAAGCTCGGGTGGCTGACCTGACTAATCACACTGAAGACTAATAATTGTGTAGACATTGAGATGAGATAATTAAAGCTTGTCTCTGTACAAAGAGAAGCTGAATAATTTTTAGAAGATAGACAGCGCTGCATATGTCACGAGAGAGAAAAGTCTCCTGGTCATGTCTGGTTAATTAGGGCAGGTGCTGTGTGGATTATAGTCTGACGTGGTACAAATTACAAAAAGACAAAAAAAAACCTCATGTGCTTTGTTATGCTCTGTCTATTTTCTGTGTTTATCTGTGTTCTGTCCTCTGTCCAGGTGCTGCCACGTTACTTCCAGGGTCTGGTTACGTCATCGACCTGATCGTATATAAAGAGCACCACCTGAGGGAACGTCAGCAGCCTAGTGTGCGTATCCGATTATGAATCTTTTTTGTGTTGTGTTTTGATTTTGATTGACTTTGTTCACTGTATGAACCATTGCTTGCTTTTGATTTCTGAGATTAGCTTTTCCCCCTCTGGTTTTGGTTGTCTGGTGTAAACAGTGTCATCTTTGTAAACATTTTGTATACATATCAAGTCTCCGGGTGTAGCACTTGGCTGCGTTTGTTTTGGGTGTGGGTTTTGGTTGTCTTTTTATTTATTTATTTTTTTTTTTATTGGGTAGGTTAGGTAGCTCTGTATATGCACTTATAGTGGGGTTATGTCTGTTATTTTAGCCTTGCCATCATCCTTTTGTCCATCCAGTTTTATTCAGTTACATCTATTCTGTCATTATCCTCAACCCTGACTGCAGCGCAGCAACGTAACTATCACTAGTGAATGTTGCAACATCTGCTGTTTGCATAAGGTGTGTTTTTTCATTTATATACACACAGTACATCTCATTTACCACACTGGATATGAACAAATTTATTAGTAAATTGCTTACAGGAGCAAAAATCCAGTTTTTCCAGAAAAACTTTCATATCTTACATTTCCCTCCTGAGTTGATGTAAACCTCGACTGATCGGATTCAAATCAAATAACTGGCAATGAGGTAATGCGATTGAGAAGAAGAAGAAGAAGAAGAAGAAGACTGATAAATGATTTAAACCTGACATTATAATGCATATTTATAAATCACTTATATATTTTAATTACATACCAATGTCTTTTTATATACTTGTATTTACATTACTTAAAAATATATCATTTAAAACTGAGAGAATTATACTGAGTCTAAAAAATATAGGCTGCAAATAATTAAACTGAGTTTCAATTTTGTTTTCATAATATACAGTATTCTCTATCTTCTAAGCAATTAATAAAATTACATACTTCATATTCTGTATATTTTTTGGTGGGTCTGTCTTAGCAAAAGGCATGAATATTAAATGCATATTAAATATTTTTTATTTGATCAGCTTTTAAAAATAAATGAGAAATTTCAGCTCATATGCTTTAGCATTCAATCATTTAAAACGTAAATTTATTTTTTTTTTTGCCAAAAATCAAAAAAAGGTTTCCAAAAAAATTGTAAAAAAAAAAAAAAAGAAGAAAAATTGAATCAGATTAAATTATTTTATTTTAATAATATATGGTACCTTTTACCTTCTATGGAATTAACTTGATTTATTTTCAATTAAAATATTTTTCATGAAATCCTATGTAAATATTTTGAATTCTATTTTTTGATCACTGCCAGAACTGAAGACGCTAAACACACACACACACACACACACACACACACACACACACACACACACACACACACACACACACACACACACACACACACACACACACACACACACACACACAGAGATCAGGGTCTTTGCTGTAGAAACCATCCATAGTTGAAAAAAGTTATCTCTGAGGAGCAGCACTTACACACTTGATGCTTATCTTCAGTGACAAAAAGAAAGAAGTGGCGACTTGGAGAACATGTCGAGTTCAGACAGATTTCCTTTTTTTTCACAGCCATCTGCTTACATCAGAAACTTCTATATATATGTAAAATAGAATAGACATCCCATAAAGTCAGAAAAAAAACATGAATATATACATCCAGTCTGAACGTATTGGAACAGCAAGGCCAATTCTTTTGTTTTTGATAAACACTGAAGGCATCTGGGTTTGAAATCAAAAGATAAATATGGGAAGATAGATCAGAATTTCAGCTTTCATTTAATTTTCATTCTCTTTGTTTTCTTTTTTTTGATGAGTGGTTTGCATCTTGTGGTATGGCCTCTATTTTTCAGGACATTCCAAATGGTTATATTGACTATGCCCAATGCTTGTGCAAATGGCTCTGTTTAGATTTTTCCTTCTTTTCTCAGCTTCAAAATGGCTTGCTTTTCTCCCATAGGCAGCTGTTGGTTTATCCTTTTTAACAACAAATGCAGTTTTCAGAGGTGCAACCCAGGGATCAATCCAAGTCCTAAAACATAGGGTAGATCTATGTATAAGTACAGATACAATCAAAAGCATAGTGAGATCCACTGCTCAGCACATGAGTGGCACATGTTCAGGGAAGCGGCAACTGACGGCGACTTCACTGACTTGGAGGAATACGCGACATCAGTGACCAGCTATATCAGCAAGTGCATTGATGATGTCACAGTCTCCAAGACCATCACCTCACGCTCCAACCGGAAGCCGTGGATGACTGCAGAGGTGCGTGCGCTACTGAGGACCCGAGACTCTGCCTTCAGAGCAGACGACAAGATGGCCCTAAGAACAGCGAGGGCCAAACTGTCCCGGGCCATCAGAGAGGCGAAGCGCGCACACGCTCAGAGAATCCACAACCACTTCAAGGCCAGCAGAGACACGCGGCGCATGTGGCAGGGCATCCAGAACATCACAAACTACACGACACCACCATCTGCCTGTGACAGTGATGCCTCCCTTCCAGATGCGCTGAACGACTTCTACGTTCGGTTCGAGGCGCAGAACGGCGTGACGGCAGGGAAGATCACCCCTTCTCCCAATGACCAGGTGCTGTGTCTAACCACGGCCGACGTGAGGAAGACTCTACACAGAGTCAAGCCACAAAAGGCTGCTGGACCAGACAACATTCCTGGCAGGGTGCTCAGGGGATGTGCAGACCAGTTGGCAGATGTTTTCACTTCTTCACTTCTTCACTGAAGAAGTCTTCAGTGTCCTGCTTCAATGACTACCGTCCCGTTGCACTTACACCCATCATCATGAAGTGCTTCGAGAGGCTCGTCATGAGGCACATCAAGACCCTGCTGCCCCCCTCACTGGACCCCCTGCAATTCGCTTACCGCCCCAACAGATGACGCCATCACCACCGCCCTCCATCTGGCCCTCACCCACCTGGACAATAAAGATACTTATGTTAGAAAGCTGTTCATAGACTTCAGTTCAGCATTCAATACAATCATTCCTCAGCACCTGATTAGAAAGCTGAACCTGCTGGGTCTGAACACCTCCTTCTGTAACTGGATCCTGGACTTCCTGACTGGGAGACCTCAGTCAGTCCGGATCGGGAACAGCATCTCCAACACCACCACACTAAGCACTGGGGCCCCACAGAACGACGAGTCAGCATACAGAGAGGAGGTGCAGCGGCTAACGGACTGGTGCAGAGACAACAACCTGTCCCTGAATGTGGACAAAACTAAAGAGATGGTTGTTGACTTCAGAAGAGCACAGAATGACCATTCTCCGCTGAACATTGGCGGCTCCTCCGTGGAGATCGTCAAGAGCACCAAGTTTCTTGGTGTTCACCTGGCGGAGAACCTCACCTAGTCGCTCAACACAAGTTCCATAATGAAGAAAGCCCAGCAGTGTCTGTACTTTCTGCGAAGGCTGAGGAAAGCACATCTCCCACCCTCCATCCTCACCATGTTCTACAGAGGGACTATCGAGAGCATCCTGAGCAGCTGCATCACTGCCTGATTTGGGAATCACACCATCACGGACCGCAAGACCCTGCAGTGAATAGTGAGGACAGCTGAGAAGATCATCGGGGTCTCTCTTCCCTCCATCACAGACATTTACACCTCACGCTGCATCCGCAAAGCCACCAGCATTGTGGACGACCCCACACACCCCTCTCACACACTCTTCATGACCCCACACACCCCTCTCACACACTCTTTACCCTCCTGCCATCTGGTAAACGGTACCGAAGTATTCGGGCCTCACGATCAGACTGTGCAACAGTTTCTTCCCTCATGACATCCTCAATACTTAGAAACTGGACTGAAGGAACACACACACATATACATACATATATACACACACACAACTGAGCATCCTCCATCCTCTCTGCAAGTTTTTGCACATGTTCATGCTGCTACAAATACTGTTTACACTATTTCAGCTACTTTCTCTTGTAATATTTGCACTATTGTCACTAGGTCACTTTTAAACAGAACTGCGTACTGGTCGGCGCTGTAGTCATTGTACTGTCTTGTTCTGTCTTGTGCTGTCTGCATGTTTGCACTTGTGCACTTTATGTATAATTTATGTCGTCCCTGTAGTTCTGTGTTGTTCTGTGTTTGTCTTGTGTAGCACCTTGGTGCTGTGTTGTTTCGTTTCACTCTGTACTTGTATATGGCTGAAATGACAATAAACTCCACTTGAACTTGAACTTGAACTTGATTAGCACTATTATTATACTAATCTGCAACAGAAGTTTTTTAAACCATAACATTCTATCTATCATATAGCACTACTTTAATAAAATATATCTTTTATCAAAACACCAAAAAGTGCTTTTATTAGCATTCTAATATAAGCTACACTTTCTGCAGACATCACGTCAGGTAAATAAGGAGCTGCTTTTCTCCCCCATCACTTTTCATCACTCGTAATCTTACAGACTGCACAAGTTTTGAAAACAGACAGAGAGAAAGAGTGAAAGAGAGAGAGTAAAAAAAAAAAATCACTGTGATACTGATTGCTCCAGAGAAGAGGAGTGTTAGTGAAATTTGGACACCTTAAACTGACAGTGATGGCTCGGGTTGGCGTTTTTAAAAAAAATAAATAAAAGGAAGAAATGGAGAAGGCGTGACATTGATTGATGAAGAAAAGTGGAGCGTGGGTGAAATTTTGACTTTTAATGGTGACAACACTGGCTGATATTTTAACTGTGAAATATAGATAGACAGATAGAGAGAGAGAGCGAGAGAGAGAGAGAGAGAGGGAGAGAGAGTGTGTATGTGTGTGTGTATTAGTCCTGAAGAGAAAGAGATGATGAATAAGTGTGTCCCACAGCAGGAGTGTATTATTTGAGTGAAGAATGATGTAACCTTGAGGCAATGTAACTGATAAGTATAATCATTATAGTATTAAAGTATAATAAGCTGGAAATCTCACAAGTCTTTCAGCTCATCATCGAGAAATCGAACCCCAGCGATGCCCCGAGACCTTAACCACGGCCATACAGTAGACACGTGGGATTTGTTGCTCTTTACCGGCTCTGTTTGGAATCAGAAAGCTACGTACGCTAATAAGAGATCGTGTCATGAACAGGGAATGCTAAGCTAGGGCTCAGCCTTAGCTGGACTGCCATGTTGTTCCTGACTCCCGAGGTGTCACAGGTTTGAAATGCTCATGATCTAGTCCTTAATCCAACATTCAGTAACACACAGGCTGGTGGGGGAAAGAGGACGTCTGTAGTAGTTCTGCCCTGAGACGGGCGTGTCTTCCATGTCTACCACACACACACACAC
>CM040978.1:1004316-1028958 GCA_022985145.1 Pangasius djambal
TGTGTGTGTGTGTGTGTGTGTGTGTGTGTGTGTGTGTGTGTGTGTGTGTGAAGGTCATGCCTACATGCTTTAGGACAGAAGGCAGGCGAGAGCAGCTGAATTAACCGCGCGTAACCCGAGCTGACGAGTTAAATATTTACTGAGGCCTCAAGGCCGAGAAAAAATAATACAGCACACATGTGCGTTCCTCAGAATTAAATTTAGAACTAATTTTACTTTTGTTACTGTTCTGCTCAATATGTATCGACTCTAAACACTATAATACTGTATTCTGTGATAATTACACTATTTATATTTAACTTTAATATTACTGACTAATATTAAAAATAAAGATTAAACTCTCCCGTAGTGAAGTAGAGTCAGACTCAGACGATGTGTAAATAATTATTTTCTCTTTTTTCTTGCAGCTTGAGTTCACTGCTGAGCAGATTGAGGGTGAGTGGCTTTTTATTTCTCAAATTATTCTGCACAAAGTTTAAGGCTACAGGCTACAGAACATGTAATTAAAGATATCGTTCAAATATAACATTTAAATATTATTTTATTCTTTAAAGAAGGCTGCATTAAATGACAAACTACCTCTGCGCGTGGGGGGGGGGGAGTTTTGGCACCCCAAACTTCCTTGACACCTTTGTCCATGCCATTTTAAATAAATAAATAAATAAATAAAATTTATCACCTTTAAAATCTAATCACCTTTATTTAAATTTACTGCTGTAACATTACAGTAGCTCGATATCACACTTTTCTTTTTTCTTTCGTTTAAAAGACATTATATTAAAAGCGATATTATAATGTTTGGGAGAAAGGCCTAGCTAACATGCTTTAAATTTGTCCAATTCTTTCTTCTACTTCCTGTGAAAAGTTTTGGCACCCCAACTCCTCCATCACTCCTTTGCCCATGTCTTTTATTATTATTATTATTATTATTATTATTTATTTATTTATTTTTTTTTTTAATATATATTTAATTTTTTAATATAAAAATGCCTATGAGTACTTAGGTAAGCAAGGTTTTCATGAAATATGACAATCATTTTTACAGTTTTACAGTTTAATCACTTCGATGTCTTAGTGCTGTAACATTATTCAGTAATCTAATAGCAGACTTTATTTTAAAGAAGGCAACAATAAACACCACATTTTAACATTCAGAATCTCCACTTCCACCTAGTGAAAGTGCACTAAAATGTCCTGTGGAAAAGTTTTGGCACCCCACCACTTTCCAACTCCTCCACCATTCCTTTGCCATTTCATTTTTTTCTTTTTTAAATTATTATTATTTAAATTATTATTTAAAAAAAAAAAAGCATTTAGGGCATTAAGGCTTATACAAAATATAGCATAAGCCAACGTTACACTCTAATCACTTTAGATAATCACTAATAAATTACATTTAACCAATTTCAAGAAGATTTTACGTTAAACTCCACATTTCATCCTTTAAAACGATTCTCTTCCTCAGATTTCAAGGATGCGTTCCAGCTTTTTGACCGAACGCCAACCAACGAGATGAAGATCACCTACGGCCAGTGCGGAGACGTCATCAGAGCCCTGGGCCAAAACCCCACCAACGCTGAGGTCATGTACGTGCTCGGAAAGCCCAAAGCTGAAGGTCAGCGCTCATGACTTATACATCTACCTCATGTTTGGGCTGTGACTCTGAGAGAAGATTCACGTTTAAGTTTTTTTTTTTATAAAGATACACAGAGTGATGCTGCACGTTCCTCACACGTGTGTGTGTTTTCAGACATGAATGTGAAGATGCTGGACTTCGACCAGTTCCTGCCCATGCACCAGCACATCTGCAAGGCCAAAGGTCGCGGCACGTTTGAGGACTTCGTTGAGGGACTGAGAGTCTTCGATAAGGAAGGAAACGGCACGGTGATGGGCGCTGAGCTCCGACACGTCCTCGCCACGCTGGGTAAACATCACGCCTCACACTTAGGAGAATTTCTGTCACTGAAATCAGGTTTATATTCACGAATGTCTCAGATTAGTTTTGGGCTGAACTTTAGTTTAGTCATTAAAACTCGAGATTTTGCTTTATTTCTCTAAATGTATTTGTGAAGTTTGGCAGAAAGACCACACATAAAACTCCCAATTTTCCCTTCCATTTCGTGTGAAAAAGTTTTGGCACCCTCACCAAAACCTCCTTTGCCCCAAAAACTCCCAGACATTTGTTTGTTAGAATACTTTAACATATCTTTTTTTTGGGTTTGTTTTATTTCTCTAAACATATTTGTGAAATATTGAAAATTTGAGAGAAAGACAACAGTTTAATCTGAGAAAAATGGACTCATACCATTGGACTCTCTCTCTCTTTCTCTCTCTCTCTCTCTCTCTCTCTCTCTCTCCATGAGTTCATCTGTTGTTGTTCTCATTTCAGGTGAGAAGATGAAGGAGGCCGAGGTGGAGCAGCTGATGGCCGGTCAGGAAGACGCTAATGGCTGCATCAACTACGAGGGTGAGAGCACTAATACACACACACACACACACACACACACACACACACACACACACACAGATTGAATATTTAATATACACACTTTTTTTTTTACTGTTTCCGTTATTGTTGAGATTCCTGTACATTAAAGCCATATTAAAGTAACAATAATAATAATAATAATAATAATAATAATTACTAGTCCACCCAAATATGTTACATTATACAACAGTTGATAAACAAATTAATTAATTAATTAATTAATTTATTATTGCCATTTAATCTTTCAGTTATTTGCTTACATGAATTTTTATATTTAATTATTCATAAGAACTTAAATTTATTTATTTATACATTGAACATTTATAATTATTATATTCTTCACCTATCCTGTGTGTTCATGTGAAATTAAACCCATATATATAATTAATTAATTAATTAATTAAATTCAATAATAATAATAATAATAATAATAAATAATAATAATAATAATTTTCCATCATATTCAGCATTCTGACAATATAATCTATTTATAAATGTTTTGTATGATATTTATTGCAAGTATGCTTTTATATATGAATTAATTTAATTATGTATTAATATTCAGGAGCTTCTATACTTATTTTATTGCCATGTTTTTCTTCACTTATCCCAAGTTCACTAATTTAACATTAAAGATATAAGATAATATATTTCATTTATAGCTGTATTTATTTGTGATATTTTATTTTAACCTCCGGACCTGAGGTGTGGAAGTTCAGTCAGGACTCTAGATGGCGCTGTTCTTTCTGTAGCGTGGTGTTTGTTACTCTTGAGCCTGATTGTTGATTGTTTTCCTCTTTCTGCAGCATTCATAAAGTACATCATGGCTGGCTGAGCAGGTACAGCTCCACCTTCACACTTCCCATAATGCACCTCTGCTTTAACAATAACAACTCAGCATTCATTTACATATGTTAAGTGATATTTGTAGATCATTTGCATATATTAATATTCATATTTGACTTTTCTACACAGATTCAGGAATGCTGACTGAGGATGCAAATTTCTCTTCCTTTCCTTTTTTTTCCCTTTTCTTTCTTTCTTTCTTTTTTATAAAACTCTTCACACCCTCTCTGCTCATCCCATCTTCCTCTTCTTCTTCTTCATCCTTCTCTCTCTCCATCGACTCTCATCACTTCCTGTTCTGAAGATGTTGTACGTCACATCGCTGTTCGTTTTGTGGATCAAAAAAAAAAAAAAGTTAAAATAAAACTTTATGCTTGATTAAGATGCAGTAGTCGATTGTTTTTATTCCTCTCTTGTACAAATAACCTGGAAGAGATGATAAACAATGGTTTGCTAATGATGACCTTAGCAAAAGTGTGTTCACTTGCTGAGAAAACCTGTTTGGAAAACTGACTTCCGGCCCGGAAAGCTCGTTTGTGTTTGGCCTCCTGTCAATCATTGTATAGACACTCCAGATCCTGGGGGCGGAGCTTCGTGTCCAGATCCTGGGGGCGGAGCTTCGTGAACATGGGTGGGAATAAGAGGTGGGCTCAAGTAATAATAATAATAAAAAAAATAAATAAAAAAAAGAAAAATCATTCAAATGTTGAACACTAATCCTTAGTCTTAATCCTTAACCTAATCGTTAGTTAGAGACTTAACGTTGGGGGGAAAAAAGCCGATTCCCCCAAATGCAGTCTGAAAATTATTATTTATTTCATTAAAGAATTTCTGCTTTTCATCATGGATTAGAAAGAAAGAAAGAAAGAAAGAAAGATAGAAATAAAGAAAAAGCCTCCTCTTTGTAAGTGCTTTCGCTGCAAGCACTGGACCTTAGCACAGGAAATGACATCATATTCTCTCTCATGTGGTCTTTGGCGACAGCAGCAGACTTTCTGTCATAAAATAGACGTAATTATTGAGGCCTGGTTATAAATTTAGTTTCCCAGAAACCGAGTTAGACTTCAAACACAGCCACAAAACCACACTGAAGTCTGAGATTAACAACTCTCATTCATTTACACACCATCGCTTACACAAAACTTCATCAAGTATAATACAAAAAATGTTTTAGACCTTAGGAACACTAAAGGTTCATTTTAATTATTTTATCAGATTTTTGTGACCAACTGAGATTTAATAAATACACAAGCAGAGCTCCACATTTATTTACATAACATTATATTATTAAATAGCAGTAGATGATTATAATAAAATAATTTTTATTTATTAACTGAAAATATTAAATAAGGGCAAAAAACAGGGAGATTAACCTTCAGGAAACAGGGGACACGATTATTATTTATATTAAACATTTATGTACAAATTCAGGGGGAAAGTCTGATTAAATCACTTTAAATGCAACCACTTCCTGTTGCATTTCCGGAAAAACGCCAGTAGAGGGCAGCAAAGATCATTTTCTAGTTTGTTCACTAATAAAAGTCGAGCTCCTCTCTAAACGACTCTCCGTGAATGACTCCTGTCTAAACGACTCTCTCTGAATGACTCCTCTCTAAACGACTCTCCGTGAATGACTCCTGTCTAAACGACTCTCCGTGAATGACTCCTGTCTAAACGACTCTCTCTGGATGACTCCTCTCTAAACGACTCTCCGTGAATGACTCCTCTCTAAACGACTCTCCGTGAATGACTCCTGTCTAAACGACTCTCTCTGAATGACTCCTGTCTAAATGACTCTATCAGAATGACTCCTCTCTAAACGACTCTCTCTGGATGACTCCTCTCTAAACGACTCTCTGTGAATTACTCCTGTCTAAATGACTCTCTCTGGATGACTCCTCTCTAAACGACTCTCTCTGGATGACTCCTCTCTAAACGACTCTCTCTGAATGACTCCTGTCTAAACGACTCTCTCTGAATGACTCCTGTCTAAACGACTCTCTCTGAATGACTCCTGTCTAAACGACTCTCTCTGAATGACTCCTGTCTAAATGACTCTATCAGAATGACTCCTGTCTAAACGACTCCTGTCTAAACGACTCTCTCTGGATGACTCCTCTCTAAATGACTCTCCCTGAATGACTCTCCCTGAATGACTCTCCCTGAATGACTCCTGTGTAAACGACTCTCTCTGGATGACTCTTCTCTAAACGACTCTCTCTGGATGACTCCTCTCTAAATGACTCTCTCTGATTCACTCCTCTCTAAATGACTCTATCAGAATGACTCCTGTCTAAACGACTCTCCCTGGATGATTCCTCTCTAAACGACTCTCTCTGGTTGACTCCTCTCTTAATGACTCTCTCTGAATGACTCCTCTCTTAATGACTCTCTCTGAATGACTCCTCTCTTAATGACTCTTTCTGATTCACTCCTCTCTAAACGACTCTCTCTGTGAGGGCTGAATGAAGCTTTTGAATCAGTGACCCATTGGAAGCAAAAATGACTCAGAGCTTTGAGGCATTTGACCCCCAGCTCTACACTGACACCTGCTGGACAATAAACATTATTACAGTACCTTTACTTACACTCAATGTGTTTTGTGTTTCATCCGAGTCATGTCCATGAGAACTATGCACGTCATAAGCACAGTATTCATGTTTGATTAAAGTAAGACAGTGGTATTATATTTATATGACACTATATAGTTTCTAAAGTTTCTGATTGCATATTAGTTTGGGATTTACTCTGTTTCTTTTCTTTAACTCATGACATCCCTAGATTTTGAAAAAAAAAAAAAAAAAACAAGGTAAAGAAGAAGTATTTAGCTAAGTATTTAAATGCCTATTGAAAAACACAATCAAATGAATGTGACATGCACTTTTGAAATATAAATAACATTATGTTTGTAGATTTCTTATACTTTTTAATATGTTTTAATAGTCTTACCTTCTCGAAGTGTCCTAGTCATTGTAGTTGCATCACTGTTGGTTAAGACATGGAGATGTTTGGAATGTAGGTGTCGAACCATTGAAGATGTATTGTTATTATTTGGACTATCAAGGTGGAAATGCTCTCATACTTGTGATCTAGGTCTTTTTCCCCTGTTTTCCACAGTACCTTCCATAAAACTCTATCCAGTCACTAATAAAAATCTTGTAAAAACAAACAAACAAACAAACAAAAAAACCTCGAGTTTGGACCATGCAAGAAGGACTTTAACCCTTGTCCTTGTTAGACCTTAAACACAGGTCTGGGAACAGCCTGGATGTTAAAACCTTATTGATTCAGTTGTGGCTAAATATTTATAGCAAAATATAGCAAGTGTATGATAATAGTTGTATTTTGAACCAAGGCTCCGTTGAATGCTTTGAAAACTCGAGACGTGACCCATGAGACCTTCGAACCTTCGAATAGAGCGACTCATCTCTACCAAACACAACCATATACACATCATAACAACAACAACATTATTAACTGTGAAAATATTTAAACCACAATAAGCTAATCTCATTCATATTATAATCATTACATTGTCCCTCATAATTAAATGAATAGCTGTATTAATGCCGTGATGGAGGATCGCTCAGGCACACACATTCTTTTAGCTGTCAAAAATTTCCCTTCACTGGAACTAAGAGGCCCAAACCTGCTCCAGCATGACGACGCCCCTGTGCACAAAGCGAGCTCCATGAAGACATGGTGTGTGAAGGTTGGAGTGGAAGAACCAGGCCATCAGGAATGTCTGGTGTCCATAATAAATACCTAAGCTTGTCTTTGACGGTGGAGAGCGGCTTTAGGTGTGTGTGTGTGTGTGTGTGTGTGTGTGTGTGTGTGTGTTTTGGTCATGCATACTATCTAAGAAAAGGCATGTCCACCCTGTTGTTCATGCATCTTTCCATCTGATGAACATATGGTTGACTTACAGTTGGGTACATGTTGAATTGTTAACGGCGACCTTGTTTTGTTTTTGATATTTTAAAATAATTTTAATTAACTCAATACTTCACCACACGAGGGTGGACATGTGAAGCGTGACCTCAGTTAAGTATCGACACAATCTGAGAAACATTAAATAAAATTAAAAATTACTTAATTAAAATTAAGTTTAAACATTAAATTAAATTTATATACCTGAACATGCAGCAGGTGTGTTCAGTCCATTGAAGATAAAACAGTATGAAAGTTGTGATGTCACTGATGTCAAAGGTCAGTTTCTTAAAGGGCCAGTTATCTCAAGAACTTATTTAACTAGCTTGGACTTATTTAATTAGCTTGATATTTTTTATGAAAATGGAGAAATGAATAATCGGAATGCCTACATTATTAACAAATGTCTGTTACCCAAAACAGTTTGAGTTTAATGAACAAAGAGTGAGAGATTGCAGTGAGATAAATAAAAAGTAAAATAAATTGTGACGTTTTCTCAATTTGTTACTTTATTTGGCCACTAGATGGCAGTCAAAGACCACAGATGACTCTTTTGGCTAACCTAGCAGGCTCAAACTGCAGACTTCTTCTAATAAAAAAAACATTTTGATGAACACTTTGAAATTTTAAACTTGAAGCAACTTTTTAAAACATCAGACACATTAATCAATGTGTATTATATATAATTTATTTAGTAGCCACAAGAGTGTTTTATTTATTAATCATTAATGTATCTTTGGTCTCGGAGGAAAACCTTTCTGTCACAGCATGGATTTATGTATATTTGGACATTTAAACTTTAGCAGCATTTATTTTAAGGCTTGATAAGTGAAAGTCAGAACTTATATATTTTTTTATTTCTGAGCCCTTGCAGTGGGTGTGGCTGATAGAAATAACATGACTTATTTAATGTGACATCATATAAGGGGGTGTGGTCAGCATCAAACAGGAAGCTGACCCCCAAAATCTTGGAGTAGGAAAAAGTGATGACATATGCCTTGGCATTTTGTTTCATAAAACTGTTATGATGAAATTATTCTACACATTAATGATGAAAATATACATAGATGTACTACTGTGAGAAAAGTGGTGTAGGAGTTTATGCTTTGTCTGAGTAGCTCTGTCTCTGGATCCTCAATCTCGACAAGTGAGGTCTCTTTCAAAAGCTGAAAGTTTCAGTAAAATAAGACTGACCCAGTAAATTAATGGGGCGATTAATAAGACTGACCACATGACCAAAAACCTAAAACACCCCACACATTTTATAATTTCATATCATGATATATTTAATGTATAGGTGTGCAGTGAAAACAGACTTATAGCACACCGTGTGCATGCTGTTTAATACTTAATCCTCAATACACATCACTTTAATTCAATTCATTTTTATTTGTATAGCGCTTTTAACAATGAACATGGTCTCAAAGCAGCTTTACAGAACATAAGAAACAGAAAAACATGCACCAGTCCTAGATGTTAGACAAAATTATCCCTAGTGAGCGAGCCTGAGGCGACTGAGGTGAGGAAAAACTCCCTTAGATGATATGAGGAAGAAACCTTGAGAGGAACCAGACTCAAAAGGGAACCCATCCTCATCTGGGTGACACTGGAGAGTGTGATACTTTAGCTCGGTTTCAATAAGGACATTCATCCAATATTAATACCTGATTTTTTACATTTCTGTGTAAATGTATAATAATATAAAGAAATAATGGAGCAGACAGGAGGTTAGAGATCAAAATCATATACGTAAGGATATAATAAAAAAAAAAACATCTTTAGTAGTCTGTGTGTTAGTAGTCTGAAATGATTATATATGGATTAATAATTCACTCTCTGAACTACTCCTCTTTAAAAGACACCTCTCTGAACGACTTTCTGTAAGAATTTATTAATATCAGTGATTACAGGCTTGAGGTGTCGTTTGTGTTGCACTAAAACAATATCTATAAATCTGTATGTACAGTAAGGGTAAAAGACATTTTAAAAACAAGTAAAAAGTTTCCTTCACAACAGATAAATCACTTAAAACAATAATCTTAGGAAATAGTATTTCTGCCAATCCCAGCCCACTGTAACTCACTTTACCTCCTAATATAACCATTAACATCACATTATTTCTTACTTTTAAAGAATCATGCTGGAAAAATCAGTGTCATTTTAATATACATGTCAATTTCCTTTATGAACCTTATAAACCAGATTAAAAGCTTATTACAGATTTCTAGATTTACATTTTACACTGGAAATTTAAATAATGTTTGTTATAACAGAAATTATTTTCCAAAACACTAAAAACTAAAAGTCTTTCTCTTGTAAGTCATAGTGAAAAACATTTTAATTTTAACATCTTTCAAAGATTTTTGGTTTTATTAAGTAGGTAAGTTTATGCATATGTAATTAGATGAAGAAGTATTTGCATAAATAAACATTACAACCCAGAAATACTTAAGAACATCAGCAAAGACGAAGTGACCTACTGTTTAAAAAAATTACCTTCTTCACCTGTAGTGGTTTATCTTTTGTATGATCGAAACACAGAGTAGAAAGAAACAAATGATGAAAACCAACAGGTACCTTGATTACTTATAGCGTTCTATGGCGAATTTAATTTCCTTATACTCCTCTGTATTAGTATTCAAAAAGTGGTTATTGTCCACCCACGTCATCAGATTATTTTTTTGGGCATCGCTGATCAGGTGCATATCAACGTATTTACTTATAATATTTTTATATCCTGTCTTGTAGTATGTGCCCATATAAAATGAGGTAAGTGCAGGAATCCTGTTGTTATCTGCAATAAAATCAGATATAGAGAATAATTTAGGTTAGGTCAGCATGCGATAACTCTAGCTTGAACTACACTATATGGCCAAAAGTATGTGGACACCTGACCATCTCACTGATATGTAAGCCTTCCTCAATCTGTTGCCACAAAGTTTGAAGCACACAATTGCCTAGAATATCTTTGTATGCTGTAAGCCTTAAGAATTCCCCTTCACTGGAACTAAGAGGCCCAAACCTGCTCCAGCATGACGATGCCCCTGTGCACAAGCGAGCTCCATGAAGACATGGTGTGTGAAGGTTGGAGTGGAAGAACTCGAGTGTCCTGCACAGAGCCCTGACCTCAACCCCACTGAACACCTTTGGGATGAACTGGAACACCGACTGCACCCCAGACCTCCTCAACATCCCAACATCAGCGCCTGACCTCACTTGTAGCTGAACGAACACAAATCCCCACAGCCACACTCCAACATCTAGTGGAAAGCTTCCCAGAAGAATGGAGCTCATTATAACAGCAAACACAGGGGAATAAATCTGGAATGAGATGTCCAACAAGCACATATGGGTGTGATAGTCAGGGGTCCACATACTTTTGGCCATATTGTGTAAGAGAAGTGATTGAATGATTGTGTTGTCTTTTGTGTTGCAATGATATTATGTATTATATATATACCAAATATATATATGATAAAAAAAAATGCACATTTTAGTTCACGCACTAAAACCTGTTACCTGAACACACTCACCTCTATAAAATACTTGGAAGATCTCGCTTTCCTGAAAATCATGTGAAGAAAGAATGGAGGTTTTCTCTCTCTTTCTTGTGTGTGTGTGAGTTTGTGTGTGTGTGGGTATCCCAAAAGTCTCCATAAATAGGGGAAATTAACAATTCTTAGCAAAATGTTTCCCAAAATTTTTCATACATAGTTATTTACAAAGAAATGGCAATCATGTAGAGGATGTTTTGTAAATAAAGTTACATTTAGCTAAAAAGTGTTGGAGACTTTTGGGACACCCTATGTATGTATGTATGTGTATATATATATATATATATATATATATATATATATATATGAAGTGCAGAAGAGACAATGAAGTAGGGTGGCACTAAAATGCAAATGACATTGTATCAACAGTGGAATAAAAGCCATGAAAAACAGTGCAAATGGCAAGCTGTATGTAAATGAGTCTGGAGGCACGGATTACAGAAATGAAAACAGTACAGTGCAAGGGTGCAAAGTGAAATGGATGTAGTGAATATGGATCCATTGAAATGAGTGGAATCCAAGACACAACAGGTTAAAACTGTGCAATGGTGTAAATTGATTCGAGTGCAAACCACAATGTGTGGGTTGGAGGATAGGGAATTAGTAGAGTCAGTATGTTGTTTGCAGAGCTGATCCTTAGCCTGCTGGTATGGCAGTGGAGGATCATGTAGCGCTTCCCGGATGGGAGAAGAATGAGCAGTCAGTGGTTGAGGTGAGAGATGTCCTTGATGATGCCTTTCATGCTCCGTATACAACATCTGTGATGGAGGGTAGCTGGGCACCAGTGATGTGTTGGGAGGTTTTCATCATCTGCAGGAGGGCCTTCCAGTTGGAGACTGAACAGCTGCCATACCACACTGAGATGCAGTTTATTAGTATACTCTCAATGTTACAGTGATAGAAGCTCAATAGCATATCCGTAGTGCAGCATTCCGCAATCTCCTCAAAAAGTAAAGATGCTAGCACACTTTCTTGATTGGGGTGGAGGTGCTCATGGCTCATGTGAGGTCTTTGGAAATGTGGACATCCAGGAACTTAAAGCCGGCCATCCACTATACTTCAGCCATGTTGATGGAGATAATGTGTGTGTGGCTCTTCTTGGTCCACCAATAGTCCACAATGAGCTCTTTGATCTTCTTGAGGGACTGGTTGTTTTCTGGTAACCACAACACCAGGCCTCATCATCATCGCTGATCAGGCCTAACACACATGGTGTCAGCTGTGAACTTGATTCAGAGCAATGATCAGGTATGCAGTTGTGGGTGAACAGAGAGTAGAGGAGAGGGCTAAGCACACAGCCCTGTGGGATACGAGGATGGAGGAGTCTCGAACCTAAACTGCAGTCTATTAGTGAGGAAGTCCAGAGTTTCTTAACTAGTGTCTTAAATAGACAGCTGAAAGCAGAAGAGAAACTGAGAATAAAACGCCCCTGTGTTGAAGCCTCCTGCTTCCTCATTTCTGCCCAGACCCAGAAGATTGCTACACTGGTGCTGAAACCCGGAAACCTCGAGGAAGACGCCGTCATGGAGTCCTCACCTCTGGCCGACATCATCTCCTCTCTCGCCAGCTTCTACCAGACCCAGCATCAGGCCCTCCTCCAGCTGTGCCGAAACCAGGAGCAGCGAATCACAGAACTGCTCGATGCCCAGGCAGCAGATTGGCAGTGAAGTGAAGTGAAGTAAAGTAAAGTGACTTGTGGCCAAGTATGGTGACCCATACTCAGAATTTGTGCTCTGCATTTAACCCATCCAAGTGCACACACACAGTAGTAAACACACACACACACCCGTGAACACACACCCGGAGCAGTGGGCAGCCTTTTTAGCTGCAACGCCTGTTGGGGGCCGCAGTTGGGGGATCAGTGCCTTGCTCAAGGGTCTCACCTCAGTCGTGGTATTGAGGGTGGCAGAGAGCGCTGGTCATTCACTCCCCCCACCTACAATCCCTGCTGGACCTGAGACCCGAACCCACGACCTTCGGGTTACAAGGCCGACTCTCGAACCATTAGGCCAAGACTGCCCCAGGTGCTCCAGGGCCAGGTCTGGCAGGTTGGCACCGCAGCCACAGAGTCGGTAGCTACCATGGCCATGCCCCATATCGTCCCCACCAAGTTGGGACTGCAGGAAGATCTGGAAGTGTTTCTGAAAGTGTATGAGCACTCCGTGGCGGTGTGGGGCTGGCCCGAGGATAAGTGGGTGGCCCGCCTGTTGCCTGACGGGTGAAGCCCAGCTCATGGCCCAGCAGCTGCCGGTTGCCAACATGCTGGTTTACCCGGACCTGAAACAGGCGTTTTTGCAACTGGTCGGTGATACTCAAGGTGATACTCATTCCCTGAACCCATGCTTTCCCTTTCCCTTTCTCTCCCCTGTGTCTGTCTCTTCTCTCCCCCAGGTGGGTGAATCCAGGGCCGCAGGTGTGGGAGTAAGGCCTGGGCCGGTATGCTGGCACTGCGGGGAGCCCGGGCATACCCAAGACCACTGCCACGTGATGGAGATGGGGGCCTTGTTCTGGAATCCCAAAGCGCCGCAGGCCGCCCCGATCAAGCCGGGACGTACCGCAAACCGGTGAGTGTTAAAGGGGGTACATATCACGCATTGGTGGATTCGGGCTGTAACCAGACCTCAGTTCACTAATGCTTGATTCAAGGTGAGGCAAGTTTGGTGAAGGTGAGGTGTGTGCATGGGGACGTTCACGAATATTCGCTGGTGCTGGTCATTATTCAGTTCTGGGGGCAAATATATAGAGTAGTCCCCGCCTCAGCCTTCCACTAATTGTGGGTGAGATTGGCTGGAGTTCCATGCGTTAGTGAAAGAAATGTTTGTGGATGGGTCCTGCAGTAGTGGAAAACGGTGTGGGACGTGCTCAGCATTGGCTGGGGAGGCAGTGCTGGGGCCATTGACGTCAGCTCCATGTCAGGGGGACATTGAGAGCAGGGGGAGCTCTGCTCCTCCTCTCTTGGCTGGGATTTCCCTCGGGGATTTCCCGTTGGAGCAGTCACGCAATGAGAGCCTCAAGCACGCCTTCGACCAAGTGAGAGTAATTGATGGTCAGCAAATTCAGGCTGCGCTCTCCCACCCCTATTTTTCAATTATTAAGAACAGGTTATATCGAGTGACGCAGGACACTCAAACACAAGAGGATTTGACCCAGTTGCTGGTTCCAAAGACCCGCTGGGAATTATTATTCCAGGCGGCTCACCATAATCCGATGGCAGGGCACTTAGGACAGAATGAAACAACTCCACACTTTAAGCCACATAACCCAGGAGAATTTGCTACAGGTGCAAGAATGTCAATCCCGGCTGTATAACATGGGTACTCGGCTACGGGAGTTTGCACCGGGAGATAAAGTGCTCGTTTTACTACGTTTTACAGCAAGGGCCCTTTGAAAAGCCCGTGGCTTTGGTGATGGTTGTTCTGGAGAGGGAGGAGTTAGGACCAGAGGTAACTCTGAAAACAGTGGCTCAATCCACCCCAGTTCCTTATGGAGACCACCTCTCTTCCAAATCAAGGACGTGGCAAAATTGCAAGCGGAGATTTCCGACGTGTTCTTGCCTCTCCCTGGTTGCACTGATCTCATGACATTCCAGAGACTCATGGACAGAATCCTCTGTCCGCATGCTTATGCCGCTGCTTATTTGGACAAAATTTTTATCTATAGTAATGATTGGCAGCCACACATGCAGCACCTGAGGGCCGTTCTGAGATCACTGGGACAAGCGGGACACGATTGGATGGGTGGAATTATGGTATCTGGGTTTCCACTTGGGTCATGGGCAAGTGCGTCCCCAAATTGATAAGACAGCAGTGATTGCGGCCTGCCTGAGACCCAAGACCAAAAAGGAGGTGAGACAGTTCCTGGGACTGGCTGGCTATTATCGTGGGTTTGTGCCTAACTATTCAGAAGTCACCAGCCCGCTGAATGATCTTACTAAAAATGGGGCACCAGATCCGGTCCAGTGGATGCAGCCATGCCAGCAGGCTTTCACTCAGGTAAAAGCTGCACTCTGTGGTGGACCACTGTTGCATTCTCCTGACTTTTCTCTCCCTTTCATTTTGCAGACAGATGCATCAGACAGAGGGTTGGGGGCCATGTTGTCCCAGATCAAATCAATACACACATAAAACATATATATATAAACGACTATACATAAATGCAGAAAGGACATTGTTCTATCACACTCTCCAGTGTCACCCAAATGAGGATGGGTTCCCTTTTGCGTCTGGTTCCTCTCAAGGTTTCTTCCTCATATCATCTAAGGGAGTTTTTCCTCACCTCAGTCGCCTCAGGCTTGCTCACTAGGGATAATTTTGTCTAACATCTAGGACTGTTGCATGTTTTGTTTGTTTGCATGTTTTTCTGTTTCTTATGTTCTGTAAAGCTGCTTTGAGACAATGTCCATTGTTAAAAGCGCTATACAAATTAAAATTGAATTGAAAAATTGAATTGAATGGTGGAGGGGAGGAGCGTGGCAGGCCGGAAGGCTCCCCGGCCTGAGTCGGGCAGTGGGGGCATGTGGAAGTGGGGTCATGGTCCAGCGCTGATTTGTGAATGGAGGGCGGAGCTGGAGAAGGTGAGTGGTAAGGAAGGCACACCTGTGGGGAATTTGACTAAGGAGTATTCTGTGTTGCAGTGAGCTGGGGCGTGGATAAGAGTGAGAGAGACGAGCGCCTCAAGAGAGAGAGAGCCTGATTCATGTGCATGCTAGAGTCATGTGCATGTTAGTGTATGTGTGTGTGGAACTTAAATAGACTGCTGAAAGTGGAAGAGAATATAACGTCCCTGAGTTGTTCTAAGCCTGCCTCCTGCTTCCTCAAACCTGGGAGACTGTTAGACCGTTTTTTTTTTTCTATGTTCAGAAGCAAAAATCCTAGTTTAGTCCTGTCTCTAAGGAGCTCATTACAGAGAAATTTCCCAAAAATGTTAATTATTTGTGGAAGTATGATAGATTTTTATTAAACAATTAAGAAATGGTTTTACAACTAATTTTTGTGTAAAGGTCTTTCTCTTGTGAAACATAGGGAAATTAACATTTAAATTCCAACAACATCCAAGCACTAGATTCTTTAGGACAAACAAGAGGTACCTAGACATCTCCGGATTTTGTCCGAGGATTCCGGGTGAGCCAGTATTAATGACTGCTTCAACACTTTCTCCATATCTCCAGTTGTTAAGGTCTCTGTCAGCAAATGTCTGGGGAACATAAATGTGAAATATGGCAGTTAATGTTAGGAAAATAAACTTAACTAGACAAGAGTTCAGGATGGTTTAGGATGGTGTTGAGACCTGGATGCTTTGGATTCAGCACTGTTTCCACTGGTCAGCGCACGTTGATGATCCCAGTGCAGCGCGTTCATGCAAATCAGCTGTTTTCCCAACTTGTCATTTTCCGTGCTCATCACTAACTTATAGAGTTCCTTATGTTTCTCTCCAAATAAAAGTTTTTCAGCTGGATTGTTCTTCAAGAACTCACGGAATTTATTTACACTATCCTTTGGTGGAATGTGGTCTGCCTCGACCACTCCTGGGGTGGCTTTTTCCATGTTTAAAAGGCTTTAAAATATTAGAAAAAAGGACAATATTTAGACAATAATTAGTATTATTAGTAATTTACTGTAAATGATATACATATACACTATAAGGTTTGTGGACACCTGACCATCACACCCATATGTGGTTCTTCCCGAAACTGTTGCCACAAAGTTGGAAGCACACAGTTGTATAGAACGTCTCTGTGTGCTGTAGCATTACAGTTTCCCTTCACTGGATCTAAGAGGCCCAAACCTGCTCCAGCATGACGATGCCCCTGTGCACAAAGCGAGCTCCATGAAGACATGGTGTGTGAAGGTTGGAGTGGAAGAACTCAAGTGTGCTGCAGAGATCCGTGACCTCAACCCCAGTGAACACTTTTGGAATTAATTGGAATGCGGACTGTTCCCAAGGACAAAAATCCCCACAGCCACGCTCCAACATCTAGTGGAAAGCCTTCCCAGAAGAGTGGAGGTTATTACAACAGCAAAAGTGGACTAAATTTGAAATGTTCAAAAAGCACATATGAATGTGATGATCAGGTGTCTGCAAACGTTTGGCCATATAGTGTACATGTGGCAGCCTGAGAAACCCTTCTGCTACGTCCCTTCCTGAAAGAAATTTATACAGGATAGATTGCGACAGAAACTGATAAAAACCGAGTCACATAATATCAGTTTAGAGTGAAGTATGCTGTTAGTTTATTAAGCTGGTGTCTTCAATAAAACCTTCTCTCCATGTTAATACTCTCATGCTGGATGGCTATAAATTAACTCAGAGAAATACTTTTATGATTGCTTAAAGTAGAGGTGTCTAAGTACATTATTGGCTGAAAAACTCAAAACACAGTCAAAATTTGATTTATTATCATTTTTGCCTGTTTTTGCCAGAATTTAGTAGCAGCAACATCCAGTGGGTTTTCCCAGGCCACCTCACAAATGTTGACTAATAAACAACTCTAAGGCTATTAATGATAAATAAAACAAATTCAATTACTTCTTGTAGGTCCCAGCGTCTCCCAACCTGTAATAGTTAATAATATGTTGTATGTTCTTTCCCTTGGCATATTCAGAAAATGCTTTTTTTTGCTCTTCATTTGCTCCGGCTTCAATTTTAAATTTATTGGAGCGGTTTGTGTAGTTGAACATGTTCTGGATCTTCACAGCCTCAACATATTTATGTGGTTTGGAAAGAATCTGTAACAACAAAAGCATAATAATAATTTATAATAATAATTTATTCTCATCAAATATAATAATTAGCATACATTCTAGTCCAAAGATCTTCTCCCTGAACAGTGACTGTGTCGTCATATTAATGTCCTAATATCCTGTGGGACTGATAAATGATAACGCTATAACCACTTAGTAAACATTACAGTAATTGTAACCCACTAGTTTTGCTCAGTTATAGTACATATCTTATTGCACCAACCAATCAAGAAAACGTAAAATATGCATGAATGAACCTGAACATAACAGTGAACTAAATGAACATGAAAGAAAAAATCTAAAAGCTGACCATCTGATCAACAATATATACAGTTGAAATTTACACAAACTTCAGGCCAGGCACAATCACGACCACCATTCCTCAGTTCACTCCACATACTTTTCTCTGTGTTCAAATTGGGAGAGATTTTTGTGACAAAAATGAAAAATGAATTTAAAACTTGAAATATGAAAATTAAAATGTAAACCCCTATTTGATGTTTCTTTTCCCATATGTGTGAGCAAGGATCACGCCAAAATAAAAAACAAATGAAATTGGAAAATGAAAAATTTGCATTTTCAATTTTCCATGTAAGCAACATTAGTGTCAAAACATTTTGTCAGTTAATTTTCTTCATCTTATGGGTACTTTGTGGCCATGATTAAAATGAAAACGCTAACAGGAAAAAGAAAATGCTAAATGCACATTTAATTTTGTTAACGAACTTTAAAATGAGTGCCAAAATTAAAATGAAACTTTGAATGAACTTTCATGCTTTCATTTTTCATAACATTAGGCTCCATACCTGACAAAATGCAAATTAAGCTGGGATCATGGCTGCCCTGGCAAAACTAAAGCCTGGTGCTCCACCTTATGCAATGCATCAAATGCCTAAAGCATTCTGAGGTGTACATAAAGTTAGGGTAAATATGTATTCAAACACTAGTTTTTATTATTTAACATACTTCTTGTGCATGAATCCACTTTCAGTGTACACTCATAATGTCTTTTGACTTTGTACTTATAAATATAAACAAAAGTGCATGTATTCATAAGTAAAAGAGAAGATGCACAATGATGTTTAAGAGATGTTAGGAAAACATTATTTGGACCACAAATTACAACATTAATACTTTGATGCAAAGACATCTACAATAAGAAATTATTAGCTTTTTGCAACATTGTGGTTCAGTTTCGCCCCATTCCTCTTGGCAAACCATTTTCAATTCCTCGAGGTTATGAGGGTCCCTCTGATAATAAATACATTAAGTGGGCCAGATTAGAACCTTCCCCAGGCTGTATGTTTAAGACCCCTCCTCCAGGGCTTATAAAGTCAGTAGTGGTGACAGAAACCAAAACCTGTGTAGATATCAGCATTTAACAACTCAACATTTTACCAGAAGTAGTCTTATCTGCTTTAAGACTACACAGGAAACTAGCCTACCCTCCAAGTATATTATTCATGTATCTACAGTCAGGTCCATAAATATTGGGACATCGACACAATTCTAACAATTTTGGCTCTATACACCACCACAATGGATTTCAAATGAAAAGAACAAGATGTGCTTTAACTGCAGACTGTCAGCTTTAATTTGAGGGTATTTACATCCAAATCAGGTGAACGGTGTAGGAATTACAACAGTTTGCATATGTGCCTCCCACTTGTTAAGGGACCAAAAGTAATGGGACAATTGGCTTAAAGCACATCTTGTTCGTTTCATTTGAAATCCATTGTGGTGGTGTATAGAGCCAAAAATGTTAGAATTGTGTCGATGTCCCAATATTTATGGACCTGACTGTATATTGTTTACTCTGTCTTTGAGTTATAGTTCGTCTGAAGATATGAAACTATTAAGTGTGAAAAATATGTAAAAATAAATTCACACCACAATAGCTAGAAACATGTGAATTAATATAAGCTAGCTAGCTATATGTAAAACAACACAGGCAAGGTACTGAAAGCCCAACAGCATTTGGCTCAGATAGCTAGCCAGCTAATGTTTTGTTATATACTGTTTATTATGGAGGTGGTGTTCACTTCAGCATCACTCACTTGGTTAACAAAAGAACAGGATAGAAATTAGAACATTTTCAGATTAGTTGTGTTGATTGTAGATATGAAAAAGTAGCATCACATCACAGCATCACAGCATTTATTTCCATCAAGCGGTGCATCAGTTTTTGGTCAAGATCTTGTACTGACAATGAAAGAGATGAGCACTGTTTAAATTCTCCTCCAGCACATCCCAAACACTAAGGTGAAGGGCAGGACTCAGAGGAGCCAATTCATGTGTGAAAATGATTCTTTATGCTCTCTGGACCATTCTTTCACAATTTTAACCCTGATGAATCTTGGCAGTGTCGTCCTGGAACATGGCCATGATGCGTCTTTCTACACAGTTATTAAAGAACTAAAAAGCTACGCACGTCATCTTTTAAGATTAAAAGAACTGTTGACAAACATATAACATGCTAGAAACATTATAATCACTCTAATAATGATCCGTTCATAGCCTCTTGTGTATTTGCCTATTAAAATCTAAACAGCGACTTTTTTTTAGGCCGAGCAGTGGATGTTTATTGTTTTAATTCATTTCTTTTCTATTTAAATTTTCTCTTTTTATTATGTCTTTATTTGTTGTTTACCAGTTTACATACATGGGTTGATGTTTATTTAATTTTACTGTGAAGCACATTGAGCTTCATTTTTATCTATGAAAGGTGCTATATAAATAACTAAAATTTAAGTTTATTTATTACTTACCTCCTCACTGACTTTCCTGCGAAGTTCTACAGCTTTTTGTTGTACAACCTCATTTGGGTCGTTAGTAGTTGCTTGAATGACAGCATGAAAAAGACAGTTCTGATTTGAGGAGTCGACAGTTTCCCGAGAGCCGTCAGGGCGAATAACATCAATGTGGCCACTCTGTGGTGTGTCTTTACCCATAACCTTATCTTTCAGTTTACTCCATATTCCTTTTTCTCTGTAAAACACAATAAACAATAATGTCCACAAGGGCACCAACAAAGAAAATTCCTGGATAATGATTTAAATTATAAAAAGGTTGAGCTCACTCTGGAGAAGTCAGAGGTAGTTTCATCAGAATGAGTTTGATAGCACCAGCTGCTGGATCAGTTCCTGGATAAGTCTCCTCTGTGAGAAGTTTTCCTTTATCATCTACTACAGTTATACAAATTCCTTTTCCTTCCAGTAAGTTACTCTTTGTGAGAACATGGACTTCTAAAGCTGTTGCTGGCTTTTTTTCATCAGTTATATTATTAGCATAGCATGTGAACTCATTTAGTTCTTCTTCAGTCAGAGATCTTTCCTTACATTCAGTGGCTGATTTCAGATCATAATGGTGCTGCTGACTCACAAAGAACCTTTGGGTTTCGTGCCTTCCCAGCAAATTACCAACGACTTTTCCAGTACAAGAGTTTAGTCTCTGGGTGAATGTTTTTGTAAACATGGATGTGGCAAACCCAGAAAAACTCTCCACCATGTTTTGAGAAAGAACTTCTGAAACTAAATCAATGAGTTCATTTTTAAGACGTTCCACATCTTCCAGTTTGTCCCTTCCATCATTGTCATATGTCTCAAATAATGGATCCTCCTTTATGGACTTCAAAAATGCAGGAACAAAATTACTGTCAATGGTCTGTTTTGTAGGAATGGAGGAATACATTTCATAAATGGTGGTAGACATGTCTACAGTAGTAAGAAGCATACTGATATGGACATGAGAGCGGTGTGAAACAAATTCTGCTGATTTGTCCCATACCTGTGAGAGCGTGTTAATCACCTGATGTATTTGTTTACAGTTTACCATGAGATCATTCATGACGAGATTTGTGTTGAAAACCATATGGTCCTTCATTTCCTTCTCTAAGTTTCTGCTAATTCTGTAAGAACCGGATCCTTTCTCCAAGGCGGCCTTTGAAATTCCTGAGCTAATGAAATCTGTGAGTGCTTGGACAAACTGTTGATTTTGGTGTAACGCTGAATAGATAGATTTTTTGAAAGTAACCTGAAATCCTTTTTGGAAGGTCTTTTGGACAGCAGCATCAATGCATGTGTTTAGAGCAGTGTTTATTCCCTGAATTGCCAATTCCTGAACAGCATAATTACATGCATGTTTTAAATTCACTTTGCCCACATTCAGTGTGATGTTCTTTACACTTATTGATGATACCAGTGATTTGGCTGATTTATATGATGAAACAAACAGTTTTTTTCCTGATTGGAGGGCACTACATGCAACACTTTTTAGGGATTTGGTGCCATTGAAGATATTACTCACAGCATTTTTCACAGAGGAGAATGATCTTTTGAGAACACTGAATCCTCCACAGACCAAAGAAGTTCCTATACTAATTGCCTTAGATATCGCCCATGATACCCAATCAAATGTGCCATTTATCATACCCATGACTCCACTGATCATGTCAGACACACCTTCAGAGATCAAACCAAGAGCAAATGAGGACATGGAACCAGCTGTCAGGCCACATATCAGAACTCCTGCTACAACCTGAACGAGACCAAGAAAACAACAAATCAGGGCATCAAATGAGAACTGGGGCTTTTTCTTCACTTCAAACACAACTGCAAGCCCATAATTACGAAAGAGACTAAGTTCACTAGAAGACACAAAATCCTCCTCAGCTGATAAGCTGTAAAGTGTCAAGTCCACAGTTTTGAACTCTCCTTTGCCTGATCCAAGCATGTCAAGTATTTTTCTGATATTTCGCTTCCATGAGTTAAATATGTTCATCCTTGCCTGCATTTGTATTTGGAAGTTACAGCTGCCGCTGTGGTGTGGTTCAAAATCTTGAGTAACAGACAAGGAACAGAAGCTCATTATGTTGCTTGTTTCTGATGCGTAAACATCTATGGCCTTCTCTGCCTCCTCGAGTAAGGAACGTGCCTCACTTGTATAACCCTCTTTGGCCATGTTAATGGTAATGTAGGCCTGGTTATACAGTGCAATAGCTCTGTAGTAGTTGTCTGACTCAGAGGCTTTTTTCCAGTAAGATTTCGCTCCATAGTCACATTTGTTTTTGTTTTGAAAGTGCAAGGCAGTTCTTCCTAAAGCCTGCTGGATGTGATCATAAACATTTTCACTCTGACCTTGTAAAAGTTCGTTACATGTATCATGCAAGTGATGGATGAGGTCTTCTTTCAATTCAGTGAGATCATTCTCTATGTTAATCTGTTCTGTGCGAAGTATCAGCCATATACCCCATGATTCCTTCAAAGCATTCAGTGCTGGGTGATAGTCCATCTTACTGTGAAAGGACTCAAAGTAACGAGGGACATCTTTTACTTTCACTTCAAAGAGGTCTATCTTCTCTTCTGTACTATAGTGCTTGTCAAAGTCACTAAGGAACTGACAAAATGTGGAGAACAGTTCTTCCTTCATTTCAATTTCAGCTAGTTTCTCCTTCTCCATATCTTTTATTCGATTAACCTCATACTCTTCTCTGAGTTCCCTCATGACTTCAATAGAATGGCCTCGGTAGGCCATGGCTAGACGATCATGGTTCAGTATAAGCTGGACCATTCCTGGTGTGCCTTTTCGACCTGTTCGTCCAAAAACCTGTTTCTCGACTCTTCGGTTATTGGGGAAGTACGTGAGTAACACAAAGAGACCACCGCAATGATTAACCTCCTTTCTAACCTTAATGTCTGTCCCACGGCCTCCAAGGTTAGTGGTAATAATGATCTGTCCCTTGTTGAACTCCTGGTTCTCAATGTTGTGGCTCTCACTCATCGTGTACATGGTAACTGAATGTTTGGTTTCTGCTCTAATTTTGTCAGTGAGATCATTTGCTGTGTTGACGTCCTCACACACGACTAACACCACCTGTCCTCTGTTAGAGACTTTTGAGATCGTGGCACAAAGAGTTTGGATCCATTGTTCGGTGCCTCCCTTCACCTGGACTGCAGGGAGCTCAGTAACCTTTTGACGCTGATGAGCCGGTATGACGTAGCTGTCCGTTTTGTAATGCCTTGCCAGGAAACCTTTGTCTGCATCTCCTCCCAGTGTTCCAGAAACACCAAATATCCCTTTCCCACTGAGATATCTTTTAAAGAAATTTGAATTTGACATGTAGTTTGTTACATTTGATAATGGCGATAAAGTTAACTTATGCTTCATCTCCAGAAATTGTTGTAGTCCATCACCCCACCGTTTTCTTTTTTCCAACATTCCACTGGCCTGAAAGTCCACTGGAATTACTGCATGGTACATGTGTTGATCTTCTTCACTAATATCTATTCCCTGAGCACTTAGAGATCTCTCGATCATGTACTCTCTGCCTTTGGTCATCTGAATGGCCTTCAGTGCATTCTCAACAAACACTGGAAGCTGATTTTCCAGGTATTTCTCTAAGAAAGAAGGGACTGCAATGGTGTCTTTTTCTTCTTTTGAACTGCATTGTTTAGAATATTTAATCTTGGATTTCAACTCGCTAACGGTGGCTTCAACAAGCAAATTTTCAGACAAGATCTCACAAGCTTTTCCATTCTCGCATAGCAACATGTTGATGTTTTGGTCAGTTTTTGTCTTTTGCTCTCCAAACCGAATGGCTTTTCTAGTTTCTGACTGATAGACATAACAGTTAAATGCCACCTTGTGCTCCATCCCCATCTCAAGAACACTGAGCAGGTCATACTGTTGTTCTATTCCAGTTTTGGCCATGATGGTCTTCCATGCCTCATTTTCCATAGCAACATGTTGCTTTTCTCCTTGGTCATTAATAGAGGCCTGCAAATTTTCAAAATCTTCCTCTGAGTAAAAGCCTAATTCGGTGCCTGGCAACAAAATTTCCAGTGGTGAAAATGTATCAGTTTTATCTGAACCAATCATTGCTATTAATGCAGATGTGTGAAAATTCTGGACTCTTGTTGCCCACATGGTCTCTCCAGTTTCTTCTACCTCAATGGGACGACATGCAGATACCATGGCCCAGATTCCTGCAAGGACTTGCTCCAAATGCTGGAGGCCACTGGCCTCATGGGACAGAAATGTTATTTGAACTCCATTATCCAAGGTCATGTAGTCAACCTCGTCCACA
>CM040978.1:1031714-1049825 GCA_022985145.1 Pangasius djambal
TCACATTTTCCTCTTTTTTCTAATCTCTTGCCCCCCCCACCCTCCCGTACTGTAACCAACAAAAAAGACCCCTCACGTAACTGCTCCATTGTATGATGTCGTATGTGTTTGTGACTTTGTTTATTGCTTTGACTGTTCTGTTAATGTTCTTCTATCGCGGATGAGAGAGGACGTTAGCGCCTGGCATGGCTGCTTTAAGTACCTCTTCTCTCCTTATAGGGGGAAGATGTGACCCGTCATTCCATTCATCTCGTTGTAGAAATACAATGACAATAAATGCTATCTATCTATCTATCTATCTATCTATCTATCTATCTATCTGTCTGTCTGTCTGTCTGTCTGTCAGCCATTTCCACGTACTTTCCTGTAAACGCTGTCTGATTGGTTGTGCCTCTGTTCACTAAACATAAAATATAACACTCCGTTCACTGAAGATACAAAATTACAACACTGCCATCTTCTTTTACTGACATTCACTTATGTAGTGACAAACAGCTCCAAGTGTAGAATTATTCGGGGCTAAAGAAAAAAATCTTCGGGGCTACAGCCCTGACTGCCCAGGCCAGGTTACGCCCTTGAAGCCTCTCTCTGTGGGCACGCTAGAGAGGGGAATGACGCAGGCTACTTTTGCCAGTGTGCATATAATTTGCTTTAATTGCGGATTAAAACTTCACAAGCTGTCAGAAAAGTATTTGTTCAGACAGAGACCATATTGGGAATTTTTAATTGTCAAAAACCAGTATATATATATATATATATATATATATATATATATATATATATATATATATATATATATATATATATAAACACACACACAACGGGGGTTTCTTCAGGGGGTGAAATGCTGCTCAACTGGGGCTTTTGAATCTTTTGGTCTCAAACCCAAATGTCTTCATTGTAAGCAAAAAAACAAACACACATATACACACACACACACCAGTTCTCACATGAATCATAACAAACATTTATATAATATAAGTTAGAACAAGACCTGGTATCCTCTAATTACATTAGATATTGCAAATAAAAAAAGTTACCTCATCTCTTTCAATTTCAGTGTTTGGTGTTTGTTGCATTATATGAGTTTGGTGATGAAACTCATTTCCTCTCAGCCTCTGTTTCTGTTTCAGTATCTCTGTTGCATGTGAAAGCTTCTTAGCAGCGAGCTCGCTTTCCCTTTTAATCTGTTCCTCAATTCTTCTTTCACGTTCAAGCTGGGCCTGACGCCTCTGCTCCTCCTCTCGTCTACGATTTTCCTCTTCCTCTCGTGCATCATCTTCAATTTTTCCTGGGGAAAGGTTTTATATTACTTTTACTCACATCAATGTGAGAAAATAAATACAAAAAAATACATCTGCAAAAAAACGTTTTACTGTAAAGACACATCATACTGACTAAATAATTGCTAGTTCATAACATTTTCACAAGATAGCTGTTAAGTGATGCCACAGTTTGCTCATTTGTCTTATTGAAACCAGCCAAAGTTTCAATAATGCATATCTGGTTTACACTAGAGTAGCAAAGTAGCAATTTTTAAAGAAATAAAGTTTACAAATAAAAGATTTTTTAATAAACAATGCTGAATCCCATTCTGGATCAAGACCTTGTTATGGTATATGGGTTTGTCACTTTGGTGAACCTCAATGCTGTCATTGAGAGCTTAATGGTCTTTGTAGGGCCACCTTTGGTGAACAGGTCTGGGGAAGAGATAAAGAATGATCATAAAGACCTCCATGAAAGGTGCAAAAAAAAGACTGTGCACCCTGCCCGGATTAGGGTTACCAAGTCCTACCCCAGGAGCCAGGGCAAAGTGGCAGCAGCCTGAAATGGTGAAATTGGAGCCAACTTGTAAGCACCAACTACAAGATAAACAGTGTGGGACAGGCTGGTGGCAGGCATGTGATGGAGAGTCACAGATGGACTAGACCCTTGCAAATGCTGATACAAAATTTGTCAAGTTCCTAGGAGAGAAGCCTCAGATGTGTTTCTGAATATTCAGAAGTCCCAGACTCATTAGGTTTAGGGTTTTTCCCAGTGAAAAAGAGTGTTGCTTCCATGAGATTTCGAGTCATAGGGATGAAAACTATGAATGTAGTTTGTGTGTATTCACCAAATAGCAATACTGGAATAACACTGGAATATTAACCCCAGGGAAGATGAATGACTAGTGTACTGTGTAGTGCAAATGGTGCAAAATAGCACCAACAGGTTTGGAACCACGGATGTATAGCAGAGTAGCTGTGATCATCATAGCGACCACAGTTGTACAGTTATGCATTGCAATATTAGTATGAGTAGCATCGGTGCAGTAGGATCAGTGCAGTAAGTAGAATGCAACCCAGTGCATAAAAGTAACATACATCCAATGAGCTTATTCTAGGAATAGTCTCTAGTACACAATAATGTTCCAGCACAGTGATGAATTGTTGTACAGAGTGATTGCTGTTGGTAAGAACCACCTCCTGTACCTTTCGTTGCTACAGCAGAGCTGAATGAGCCTTTTACTGAAGGTGCTCTGCTGTTTGACCAGAAGGGTTTGGAGGGGATGTGACATGTTGTCCAGGATGGATTATTGTTTACTTAGTGTCCTCCTTTCCACAACCACCTTAAATCTGTTCAGGGGGCATTCCAGGGTACAGCCAGCCTTCCAAATCAGTTTGTTGAGCTTCTTTGCTTCTCTGGCTCTAATACTGGCCGACCCCCCCCCAAATTGAGCCAGGAGATCATGGAGGTGCTGACCTGTACTCTACCCATATTCTTACTTAGTAGGAGGAGTTGGATGGTGTTGAATGCACTTGAGAAATCAAAGAATGTGATACTTTCTGTGGTATTGTTGCAGTCCAAGTGGGAGTGGACCATCTGCAATAAGTAAGATACTGCATCATCCATGCCTACCTGTGGCTGGTAGGCAAACTTCAGGGGGTCCAGGAATGAGCTCACCTGAGGTCTGAGGTGGGCCAAGAATCTTCAGGGATGAGGGAGTCATTCAGGGATGAGGGAGCTGTCTTCTTTGGAACAGGGACCAGAAAGAATGATGTCCACAGCACTGGCACCCTCTCCTGATGAAGGATCATGTTGAAGAGGTGCTGAAGGATCCCACATAGCTAGTTGGTACAGAAATTGAGTACACTGGGGCTATTACCATCAGGACCATCAGGGCTATTCTTTGGGTCTTTGGTGATCCAGAGCTTGTTGCTGGGAAAACAGCATACCCTTCTGACTCGAACAATGCTATCTGCTCAAAAATTAACATAGTCCATGATGCAGTCTGTCATGCTGTTAATACTCTCTTCTCTTTTCCTCTCTTCTCTGTCCACCTCATCCCCCTTCCCCTACCTCTCTGACTCCATATGACTTTGCCACTTTCTTTTCCAACAAGGGTACATCAATCAGGAACCAATTCTCCACCCCAGACACCCATAGACAGGCTCCTCCTACATGGAACTCTCAACTCTCCTCCTTCTCCCCTGTCTCGGAGACTGCGGTCTCCAAGCTCCTCCTCTCTAGTCATCCTACTCCTGTCCTCTAGACCCTATCCTTTCTCACCTTCTTCAGGCCATCTCTCCCACACTACTACCTGCACTCACACACATCCCTCTCCACCTTCCCTACCTCATTTAAGCAGGCTCGGGTTACCCCAACACTTAACCCTGCTGCTGTTGACAACTACAGACATGTCTCCCTCCTCCCTTTCCTGTCCAAAACCCATGAAAGAGCCTTTTTCAATCAACTCTCCACTTTTCTCACACAGAACAACCTCCTGGAGGCAGTCTCACTTAAAAAGCAGTCACACCATAGAAACTGCTCTGCTTTCTATCACTGAAGCCTTACGACTAGCAAGATCAACCTCAAGATCATCTGTCCTCACCTTACTTGACCTCTCTGCCACCTTTGAATCATCAGATCCTCCTGTCAACTCTCTCCAGTCTATGCATCACCGGAAGGGCTCTGTGCTGGGTGGAATCCTATCTCTGAGGCAGATCCCTCAAATTATCATGGAGGGGAGGGGTATCTGAATGTCCACAACTCACAACTTGAGTTCTCCAGGAGTCAGTTCTGGGTCCACTGCTCTTTTCTATTTATACTAGATCTCTGGTGCCTGTGATTGAGTCCTATGGCTTCTCATATCACTGCTATGCTAATGACACTCATCTCTATTTGTTCTTCCACCCTGAAGATCCATCGATCTGCCTGCCTGTCTGACATCTCAGACTGGATGAAGGAACACCACCTTAAGTTCAACTTGGCAAAAACAGAGCTTCTCGACATCCCTGCCTGCCCCTCAATCAACCACAGTTTCACCATACAGCTAGGCGCAACCACACTCAAGCCAACCAAGACAGCCAGAAACCTTGGGGTGCCTTTCGATGACCACTTGAACTTTACAGACCACACTTCAACAACTGCATGGTCCTGTAGGTTCATTCTGTATAACATTAAGAAATTCAGACCTGATCTCACTGATCATGCCACACAGCTACTAGTCCAGGCTCTTGTTATCTCAAAACTGGACTACTGTAATGCACTAGTCCCAGGTCTCCCAGCCAACTCCATCAAACCCCTTCAGATGATTCAGAATGCACCAGCATGCCTCACTTTCAACCAGCCCAAAAGGACTATGTCACACCCCTCTTCATCTCCCTCCACGCTTTTCTTGAGGTTTATGTTCCCTCCCGCAACCTGCCTCCAGTTAATGACCGATGCCTGGTAGTGCCTACTCAGTGAGGGATGAGGTCCCTTTCCAGAATCTTCAACCTGACCGTCCCTCAGTGCTGGAATGAACTTTCAACCTCAATCCGGACAGCAGAACTCATCGCTATCTTCAAAAATGGCTAATGACCCATCTCTTCTGTGAACACCTAACTAACCCTTAACTTGTCCCCACTCCAAAAAAAATCTGCACTCACATTTGCTTGTGAGTTTGGTGACTGGTGCTAACTTATGGTGTAAGTTACCTTGTAAGTTAGCACCAGTGCTCAACATGTCTTGCACAGTACCTGTTTTTGATGAAAGCTGCTTTTCTGAAACCAAAATACTCCTGCACATGCCAGGTGCTTTTTCCAACGTTTACCAATTTGTCCACTTGACCTTAGCTTTCACTCACTTGCTCAGATGAAGCACTCTTCTTTTTGCTAATATTCAGTGCCTGCTCTCCTAATAATTGTGCTTTGTTGCCATACACAGTACATGTTGTGAGTGAGCACTTCTGATTGGTCATACCATGACAAAAAATAAGTGACAAAATTAGGGTGCAATTTGTGTTGTTTAACCAAATATGTTTTATAAAATATGTTTCAGAAACAAATGACATACCATAATTTGGGCATGTTGAGTTCTTCTCTTCATAATATATGTCGCAGTCCAGATGTATTTCACGGCGGTCTCCACTCTCTCGAATTGTAAAATATGGGCTATCCTTTGCTTTAATTATGTACCACAAATGTGGATTGTCACAACATTCCCTCTCTGAGCACTCTCCATACTTGACGAGGACTTTTTGGTGAAAAAGTCGCATTGCAGGCACTATCTTTTTTTGGTTGGGTTCAACTGTGAACTAAACATACACAGATACAGATATATGACTTTGAGGCCTATATATTCACATACACACATGAATGAAGAATTACAAAAATGGAATCAAATAGCATCGTTTTTATGTTTCAACATGATATGTATGGAATTTGGTCATTTTGATAATGTCACATCTTATGTAAATGTGTTGCCTGTATACATTACTTTGTTGTGTATCTGAGGTAAAAACTCGATACAGACGGTCCATTTGTATTGAGTTTTATTGTCAAATGTTTGGTTTCCAGTAGTTTGATTTCCTCCCATCCTCATTCTGAAATGAAAGCGTTGAAAACAATAAGTAACATATAAACCACTGTGTGTGTGTGTGTGTGTGTGTGTGTGTGTGTGTGTGTGTGTGAGGTACAGTAAAATACTGAGTGACTGTGTGGTGTAATGAAGTGGAGGTACTGTTACCACCCCCATTATTTCCCTATAACAGTCCCCAAGTGTTTCATTCCTCTTATACCATAGCACTTTGCACTTTACCCACAATTATATTTACTTATTTATTAATGACACATCATCCTTTTATTGTTGCCATTAACATTGTGGAACATCCACAAAAGTTAGTTTGTGTCCTCACTTACGTTATAGCAGCTATAAACAGTCGTTCCCTCACCAGCCTCTCTTTAAGTTAATAAGACAAAAAACTCACCTTTCATGTTACAGAGAAACCACAAAGAAGAGTAAACTCTGCTGTCCTGAAGATGTCAGAAAATGACAATTTGGCTCCACTTATCTGTATACTGCCTGAGTAGGATCCCAATCGCACATAAAAAGGTACAGAGCTAAGGAACATTTGTTTGTCATGCTACAAGATGGGTAAAAGTCATAGCTAATATATAGTACATCTTCTTCAACTCTCGAAACACACACACCATTTCCAATAATCCTCCACAACCAACCACTTCTGCTCTGGACTCACACTACACTACAAACACATGATTAGTCAGATTCAGAAATTTTATCTGCACACAGCTGAACACAATCACCACTTCTCCTTTCTATAGTCCAGAATTTCACTGAAACATCTCCTAGTTATTCTAGTGACATTTTCAAGCCTGTTGTTTGTTTCTGGATTATAACCTCTATTTGTTTGTGACTTTTGATTCTTGTTTTATCTACATTGCTCTGCTGCTCATCACCTGATTTTTTATTTTTTTTTGGTCAAAAAAAGAATAACAACACCCAGCTGATAAGAATTATGTCCTAAATACGCCTTTCATGTTCCATAAATAAAAAAAATTGTAATAAGTCAAACCCTGTACAACTAATATGAGTTCTAATATAATATATAATATAATTAAATTACCTTGAACTGACTCATTAGGGAAAAATGTATAAATTTAAAATTTATATTCTGCATTTATTTATTTCTGTAAAGCTGCTTTGTGACAAATTCCATTGTTAAAAGCTCTATACAAATAAAATTGAACTGAACTGTACTTCTGCCTGCCGAATTTATAATCGACCCACCAGGAATTCTCCCGCATCTGAAACATTAGCCACTCCGGATATGGACCACAGTTACAGGGTTTCTTTTAATAGCACAAACCGAGCACAAATGAACAGCGGTGATGTGGAGCAATGTGAGCGACATGGGGTGGGGAGTGACGTCACACAGACAAAATAATAATAACAATGATAATAATAATAATAATAATAATAATATCTCAAACAACAAACCACCACAAAAGTTCATTTTTGCGGCACAGATTTCTGTGAGTAATTTAATTTCATGGAAGGCCAGTTTCACTTCTGAAACTGAAACAGATTTTTAATGTGCGGCTCAAGAAGCCCGCACAGATCAACTACACCACGTGATTTAGCAATATCTTTCATACAGATGGTCAGGGGGAAAAGCCAGGGGATTGTCTCTGTCCCATAAAATGCCCTTCTTATTATTTGCGCTCCACAGGATTCTCCACAAACACTGAAGCCATCGCTACAAACACTAAAGGCTTCACTCTGACACGCCAGAGTTCTCTCACTTTACTCACAGCTGATTGGTCCAGTTTGGGGTTGAGTTCTCACACCCAGAGTAACAGCGTGTAGTCTAATTTACCATGGCGATGAAACCTGATTAAAAATCAAACTTACCTGAGTATCCACCTTCATGAAACAGGCCTCAGGGGCTTGATGTAAAACATCATAATGCCTTTAACGTATTATTATTATTATTATTATTATTATTATTATTATTATTATGAGAAATAAAGCACAGTCACTTACCACCCCTTGCAGCAGCAGGAAGTTTGCTGGTCTCCTGGAGAAATGTCCTGGACTGTAAAACTCCACCGGCACTTCAGAAAAGCGCTGGTCATGCCTCGTGCACTCAGTGCGCATGCGCACTACACTTCACAGTAAGTCCAGCCCATTTGCGCTTTGTGTAGATGCTTTCACTTTCATTCGGTCTGATCCCCGGACAGTGTTAAGCTTTATATGCATTATGCTCATACACAGAAAGATTAAAGTTTTAAAACTTAAGTATTTGGCTTATTGCACAGAACAGCCATTCATATTCATGTTAAATGTTTATTAAGTCACATGACAAGTTCAGCTTTATGTGCCATGAATGCATTAAAAAAGTAGTATGCACTTTCTGAACTACTCCTCAACTTACTTGTCTTTTCTTGCCAGTAAAAAAAACTGCCTTATGTCTTACGTATATGGTCCAATTTATAATATCTGTGGCCGAAAATTTTTTGTTCAAATCGTATGCTCTTTTAATTAACAGCATTTTATCAGCTTGCTTCATTCACACTCAAAACCTCAAAGTAACTTCCTAACAATCTCTTCCACTCTCTCTCTCTCTCTCTCTCTCTCTCTCTATCTCTCTCTCTCTCTCTCTCCATCTCTCTCTGTCAAGCTATACATGCTACTTCTGAGATGCCAGTGATCCTGACCCCTTCTGCCCCATATGGATGGCCTGAAGAACCATTTGGATTGCTGGGGATGGTTCCACCTAGGGGCTGTGGATATGGTTTGGGGATCTCATATGGGAAGCTGTACTGTAATGGCTTGGGACTGCGATTGCTGTAGTGGCTTTGGGGTGCAGTTGCCACGAGCACCTTCATACTCAGGACTCCATCAGTGGACAGTGGACAGATTTTAACCAAATGGACTTCTTGAAAAAACTGTGATGAATTTACTTGTTGCATATTTGCACTATTTGTCCATATAGTACACAATAATAGAAGGGATTTATTTATAATTGGACTATCCGGTGCAGGTGAGGATGGGTTCCCTTTTGAATCTGGTTCCTCTCAAGGTTTTTTCCTCATATTGTCTCAGGGAGTTTTTCCTCACCACCATCGCCTCTGGCTCGCTCATTAGGGATAAATTCACATATTTACAATATATTTTTTGTGAATCCATTTATTTCTGTAAAGCTGCTTTGTGACAATGCCCATTGTTAAAAGCGCTATACAAATAAAATTTAATTGAATTAAATTTAATATAGTGCCTTTAAAAAGGCCTCTCAAGGCTCTTTACATAAGGGTATATAAATGTATCAAAAAACAGTTAATAATAAAATACAATTCAATTGTTAATAACAATAATAGTAATAACAATAATTAAATAACAAAAAGGTAATCAAGTAAAAGCAAACCTAAAGTAATAAGTTTTAAGAGAAGATTTAAATATACTAAAAGACTGGGCTTCTGTAAGATCAGATGGTAGTGAGTTCCACAGTTTTGGGACAGAGGAAGAAAAGGCCCGATCACCCGTAGTGCCTTATGACCTAGACTTGTTTAAACACCAGAAACATTTCATTCTGATGAACCGTGCGGGAAATTTATGCTTGAGATACAACTATATTTAGATTATAACATTTCCAAGAAAAAGTATCTCCAATGTATCTCCATTGCATTGGGCTGATTGCATGCACAGTTGCGTGGTATTTCCCACATTTATTCTACTGGGCACGCAATAGTATGACCCATTTTAGGGGTGGTCAAATTTCTATTGACATTTTCTTTACAGGTGGACTGAGCAATGTACACTAGCTTTCACTATTAAAACTTTGTAGTATGTGACAATTTCAAGACACCCCCCACCACCACCACACACACACATACACACACACCTTGTTTGATCAAGCCTTATTTAGGAGGGGTCAGACCCACCGCCCGTAATTTGCACCCTAGATTCAGTGAATTAAACGTAATAAATTTTCACTTCTGAAACTGTTAGGACTGAGCCTATATAATGCTTATAAAACCCCAAAAGATTAATGAAGAGGACTTCAGGTACTCATGAACTGACTTTCATATTTCACTACTGATCAATAACTCTGCTCTACGTGTTCAGTTATACGTTCCTGATGACTATCTCTGAATGACTCTTTCCTAATCACTCTCTCTGTACTATTCCTCTCTTAATGACTTCTGTCGCAAAGATTGCTCTCTGAAAAAGATTGCCTCTGAATGTCCTCTCTAAAAATCTCTCTCTTTTTCTGAAGGACTCCTCCCTATATGGCTCTGACCTGTTGGAATTTATAGGCATTCAAACCACTAGATTGCAAAAATGCATCACAGGAGAAACAAATATGTAAAAATATTAATCTTTATAATGCATCACAAAATAGCAAGTTTAATATCATAGAATTATCTATGCTCCCACTGCCGACTCAGGGTTTCCACCATGTCTGTCAGATGAAGATTCACTTGACTGACACAGATCATTGTAACGGGTAAAGTTTTCTGTTACCAAAGTTCCCAGTGACTCATCGTCCCACTCACTGGGATCCAAGAGGTCAGTGCTGGTGATCCTGGACCAATGACTGAGTAGATAGCTGTACCATCTGGTCACCTGTGTATGTCTTTTCCTGCTTAGTTAATGTCCAGGCAGCAGGAACCCAGGAGCCCTGAAACCTCTTCCAGTTCCTCATCAACCTTCATTTTAGTAGACATGTTCTGTCTTTACGAGGACACTGAGTGTGAACAAGTGTGCGTTTTAAATGCACGTTAATTTAAGTAGAATGTTAAAGATATCAAGTTTACACTCGTACATGATACATAAGTGCATATGTCACATTTTGGTCAAAGGTAAATAATCTTGTTATTCTAATGTTAAAAAATATAAAAAGGTATGTGTTTTGGTAGTGATCTAAATATCAGAAAACCTGTTCCCTTTCTCCTCTATCCATTACTGAGCTTCTCTCTCTCTCTCTGTCTCTCTCTCTGTCTCTCTCTCTTTCTAAAAAATACTAATTTAATTTTATGTAATTTTCTAATGTAAACTTCTCTCAAGTGACTCTCTCTCACTCTATGTCTCCTTTCTATGACTCCTCTCTGAATGACTCTTTCTGAATGACTCTCTCTCTATGACTCTTCTCTGAGGACCTTCACTGATTGACACTTTCCGGAGCTGTGTTTTTTTTTTGTTTTGTTTTGTTTTTTTTTTTAACTGGGGGACAAGCACTGAAGGTGAGCCAAGTGCTGCCAACACTCTAGCACCACCATTGGGTCAAATTTGGGCCTAATTTGGAAGTACATTTATGGTCACAACTTTTGAACCGTGTGTCCAAAATTTAAAATTCAGGCATCCCTGGATGTTCTGGGTCAAGTTCAATGCACCCTGTAATGTCAATTTCCGCCTATTAGATTTTCCGCCATCTTGTCTAAAACAGTTTTTTTTGTCTTCCTTCTAATTTTGTCCAATCAACACCAAATTTGGCACATATCATCTTAAGAGTAAGACTCACAAAAATTATTAAAAGAATTTTGAATAGTCCAAAGGGTTTGCCCGTAATGGGCCAACAATTCTGATGGCAAAGCCACCAAACAGTAAGTGAGTCTGTATCTCAGCAATGACTTTGTGCACTGACACAAAACTTGGTAGGAATCTTCAGGACCATGTCCTGAGGCTATGCAACAAATTTCATGATAGCACCACCTACTGGTCAAAAGTTACAATAACATGCCAAAAATGCTTACATCTAACTGCCATTTTTGCTACTCCTCCACCAAATTTTGTCCAATCTTTACCAAATTTAGCTCACATCATCTTGAGACCTGTCTAAACAAAAGTTGTCAAAGGAATATTGATATTCGAACCCGTTCTCCTATAACACGCTGGCAAATGCAAAAAACAGGATGTGAGGATGTATCTCAGCAATGCATGTACATATGAAGTGAAGTGAAGAAGTGACTTGTGGCCAAGTGTGGTGACCCATACTCGGAATGCATTTAACCCATCCAAGTGCACACACAGTAGTGAACACACACCCGGAGCAGTGGGCAGCCATTTTAGCTGCGGCACCCGGGGAGCAGTTGGGGGATCGGTGCCTTGCTCAAGGGTCTCACCTCAGTCGTGGTATTGAGGGTGGCAGAGAGCGCTGGTCATTCACTCCCCCCACCTACAATCCCTGCCGGACCTGAGACTGTATCTGTGAGACTGTATCTCAGCAACACCTTTGCACACTGACACGAAACTTGGTAGGTAGCTTCAGGACCATGACCTGAGGCTATGCAACAAATTTTGTGCAAACGCCACCTACTGGTCAAAAGTAACAATAACATGCTAAAAAATGCTTACATCTAACTGCCATTTTTGCTACTTCTCCTCCAAATTTTGTCCAATCTTCACACATTCGGCTCATCCTGACACCTGTCTAAACAATGCTGCAGCAATGCCACCTTGCTGCCCATTTGTTCATCTAGACATTTCCTCCTACAGAGGAATTCCACCACTTTCTGTGGTCAGAACATACACATCATGAGTGAAACTACAAATCACTCTTGAATCTCTTTGCCTAAAGTTATGGCTCTGCTTTCCTGTGATTGCTTACGCAACAATTGTAGCACGTCTGTGAATGTGTTGCTCACCGAGTGCCCAAAATTAGGACACATTACTGCATAAATCTAAAAATATAAAGAAATAAAGGAGGAGGCAGGAGCTTAGAGACTAATCATACACATAGCAAGTATATTATCAACATAAAATGAGAAAGACATCACTAGCAGTCTGAAACTGTTACATATTATAGCATATTGGTTAATAACACTCTATGTATGACTGAATGACACTCTGAATATCTGAATGAAACTTTGACACTCTGACTCTCTTGGGTAAATACATTTTGAAAGCTTGTACAAAGAAAGTTTTATATATCAAAAGAAAAAAGTTAACGATAAAGTATTGTCATTACTTGTAAAGGTAGTTTCAAAACAGATTTTTTTCTATTGTTAACAGAGGACTTAGCACTAGGCAAAGGTAGGCAACTGCCTTGGGTTCCCAGAAGCCAAGGTCCCCATTAAAATGCAAATTATATCTATTTTTAATTATTAATGCTAAATAATTTATGCTGTAATTTTAAATATTGATGTTAAAACACTAACATGAGGGCCCCTTTCCTATATTTTGCCTAGGGCCCCGAAATTCTTCTGTTTACAATGTTAACGTTATCTTCTATAACCCCTATTATTTCTCTATACTCTGGTGAAGACATGTCCAAATATCTCTCCTCTTTCACCCACTCCTTCAGGCGATCTGCTTGGTTTTGGTCGATCAGATTCTTCTTGCTGTATTCACGTACAATATTTTTAAATCCTTCCTTGTAGTATTTGTTGCTGTCAGTCTTTGTAAGTCCAGAATTCTGGGTCTCAAAATTATGTTGGATACCTGCCATAAAATAAGATAAAGAGAATAAATTACTTTAGGTCAGTACAGTATAACTGTAGTCTGAATTACGAATGCTGATTGGATGTAAAAATAAAGACAAAAAATTTAAACACAGGTAAAGTGCCTTTCACAATAGCTTGTGTGAATCTTTCAGATATATCAGCTAAAACACTTACCTATAATACTACAATGCCTGGCCGAAAAAGGTCACTGTTTGGATTCAAATTAGCAAATACTTAAGAGTATATGATTGGATCATTAGTGCAGTGACTAATATGTTTCAGCTGGCAACTATTCTTTTAACCCTAACTGATGCGGTGTCTAGCTTCTCATTTCTTAAACAGCCATGACAGAACTCATATCCTGCAGTCGTGGAAAAAATGTTACTGTGTTTCAGAAGGGGAAAATTGTTGGCCTGCATCAAGCAAAGAAAACGACAAAGGAGATTTGCTGAAATCACTGGAATTAAGTTAGGAACTGTCCAATGCATTATTAAAACCTGGAAGGATAGTGGTGAACTGTCAGCTTTGCTGAAGAAATGTGGTTGGAAAAAATCTTGAATGATTGTGATCGGAGATCTCGCTTGGTGAAGTCACATTGTAAAAAACAACAGTAGAACTCAGTGCTATGTTTAATAGTGAAAGTAAGACTATTTCCACACGCATGGGATTGGGACCAAACAGCTGTGTGTCCTCTCATTAGTGAGGCTAATCGTTAAAAACAACTTGCACATGAAGCCCATCATGCATAGTCCCTACTGTACGAGCCTCTGGAGGCAGTGTTATGATCTGGGGTTGTTTCAGTTGCTCAGGTTGAGGCTCAGCAACATTGGATTGTCAATGGATTGTTCTTCCCTCACGGAACAGGCATATTCAGAGGCTCAAACTGTGAAAGAGTAGTTCAGATAGGAATCATTTTCACACATGAATTGGCCACCACAGAGTCCTGACTTTAACCCCATTGAAAGTCTTTGGGATGTGCTGGAGAAGACTTTATTGAGTGTTTTGACTCTCTCGTCCTCAATACAAGATCTCGGCCAAAAATGAATGTAACACTGGATGGAAATTAATGCCAGGCACAATTCTACGACGAATGTGCATCTTAATCAAAGCTAAAAGCTAAACTTCTTGGCCAGACATTGTTTAACTACTCTTTACAGTCAAATGTAATCTTTCTTGCTTTTACTTATTGCCTGAGATGGATTAACATGTTTCTGAATGCATAAATGCATGTTTTTTTAGATGAAATGTTAAAAAAAATTATTTTAAAAGTTATTTTCAGGAGTAAGATAGGCTAAATGGTACAACAGTAGTGAAAACACTGAGCTAGCAGATCTGGGTAATAAATTAACACGAGCCTCTTATCTAAACTTGCATACAGTTTAATCTGCACTTTACATCCTGCACTTTAACCTCACAGTGACTGCTTCATTTCAAATTCAGCATGCTGCACTACAAAACAAAAACCTCTAGGAATGATTCCTTTTCTGAATGACTCCTCTCTACAAACGAATCCTTTCTCTGAATGACTCTTATCTATAAATGACTGATCTCTCTGAATGACTCCCATCTGCTTATGTGCTCTCTCTGAATGTCTCTCTTCTCATAATGTCCATCTTCTCTGAATCATCATGTTGTAGGACCCTGGTTCAGTCAAGACATGAAGCAAAAACCAAGAGGTACCTAGATTCTCCCGGATTTTGTCTGAGGATTCTGGGTGAGCCAGTATTAATGACAGCTTCAACACTTTCTCCATATCTCCACTTGCTAAGCTGTTTGTCAGCAAACGTCTGAGGGACATAAATGTAAAACATGGTAGTTAATGTTAGGAACTTAAATTTTACTAGAGAAAGGTTCAGGATGGATCAGAAAGAGCTGACACCTGCATGCTCTGGATTCAGAACTGTTGCCACTGGTCAGCGCACGTCGATGATCCGAGTACAGCGTGTTCATGCAGAGCTGCATTTTTCCATTCTGGTCATTGTTCATGCTCATCACTAACTCATAGGCTTCCTTGTTGTTGGTTCTGAGCAAATTTGCCATTTCTGGATTTCTTTTGATGAGCATACAGAGTTCATTTAGGCTACTCCTTGGTGGAATGTGGTCTGCTTCCACCACTCCTGGAGTAGGTTTATCCATGTCTAAAAGGCTTTATAATATTGAATAAGAAGGACATTATTTCGCATTGTTACTAATTTCCTGTAAAGTATGTTCATATACATATGGCAGCCTGAGAAACCTTTCTGCTACAGGTTCTCTACATTTGCATGTTTCTCAAATAGATGTTAAGTTCTAGCATTTTAAAATCTGGCTACACCCAAAAGTGAAAAAGTAAGAAAACCGCATTTAGAGAATTAATTATCTAAAAGAGCAATATTCTTCAAAATACATCTCATTTGTAAACAATAAAATTTAAACAAAGTGTAAAAAAATAAATTTTGTCCATTATTACATTCAGTACTTCCTATCTACTATAGGCTACTCATCAACACCTTTGTGAAAGTGTGGTCCATTAAATTTCTTACACATAATAGCTTGCAACAGAATCTTATGAAAAATGTTATCTAGAATTCCGAGATTAGACCAAGTTCTTCAGGCTGGATTCTTTAATAAAACATCTCCTCCTCGATAAAACCCCTGCAACAAACAGCTATCAAATTAACCGCATGAATGAGTAGATCAGATTTTTATTTCCCGCATGTTTCATGTTTGTATAAATCATGGTGATATGATAACGTTATAGTATAATGGATTTATTTACAGAAAATTACAATCATGATATTGTAACACATGTGAATATAAAGTGTGAGGCTTTATACCAGCTCAGCAACTCAGTTAAAAACGGTCTAAATCAAATAAGGCCCTTAACCGTCAACTGCTCAGTTCTATAAATGTAAGTTGCCCTGGATAAGGGTGTCTGCCAAATGCTATAAATGTTAAAACATTACATGATTGCTAGAATTGTGGATTTAAAAACTAGTTAAATTGAAGTGCTTCAGTACATGACCTGCTTGATATGGGTGAATACGATAACAACTCTTCCAAGATGCTTTTGTGAGAACTGCCTTGGTTTATAATTCTTCTCTCCAGCACATTTCGAAATAAAGTTACGGCCCAAAGGTACGCTAATCATCTACATTATATTGCTACATGGGTGTTTTTTGGCTCCTAGACAGCACAAATTATTTTTCATCATTTCTGGGTGCCAGAATTCAGCTGTACCAGCACCTGGCAGATATTCCCTGGCTGCCTCACAAATGTTGTAATGAATATTACAGTCTTAATAAACAGGCTTAAGTCTAGGAAATATTTATAAATCAACCATTTACCTCTTGTATTCTGTCACTTCTCCCAACTTGTAGTCATTAATAATTTCCACTGGAGTCTTGTCTCTGATATACCTTTCATATTTCTGCTGGTCCCCTTCCCTTAGTCCAGCTTCAATTTTAAATTTATTGGACGTGTTTGTCCGGTTGAACATGTTCTGTATCCTCACAGCCTCAGCATATTTATATGGATTGGCTAGAATCTAACAACAAAAGAAAATATATACAGTATACAGTATATATATATATATATTCCAAATCTCATCAAATACAATCAACCAGCATACATCATGAACCAAAGAACCAAATGTCATTATATAAATATTATAATATATAATATTTTATATATAACTAGGGGAGTACTAATAGTGAAGCAGACACAGGGCCTGTTGCCCATCTTGTGCAAATATGGTGCAAATATGGAGTAATACCATAAATTCATAAATTCTAACTTAGTCAAATACTAACACAGCCTTGCCCTACTTGCAGCATAATGCCAGTTGTAATGCGGGGAGTGTGCCAGCAATTTCAGCAACCTCCCCTAATGCTGCAGGAGTGAAGCAGGTAACCAATGTGACTGCAAGGTGGGCTCCATTGTGGTGTAATCAAAAGAATATCAGTAGTTGACAGAGGGTTTACATGGGCAAAATTGTGATTTCTAAGGCTATATATACTTTATACATTATACTGTTAATATTCCAATATTTGTCTCTAGTTTTGTGTTTTCTTAGGGTCCTTGTCACTGTTTGTAGCATGAGGCAGTACCTGCAACCTAATCAGGTTGCACAGGTAGTCCAGCTCCTCCAGGATGGCACATCCATATGAGCTGTCACAAGGAGGTTTGGTGTGTCTCCCAGCACAGTTTCAAGAGCATGGTGGGGGATACCGGGAGATGGGCCATTACACGAGGATAGCTGGACAAGGCCATAGAAGGGCAACAACCCAGCAGCAGGACCGATATCTGCTTCTTTGTGCAAGAAGGAACAGGAGGAGCACTGCCAGAGCCCTACAAAATGACCTCCGGCAGGCTACTGGTGTGCATATTTCTGACCAAACTGTCAGAAACAGACTCCTTGAGGGTGCCATGAGGGCCCAATGTCCTCTAGTGGGACCTGTAACTCACAGGCCAGCACTGTGCAGCTTGATTTGCATTTGCCAGATAACAATACCAGAACTGGCACGTCCGCCATTGGCACCCCGTTCTCTTCACGGATGAGAGCAGGTTCACACTGAGCATATGTAACAGACGTGAAAGAGTCTGGAGATGCCATGGGGAGCATTATGCTGCCTACAACATCATCCAGCATGACCGGTTTGGCGGTGGGTCAGTGATGGTCTGGGGAGGAATATCCTTGGAGGGTCGCACAGACCTCCATGTGCTAGCCGATACCCTTGCTGCTGTTAGGTACCGGCATGAAATCCCCAGTTCCATTGTCAGACCTTACACTGGTGCAGTGGGCCCTGGGGTTCTCCTGGTGCATGACAATGCCCGGCCTCATGTGGCCAGAATGTGTAGGCAGTTTCTGGATGACGAAGGCACTGATGCCATTGACTGGCCCTGAAACTGGCCCCCCAGGGTTAGC
>CM040978.1:1068204-1094673 GCA_022985145.1 Pangasius djambal
TAAGGAACGTGCCTCACTTGTATAACCCTCTTTGGCCATGTTAATGGTAATGTAGGCCTGGTTATACAGTGCAACAGCTCTGTAGTAGTTGTCTGACTCAGAGGCTTTTTTCCAGTAAGATTTCGCTCCATAGTCACATTTGTTTTTGTTTTGAAAGTGCAAGGCAGTTCTTCCTAAAGCCTGCTGGATGTGATCATAACCGTTTTCACTCTGACCTTGTAAAAGTTTGTTACTTGTATCATGCAAGTGATGGATGAGGTCTTCTTTCAATTCAGTGAGATCATTCTCTATGTTAATCTGTTCTGTGTGAAGTATCAGCCATATACCCCATGATTCCTTCAAAGCATTCAGTGCTGGGTGATAGTCCATCTTACTGTGGAAGGACTCAAAGTAACGAGGGACATCTTTTATTTTCACTTCAAAGAGGTCTATCTTCTCTTCTGTACTATAATACTTGTGAAAGTCACTAAGGAACTGACAAAATGTGGAGAACAGCTCTTCCTTCATTTCAATTTCAGCTAGTTTCTCCTTCTCCATATCTTTTATTCGATTAACCTCATACTCTTCTCTGAGTTCCCTCATGATTTCAATAGAGTGGCCTCGGTAGGCCATGGCTAGACGATCATGGTTCAGTATTAGCTGGACCATTCCCGGTGTGCCTTTTCGACCTGTTCGTCCAAAAACCTGTTTCTCGACTCTTCGGTTATTGGGAAAGTATGTGAGTAACACAAAGAGACCACCGCAGTGATTAACCTCCTCTGTAACCTTAATGTCTGTTCCACGTCCTCCAAGGTTAGTGGTAATAATGATCTGTCCCTTGTTGAACTCCTGGTTCTCAATGTTGTGGCTCTCACTCATCGTGTACATGGTAACTGAATGTTTGGTTTCTGTTGAAATTTTGTCACTGAGCTCATTTGCTGTGTTGACATCCTCACACACGACTAACACCACCTGTCCTCTGTTAGAGCCTTTTGAGACCGTGGCACAAAGAGTTTGGATCCATTGATCGGTACCTCCCTTCACCTGGACTGCAGGAAGCTCAGTAACCTTTTGACGCTGATGAGCTGGTATGATGTGGCTGTCTGTTTTGTAATGCCTTGCCAGGAAACCTTTGTTTGCATCTCCCCCCAGTGTTCCAGAAACACCAAATATCCCTTTCCCACAGAGATATCTTTTAAAGAAATTTGAATTTGACATGTAGTTTGTTACATTTGATAATGGCGATAAAGTTAACTGATGCTTCATCTCCAGAAATTGTTGTAGTCCATCACCCCACCGTTTTCTTTTCTCCAACATTCCACTGGCCTGAAAGTCCACTGGAATTACTGCATGGTACATGTGTTGATCTTCTTCACTAACATCTATTCCCTGAGCACTAAGAGATCTCTCGATCATGTACTCTCTGCCTTTGGTCATCTGAATGGCCTTCAGTGCATTCTCAAGAAACACTGGAAGCTGATTTTCCAGGTATTTCTCTAAAAAAGAAGGGACTACAAGATTGTGTTTTTCTTCTTTTGAATGGCATTGTTTAGAATATTTAATCTTGGATTTCAGCTCGCGAATGGTGGCTTCAACGAGCAAATTTTCAGACAGGATCTCACAAGCTTTTCCATTCTCACATAGCAGCATGTTGATGTTTTGGTCAGTTTTTGTCTTTTGCTCTCCAAACCGAATGGCTTTTCTAGTTTCTGACTGATAGACATAACAGTTAAATGCCACCTTGTGCTCCATCCCCATCTCAAGAACACTGAGTAGGTCATACTGTTGTTCTATTCCAGTTTTGGCCATGATGGTCTTCCATGCCTCATTTTCCATAGCAACATGTTGCTTTTCTCCTTGGTCATTAATAGAGACCTGCAAATTTTCAAAATCTTCCTCTGAGTAAAAGCCTAATTCGGTGCCTGGCAACAAAATTTCCAGTGGTGAAAATGTATCAGTTTCATCTGAACCAATCATTGCTATTAGTGCAGCTGTGTGAAAATTCTGGACTCTTGTTGCCCACATGGTCTCTCCAGTTCCTTCTACCTCAATTGGTCGACATGCAGATACCATGGCCCAGATTCCTGCAAGGACTTGCTCCAAATGCTGGAGGCCACTGGACTCATGGGACAGAAATGTTATTTGAACTCCATTATCCAAGGTCATGTAGTCAACCTCGTCCACAATCACCAGCTCAAACCTCCTGTCTCCTCGAGTTGTTTTCTTCTCAAACTCTTGTTTCAGTGTATCTGCTGCAAAAGTCCCAACAGTACTGTAAATTATTTGTTGTTTGTATGCTTCCTGAGTCAGTTCATCTTGTTTTTCAGATGAGACATCATTCAGCATTGGAGGAACGGCAGATGACGTTATGCCAAACATGTTGTACAGTCCGCTCCATTCCTCTAAATCACGACAGGCGAGGACCGGGGAGCTCGTCACAATGTCCACCTTTACACCACGAATGGCATGGATTGCAGCAAGCATGGCTAAGATACAAGATTTCCCTTCACCAGTCCCAATTTCCAGGAGACAACCTGTATTAGTTTTTGATTTTGGAAGTAGGAAAATGACCAAGGTTGCAAGCTGAGTTAATCTGGGAAGATATCCTTCAATGACTATTTCCTTTTTACCCCTTTGAATAGTGACAGAAGAGCTTATTTTTACTGCGACTGACATTCCCACTAGTACACTTTTCAGAACGTGTCTGTCTAGGTTGTTAAAATCCAGTTCTTTAACCATTTTCTTTATATTATGGATTTCGTTTTCACTGAGATCAGCTGTTTTGTGTTTTGGAAGCTCCATTTCCAGATACCCCAGAACAGACTCTAGTATTATCAGGACATTCTCAGGGTAGTTTGCTTTGCGCATTTCACTAATAATAGTAACAGCATTTTTGTGTCTTTCTTTGTCAACATAGCTTTTTAAACATCTGAGGGGATCAGGTGAAGTCAAAGCAGGAAAGACATCCCTATATTCCAGCTTGTAGGTCTGTGCAATGTGAATTATTGACTGCACTTGTTCTTTGTCTTTCCTGAAAATGTAACGCATGAAATCTGTTATTTCTGCCAGTTTCCACGTGTTGTTGAATGCAATCTGACACAGAATTTCTTTACTCTGTGCAGACAGTTGCATATCAGTTTGAAGAAGGCTCTGTAAAAGATTAAATGCAAGTGATGGATGATCATCTTGCAATTGTTCGAGCAGATCCAGTAGGAAGTCACGGTCACATTTTTGTGTGTGGTTGTCCTCATTCTCCTTGAAAACTAAATGCATTACTGCCTCAAGTACTGTCAGTCTATCATGTAGAGGCAGAGTCTCATAACCAACTGCAGTGTGGAAAGAAAACACACAGCTACTAGATAGGTTGTGTTTCTTACAGTACTCCACCATTAACTCATTTTGCAGAGTTTTCATTCTGTCTGCTAATGTTTCCTCTGAGTCTTCATCCTCAACGATTTGATATTTAAACAAGAGTTCCATGAATTTCTTCTCTACCTCTGCAACCTATATAAAAAAATATATATTTTAAATAACAGCTGAAGCATAACATTTAAATATTTAGGCTTTAATTTTTTTTTAACTTAGAACAAGACCAGTAAACCTCTAATGGCATTTGAAATTGCAATTACTTATGATTTAAAAAAAATTTACCTCATCTCTTTCAATTTCAGTGTTTACTGTCTGTTGCATTATGTGAGTTTGGTGGTGGAACTCATGGCCTCTCAGCCTCTGTTTCTGCTTCAGTGTCTCCGTGGCTTGTTCAAGCTTCTTAACGCTGAGCTCGCTTTCTCTTCTAATCTGTTCCTCAATTCTTCTTTCATGTTCAAGCTGGGCCTGACGCCGCTGCTCTTCATCTCGTCTACGATTTTCCTCTTCCTCTCGTGCATCATCTTCAATTTTCCCTGGTTGAAAGGAAATTTTTTTTTCACTTATCACTCCACTTAACTTGGGAATTAATTGCTGGTTCATAACACTCCATCATATAAGCTTGACTGTTAAGACACATCACAGTTGGTTCTTTTTTCTCACTGAAAACAGCCAAAACTTCAATAATACATAACTAATTTCTCACTAGTGCAGCAAAGTGGCAATTTATTTTAAAAACCCAAGTTTAATTTGAAGGATTTTTTAAAATAGAAATGCTGAATCCCTTTCTGGATCAATCTTGGCATGGTGAAGGGGCTTGTGTGACCCTCAGTGCTATGTCATCAAGTGCTAAAGTCTGCCAGTAAGGCCAGGCTTGGTAAACTGGTTTAAGAGGAAAGGATAGACAAAGAGCGATCCTAAAGACCCCATGAAATGTACAAAAATACCAAGTGTTTGGTGCCTGGATTAGGGTTACCAGGATCCACCCCTGAAACCAGGTCAAAATGCCAACAGCTTGAAATGGTAACATGGAGCCAATTTGAGACCTTACCATCTGAGAGATGAAGGGTGAGGTTAGGATGCAATGCCAGTCAGGTAGCAGGCATGTGATGGACAAATCTTGGAACAATTGACAATTGTATCTGTAATCACCAGTAGATTCTAACTATTGCAATGGCAAATTAAATGTCTGTCAGAAAAAGCATGGTGTCTACAGCTTCAAGATCAACAAAAATGAACTGTGTTGCATTTCATAACGTGTTTCCTATTCACCTATTTTGTATCTTATAGCACCCTTAATAACTTGCTGTCAGCAACAAAACAACTTTCTCTGATGTATCTTAGCTTCCCTTGTCTATGATGTTGAACGGATAAAGCGACGAATGCCTTTGCTTACAAAATATGAACAGGGTTTAAATTACGAAAATGAAATGTGTTGTTTATCAGGCTCACTTGGCTATACAAAAATTCAATAAGTATTTCAGTTGCTGTTCAACAGAGGACATATGCTCATGTAATTTACAAAAGTTTATTAAAGTATTATAATGAGCTTAGTTGCAGCTAATAACTCATTACATTTATTTACAGCCAAGACCTGTAATCAGGCAGTGCTATCAAGTGAAAGTGAAAGTGAAGTGACTTGTGGCCAAGTATGGTGACCCATACTCGGAAATTGTGCTCTGCATTTAATCCAAGTGCACACACAGTAATGAACACACACACACCCGTGAACACACACTGGGAGCAGTGGGCAGCCATTTTAGCTTTGGCGCCCGGGGAGCAGTTGAGGGTTCGGTGCCTTGCTCAAGGGTCTCACGTCAGTCATGGTATTAAGGGTGGCTGACAGCACTGGTCATTCACTCCCCCACCTACAATCCCTGCCGGATCCGAGACTCAAACCCATGACCTTCGGGTTCACCTTCGGGTTACAAGTCCGACTCTCGAACCATTAGGCCACGACTGCCAGCGGATCGCATCACCTTCTACAGAGTTTTGCTGTCCTCTACACTGCAGTTCCTGTACCAGGTGGTGATGTTACTAGTGAAGATACTCTCTGGCAGTGTAGAAGGACTTCTGGATCGCTGAGGAGATGTTGAACTTCCTCTGCTGACAGAGATGGTAAAGACGCTGTCTCGCCTTCCGTATTGTAGTAGGATTGTGCAGAATCCATGACAGGTCCTCGTTGGGGTCCTGTTCATCATAACAGCTGTGTATGTCCTCCATTGTTTCCTTCTATAGTCTACAACCAGTTTCTTAGACTTGTTGATGTTAAGGAACAGGTTGTTGGCCAGGCAACACTGGGACAATCTCTTCACTTCATCAGTCTTCATTCTCATCATTCTTGGTGATCAGGGCTACCACTACAGTTGTCATCTGCAAACTTCACCATGGTGTTGCATTTGTGTATGGCTACACAGTCATTTGTGTAGAGAGTACAGCAGAGGACTCAAAACCTATCCTTGGGGAGCTCCAGCATTACGAGTGAGGGTGTTGGGGGTGAAGCCACCAACTTTCACCACATGCAGCCAACCAGTTAAAAGTCTAGAACCCAAAGGCAGAGTAAGGAGCAGAATGCCAACCTCCCTGAGCTTACCAAACAGCCTGAGGGGAACTATACAGTAGTGTTGAAGGCTGAACTGTAATCAATTACATGTAGTTCCCCCTGTCCCATGTCAAGATGAGATAGAGTTGTGTGTAGGGCATGGGAAATGGCATCATCCGTGGATATCTTACATCGGTAAGTGAACTGGTGTGGGTCTAGCATGCTGGCTAGAGAGGAGCAGATGAGGTCTTTGATGAGTCTCTCAGAGACTCTCAGCACATTTCTATTTTTTTAGCAGGAATGCTAGTATAAGTAAGGGTGCTACTATTAGTGGCTCTAGCTTCAAAACAAGCATAGATATGGTTTGTTTGATATAGATAATTAAACTATTTTTGAGGGCAAAGCTGGCCTTTTAGGGCAGGACCATCCCACTTGGGAAGGTGCTGCTCTCATTTCTTGCAGCATAGCACATAGTCTCAGAACAGGCCTAGTTAATCGGTGACAATCCAGAGCCAAGGCCAGGGAGCAGCCAAGCAGGCTAAAACGACCGTCTGCTAGCTGCACTGAGTCGTCACTTAGGTTCCACCGTATTGAGACTGTGTCTGTTCCCCGAGCTAAACAAAAATGTAGAAATACTGACACAGATTGTTTTAGTAATGTAATTAACATAAAATTAAATCAAACCGAATACATAGCCAGCACAGATGATCTGAAGCTAAGACTGTTGAATATTAGATCTCTTACGTCTAAAGCGCTTATTGTTAATGAAACCATTACTGATCAGGAGTTTGATGTACTGTGTTTAACAGAAATGTGGATTAAACCAAACGAGTTTGTAGAATTAAATGAAGCTAGTCCTCCCAGATACAGTTACATACATCAGCCCCGTTTAACTGGCAGAAGAGGAGGCGTCGCAGTCATCTATAATGATAATCTAGACATCACACAAAAACCTAGTCATAAATTCAACGCATTCGAAGTTCTTTATACTAACACAACATATTTAGCCACAAAAAAATAAGTCTACCCAGGTGATTCCACTAATTATTATTTACAGACCCCCAGGACCATATTCAGAATTCCTATGTGAATTTGGAGATTTCATCTCTAACCTGGTTGTTTCTTTAGACAAAGCATTAATTGTTGGAGACTTTAATATTCATTTTGATAATCCAGAAGACCCCCTGAGAACAGCAGTTGTATCCATTCTTGATTCAGTAGGGGTTAATCAGAATGTAATAGGACCCACTCGTAGTGGTGGTCACACTCTTGATCTAATACTAACATTCAGATTAAATATAGAAAATATAGTCACATTTCCGCAGTCTGAAGCTATCTCAGATCATTACCTCATCTCATTTAAATGCTTCTTAATCATAATATATGCACCTTGCCACGTCACCATGTCAAACATACTTTCACGTCAACAACTGCACAGAGTTTTATCAGTAATCTCCCCGATTTATAAAACCATGATTGGATCACCTCTGACCATGATCTGATCCGGAAGAATTTGATCAGGCAACTGAATGATTAGAATCAACGTTCTGCTATAATTAGAGAGAAAAAGCTAGCACCCTGGTATAGCAATCACACATGAACTTTAAAACAGACCACTTGAAAACTAGAATGTAAATGGCGTCACACTAAATTGGTAGTATTTCAAATAGGATGGAAGGAGAGCCTTTTGAGCTATAGAAAAGCTCTTAGTGCTGCTAGATCAATGTATCTCTCCACCCTAATTGAAGATAACAAAAATAATCCTAGAGTCTTATTTAATACTGTAGCAAAATTAACTAGGAATAAGACAACAGTAGAAATGTGCACACAATCATTATATAGCAGTGATGACTTCATGAAACAACTATTCGTTTTTTCAGTGGTAAAACTGAAAAAATTGAGACTATTAATTTACAAATGGACAGTTTTAAAACTAACCCAGTAGATGATAATATAATAAGATCAGATCAACAATTAGAATGTTTTACTCCCCTTTGAGAGACTGAACTAATTTCACTAATTTCATCATCAAAATAATCAACCTGTATGCCAGATCCTTTACCTACATGTTTCCTCAAACAGATAATTCCAGAAACACTCAAACCTCTTTTAAAGATAATCAATTCTTCCCTTAGCATTGGCTATGTACCTAAATCTTTTAAACTAGCAGTTATCAAGCCCTTGATTAAAAAACCTGACCTTGACCCTGTCAGCTGTCTAACTATAGGCCAATATCAAACCTCCCCTTTATCTCCAAGGTCCTAGAAAAGGTTGTACCACAGCAGCTATGCTCATACTTACTTAGGAATAACATTCGTGAAATGTATCAGTCAGGATTTAGGTCTCATCATAGCACAGAGACAGCACTGGTTAAAGTGGTAAATGACTTACTTCTGGCCTCTGATCAGGGTTGTGTCTCCTTGCTTGTGCTGCTTGACCTTAGTGCAGCTTTTGATACCATTGCTATTCTCCTCGATAGACTAGAAAGTGTAGGCATTAAGGGAACGGCCCTCTCCTGGCTCAGGTCTTATTTGACTTATTGTTATCAGTTTGTAAACGTAAATGGTGACTTCTCTACGCATACTAAGGTAAAGTTTGGTGTTCCACAAGGCTCTGTTTTAGGCCCACTGCACTTTTCTCTATATATGATACCTCTGGGCAAAATTACCCGTAAACATGATATTAGCTTCCACTGTTACGCTGATGACACACAGCTGTATGTTTCAGCAAAGCCAGATGATAGAGACCAGCTTAATAAAGTTGAGGAATGTGTAAAAGACATTAGAAATTGGATGCTTATTAACTTTCTCTTCCGTAATTCTGACAAGACAGAAGTACTTGTTTTAGGACCACATGCAGTTAGAAGTAAGCTTTCTGATTACATAATAACTCTAGATGGCCTTTCTGTTTCATGTTCAGCTGTAAAAGACCTTGGTGTGATTATTGACTCTAGTCTTTCTTTTGAAGCTCATGTAGATAATATAACTAGGATTGCTTTCTTTCATCTCAGAAATATTGGTAAAATAAGAAGTATATTGTCACTACATGATGCAGAAAAATTAGTTCATGCTTTTGTTACCTCTAAATTGTATTACTGTAATGCCTTGCTGTCTGGATGCTCCAGTAGGAGAATAAACAAGCTTAAGTTAGTCCAGAATGCAACAGCGAGAGTCCGTACTAGAACCAGAAGATATGACCACATCACCCCTATCTTATCCACACTGCATTGGCTCCCAATCAAATTTCGTATTGATTATAAAATACTACTATTGACCTATAAAGCACTAAATGGTCTCGCGCCACAGTACCTGAGCAAACTTTTGGTCTTTTATGATCTGCCACGCCTACTTAGATCAAAAGGTGCAGGCTATTTGTTGGTACCTTGAATAGTGACGGCTACAGCAGGGGGTAGAGCTTTCTCTTACAAAGCCCCACAGTTATGGAACAGCCTTCCACACTTAGTGTTCGGGGCTCAGACACAGTCTCAGTGTTTAATTCTAGGCTGAAAATTTGTTTAGTCAAGCCTTTTGTGAATAGTTTTTTCTTAGGTAAAGGAGCAGGTCTGGAGGGCTTATGGGCATAAAATGTTGTGGTGAACTGGGATGTTTGGATGCTTTCACCCCCCCCACTCTCACAGTGTGGAGAGCTGTTCTTGTCAACGGTGGAGTGGCTGCTGCTTTATGTCCCAGGGTGTCCTCATGTCTGTGTTAGCTTCTGGCTCTCCCTTTTAGTTATGCTGTCATAGCTAGTCTTGCCGGAGTCCCTGCTTGCACTCTGCATGCAAAGTACATTGTCCTTAACCATTAAAGGACAAAAGCTTACCTAACAATCTCCCCCTGTCTCTCCCTCTCTCTCCCTCTCTCTGTCGAGCTACACATGCTACTTCTGAGATACCAATGATCCTGACCCCTTCTGCTCCCTGGACCTGCCTGACCCATCCTGATGCCCCTTCTGCTCCTCCTCGCTGCTTGACCCATCCTGATGCCCTACTTCTGGTTGGAGTTCTTATCGGTTGAGTTCACTCGCTGCTGCTAGGGGTGGCCCCATATGGATGGCCATTTGGATTGCTGGGGATGGTGCCACCTGGGGGCTGTGGAGATGGTTTGGGGATCACATATGGGGAGCTGTACTGTAATGGCTTGGGACTGCGATTGCTGTAGTGGCTTTGGGGCTGCAGTTGCCACGAGCAGCTTCGTACTCAGGAGTCCATCAGTGGACAGTAGATAGATTTTAACCAACTGGACTTCTTGCGAAAACTGTGATGAATTTACTGGTTGCATATTTGCACTATTTGTCCTTATAGCACAAAGTAATAGAAGGGATTTATTTATAAATTGCACTATCCTTTGCGCCCAGATGAGGATGGGTTCCCTTTTGAGCCTGGTTCCTCTCAAGGTTTCTTCCTCATATTGTCTCAGGGAGTTTTTCTTTGCCACCATCGCCTCTGGCTCGCTCATTAGGGATAAATTCACATATTTATAATATATTTTGAATCTATTTATTTTTGTAAAGCTGCATTGTGACAATGTCCATTGTCAAAAGTGCTATACAAATAAAACTGAATTTGCTTGTTAACCAGGGAGTGGTTTGCACTCACCCTGGCATGGAAGTATGGCATGACCTGTTTCAAGTTGGACTTATTAAAGTCCACAACTACAATGAGGGCAGCACCTGGGTTTCTGTTCTGATGGGTGTGGAGCGTATCATGAAGTGCAGATGAGGCAGTGTTGGAGTAAGCCATGTGTTGTTGAAACACAGGATATTGTAGTTATGCAAATCACATTTGAAACAAACTTTTATCCTGATGTAGCCTATCTTATTTTAAATGGACTGAACATTCACATGCTGGGCAGAGGTGATGTGTGTGCTCCTGCTCTTAGCCTGTTTTGTACACCTGAGTGTTTCCCTCAGTCTTTTGTCCATTTCCACCAGCGCAAGTAATCTGTTTTGTCTGGTGTCTTGGTGGATCTCTTCCAGGCAAGAGGGGCACTGATAAGTGTCCAGTAAGTGGTGGGTGAGCTTATATCCTATATACAAATGTGTGCGGTCATACAGTAGGTGTCAAGGATGTGGGTGCAAAGAAAGTAAGTAAATTAAAACAAAAGAAACAACAAAAAATGCACAGTCTTAATGGAGAAACCACAGTGGCATCTAGAGATGTGATTGTGCACAATCTCACAAGTTCTGGCTTTGGGAATGTGGAATGGCGCTTCACTGGTGGAGAAAGAGCCTGAGTGTGTGAGATGGAAAGCTGTGAAATACATCTAGTCTAGTGCTGTGATAACAAACATCCTGATGTATGGGGAATTTCAGGAAGGTGGAGTGTAAGAATCGTTTATAAAGGCCTCATTTATCAATCTTTTAGTGTGTAAACTAAACCGAACTAAAAATTTCTGCCAGCTTTACAAAAGTTTACAAAATGCTGATTTTCTTCACACTTGTTTGTGTATATTGATGAATGCCAAACACCCATAAATTACCAGGTGCGAGCACAGCACAGCTGATTTGCATTTGGTGACGCCCGCAAATGATGAGTAAATGGCAAAAAAAAGGCTTTCTCAGAGGTAGAGGTAAAAGTTATTTTGACTCATATCTATGCCAATAAAGAATATATTATTTAACAGTGTAACAGCACCTGATAGGCCAAAATCTGAAGCCGAATTATGGAAAAAGTGAATTAGATGTTAATTGAGATTTTTCAACTAATGAAGTTTAAAGAAAATGGTTTGACATGAAAATGGAGAAGAAATATACTGTATATCTACTGTACCCAGGTGGACAACAAGCACATTACACAGAGAAACTTTGTTTTTAGAAGAGTGTCTCAGCAACTCTTGGCCAGAAATCCCTCGTGCCCTCCCCGATGCCAGGTTAGAAAAGCACAAGGGTATATATCATAAGAAAGTAAACTTTTTGCAGCACACTAGGGGGTATACAACATATTACAGCTTGAAACATACCAGACTGGTCACTAGTGCTGACTTTAATAAAATGTAACATAGCATTCAAAGAAAATGCTGCAAAAAATGGAACTGACTTGCATTTCGCCTGAACCTGTGCTTAAAAAGCACTTCTTTTTAATTTTAAAGAAATTTCTCTAACAGTTGCAAAGTCACCAGCAGTAGTGGAAGAGGGTGAAGGAGGAGGTGAGAGTAAAAATCGTGATACTTTCCTGTTTTGTGTCAATAATCTTTGATTTTTTTTATAAAGGTAATAAATGAGCCTAACTGCAACTGATAACAGTCAGAGATTAAAAATAAAACAGAGTGACTATGCTGTGACAAGAACATAAACAATACTAGGGTGTGTTTTGTGTTGTTTACTGAACATGCTTTATATAATACTTCATAAACAAATGACATACCATAATTTGGGCATGATGATTTCTTCTTCTCATAATTTTTGTTGCAGTCCAGATATATTTCTTGATGGTCTCCACTGTCTCGAATTGTGAAACATGGGTCATCTTTTGGATTAAACATGTAGTATAAATGTGGACTTTTGTAACAGTCTGTCTCTGAGCACTCGCCATACTTCACATTGATGTAGAACGTTCTGATCATGGTTACGGGAACAATGGAGCGTTTTACTTTTTTTTCATAGCCTCCAACTGTGAACTAAACATACACAGGAAAATATATGACTTTGAAGCTTATATATTCATACACACACACACACACACACACACACACACACACACGAAAAACAAACAAACAAACAAAAGAACAGAATCAAACATCACCTAGCATATTTGACATAAAAGTATTTATGGAATTTAATGGTTTTTGATAATATCATAACTTACTGTCCAGTATTTGTCAGACAAAGGCCACGGCTCCTTAGACTCGATGCAGACAGTCCATTTGTATGGAGTCTTATTGTGAACAGTTATTTCTCCTCCCAGGAAACCCATTCTGAAATGAAAGTGCAGTAAGGGATAAATGTGTGTAGTGCTGTTCTAGTAAAATACTGAGTGACACGGTGGTGTGATTAAGCATTGGCAGTTACTGTTACCACACTGAAGCTGATTATTTCACTATAATGGCAAGTTCCCAAGTGTTATATTCCTCTTATTCCACTGCAATGTGCAACCATTACAATATTTTGTTTATTAAATAATGATGTCATACATTTTATGTGTTTATAATTACAGTTAATATCGTGGAGCATTGGCAAAACAAGTTAGTTTCTGTTCTCACTTACGTTATATAAACAGTTATAAACAGTCGATCCCTCACCAGCCTCTCTTTTTTCTCTCTCTTGAGAAAACACAGTTTGTCATGAGAAGCCACAATGAAGTGTAAACTCCTCTGTTTTGTACATGTTGGAAAACTTGCTGTTAGAACCTGTGACCTGTAACCTGTGACTGTTAGAAAGCACTGTGATGGCCTCAGTAGGATCCCCACTGAAAATAAAAGGGCACACAGCTAAGGACTATTTGTTTAAGTCCGTCAAGTCCTGTAAGTTGCGAGGTGGGGCCTCCATGAATTGGACTTGTTTGTCCAGCACATCCCACAGATGCTCGATCAGAATGAGATCTTGTAATTGTAATTGAAATTGTAATGCTACAGCACACAAAGGCGTTCTATACAATTGTGTGCTTCCAACTTTGTGGCAACAGTTTGGAGATGAACTGCATATGGGTGTGATGGTCAAGTGTCCACATACTTTTGGCCACATAGTCTACATTATACATTCAGAGCATTTGTTTTAAATTGTTTATTATTAGTTTTATAATATGTAGAGCATCCACCATACAAGTCCTTGTGAACGAGCAATTACTATAAAAATGACTACTTACTAAAGAAAACTTATTATAGAAAATTAATCAATATCTTCTGAACAATCAGAATCCTGAATTTAAGCAGCTTTCAGATCATTATATATAATTTGTAAGGCATTAAGAAATCATGATTGTAGGAATGGTTATGAATGTTTTTGAATCATTGTGGTAAAATTAAACAGCTTTGTTAGTGTTACTCTTTGTATGGGGTGGTAATGTATAAATACAGTAAACACATTTTATGTACTATTTGTATACTGACCTCTCCCACGTTTCCTTTCACACACTACTTGTGAAACTTGACCTGCAGCCAAGCAGAAAAAGATTACTTATTATTAGCAGAGGTTTTACTCTAGAATCAGTGTGCAGTTTCACATCATTAACAATGATTAATGATCATTTGCAATGCCCGAGGATGCTTCACAAACATTCACAATCAAGAACTCGTGAGATTGTTGGCAATCCCTTAATATGATCATCTGACATTGTGGTCAAAAAAGAATCATCCAACTGGCTGTACAGGTAAATTTGTCTCAGTAACAGCATTGTCGCTGAGGACTTTAACCACACGAACCTGAAATTCTGAAATTCTCCTGTTCTCTAATCTGTCAACAAATCTCAGACTAAGGTATGTTTAACATTCAACATGGCAAACATTCAGCTTGTTCAGTGTGTAAAGTGCAGTGTGTAGAGCCCTAACAGCGGGGCGAATGGGTGAAGAAACGGTGGCATAATCGCAGAGCCAAAGCTAACGCTAAGGCTCGCCCATGGGAGCACCACTCCTCTCCGCTTTTAACAGGTTTGCTCTCCTCAGAAGCCATCTCAGAATACCGCATCTTATTTAAAATGTCTTAGTCATAATATATGCACTTTGCCACACTACAATATCAAACATACATTCATATGAGCTATTGCACAGATTTATCAAACATCTCCCAGAGTTATCAACTTTGATTGGATGACTGTATGACCCCACAGAAATTGATCAGGTAACTGAACGCTTAGAATCTATGTTCCATTACACTCTAGATAATGGGACTATGTGGAAAGTGGCTGTGATTCCGAAATATTTAATGCAATATTTTTTTTGTTAAACCCCTTGAATTAAAGCTGAAAGTCTACACTTTAATCACATCTTGATTGCTTCTTTTCAAATCCACTGTGGTGGTGTACATAGGCAAAATTATGAAAAATATGTCATTGGTTAAATACTTATGGACCTGACTGTATATTAATTTTCATTCATCTATCCATTTTCCGTACCGCTTATCTTGCATAGCCTGGAGCCTATCCCAGGGGACTTGAGGCACAAGGTGAGGGACACCCTGGATGGGGTGCCAACTGATCGCAATCACAGACACACACTCACACACTATGGAATGCCAATTAGCCTACAATGCATGACTGTTGGACTATGGAGGAAACCAGAATACGAGTGAAAACATGCAAGTTTAGCACACGCAGGTGGAGGCGGCATTCAAACCCCCAACCCCAGAGATGTAAGGCAACAGTGCTAACCATTGAGCCACCATGCCCTCCATATTAATTTTATGAATGCTTAATTACATCATTAACTTTCATAAAAATTTAAGTCAATCAGGCTCCGCCCTAAATATTTGACTGGCCCGTGATGTACAGAATGTTTATGAATATCAAAATATTTTGGAAATTTAACATCATCCTCCACCAGAAACTCAAACTCCCAGAATTCTGCCCTTCAACATAAAATTAAATGGACTAGGTCAAGTTCAAGTTCAGTTTATTTATATAGCACATATAAAACAGCCACACGACTGACCAAAGTGCTGTACAGAGGTTCAGAAGAAGCATAGTATAAAATGAAAAAATCAGCACCACTAACACAATTAAGACAGGGTCTAGCCCCAAAAATACAATGACTATGAAAATATATTAGTAAGACAAGGGGAGCAAAGTATCTACATTTTGAAGACAAGATAATAGGCAAATACCATAATAAAAGGTCAAATTAGACTAGACTCTCAACATTCTGCATAAAGCGTTTTGCTTGTCTAGCGTTGAATCAAATCCTGCTGTTCTTTGTGCATGATATTCCTGTTTTTTTATACTAGTATGTTCTTTGACCTCAATTGGTTTTGCCCTTGTTTATTCTTGTTTGCTATTCACCTGACCCCTTGCAAATTTTCTGAACACAAGTTGTATCTGCTTTTTTGTTTTGTCTGCCATTTTCTAAATAAATCCTGCAGGTGGATCCCAGTCTCAACACTGTGACGGAAAACATTGCCAAACATGGACCCAGCAGAATTAAGAGAGATTCAGCAGGCATTCATGGTCCAAAGTGTTTGAGGAGCAAAAATGTCTCTAGGACGAGAATTGGATTTGGTAGCCTCTTTCTACAGTATGCAGGACCCACTGAGACACATTCGGCAGAAGTTCCATGCTGCCAAATAGTCTACTAAGGGACTGACCTCTGGTGTAATGAGAGCGGCTAGCTCTGGCTGCTCTGGAGACCTTTGAAGAGGTAGCGAGCCTCTAAGTACCGCTACGTTCCCAGGCGGAAACTGAGAGAAGCGCTCGATGGAGATCACTGCGCCCTGAAACACCATAGGTGGCAGGGTTGGCAGATCGATCTCCTGAGGGCACTGAGGAGAGACGGGCACCGTATAATGAGGTGTACACCGCTCTTCCCCAGAGGGGCCTGCCCTCAGAAGTCCTGGGCCACCAGCAGTATGAGGCACTGGTACGCGGAGGTGGCTGCTCCCGCCCGGCAGCCCCAAGAGCTAGAGAGCGGCGGGGGAGGAACCGCCGGCTCGTCTGAGCTCGGAACGATGAAGTACCGGCTGTAGAACCCGGACTCTCTATCCTGAAGAGGGACCACCTCGATGGCCTTCCTCAGGAGAGCGTTTACTTCTTGTTCCATTACCAGAGCCTGCTCAGGCCCACCAAAGTAGGAAGAACCCCACAAAAATGAGGTGCTAGAGAACCAGATGGATTCGGTAGCCTCTCTCTACAGTATGCAGGACCCATTGAGACACATTCGGCAGAAGTTCCACGTTGCCAAATAGTCTACTAAGGGAATCAGTCTCTCGAGACTGACCTCTGGTATAATGAGAGCGGCTAGCTCGGTGCCCTGAAGCGGTGGACCGACAGGGGACGACCGAACTATCTGCTCTGGAAACCTCTGAAGAGGTAGCAAGCCTCCCAGTACCACTACATTCACGGGCGGAACTGAGAGAAGCGCTCGCCGGAGACCACTGCGCCCTGAAGCACCATGGGTGGCAGGGTTGGCAGAACGATCTCCTGAGTCTAGAAAGGCTTCCCCCCATGACCTATCCCCACCCGTAATACATATTAAAATGCTGCCTGTTTTCGCCTCATGTTTCGTCTTTTCGCGAGCTTTAGGCATGCCGCGTCGAAAGCGAAACCACATAAAAGGATCAGTGGATCTGGTGGATGAGGAAGAAGAAAGGGAAGTACCTCGCTTGAATCTAAAGACACTCTCTCCCTTCTGACGTGAGCACTCCTAAGGCAGAGCTCAATTTTGTGCAGGATGGTAAATGTTTCACTTTAAAACCACCCAATGTAACAGAATTAGAATCAATATCAGAATCACCAAGTACTGTATTGCCAAGTACCATGGGTTTACACGTACAAGAAATTTGTCTTGGTGTACTGGTGCTTAGTAATAACAGTAACATACAAGAAATAAAAATAATATTAATAAGATAAGCAAATATAAAAATAAAAAATATGAAGCAGTAAAGTGTTTTTTTTTGTTAATGTTCATGGAGGCGGATAAGAGACCATGGTGGGTCCTGGGTATTGTTGATGAGGCCAGTTGCAGATGAGAAGAAACTGTTTTTGTGGTGTGAGGTTTTAGTCTTGAATTAAATTTAAAAATTAAATTAAATTATAGAAATTAAAGCCATTTGCAATGCATAACCTCCAAGTAGCAATCCTAGCCATTTTGTCGACTCTCTTAAACAGCAAACCAGATACAGTCACTTGTACATCCTTTGGGAAACAGTACAATGGGCCTATTTCTAATTCTTGCATTAGCTCTGTCGGAATAGATGGGGTTCCTCTCACCTGTCCCAAAACATTCCCTTTGAAGGTCTCCAGCCCTGATGACCCTGACATCTCATTCTATCACAAATTTGATGCTATTCCCTCATCGCCGTTTAATCTCTCAGGTCGGGATGTTTTGTCTAAATTGTGCTCTCCTTTGTCTTTTCAGCAGGGCTGTTCAATCCTACATACACCATCTAATCTGTGTTTCTTCTCTGTTGTCTGCCATGACCCTGAGATGATCTTGCAATTCCAGCCGACCATGCAGATGTGCCGCGTATACTATGGGCAACACATGCCAAAGACATAGGATGCATACAGGTAGCTACTTATACAGCCAACCTCCACAGCTATTGTAGGCTATTGTATTCCCACCTCGTCACCCTATAATACATCTGTGAACCCTGTGAAGAAACCTAATGGTAAGGGATGGCATTTCACGCAGGACCTTAGACAAATTAATGACCTTGTCATTCCTATTAGTCCGATTGTACCTCATGTGTCATCAGTATTGTCTGCTATTCCTCATGATCATGTTGTTGACCTTTGTAGCGCCATTTTCAGCATCCCTGTGAGGGAGCAGAAGAAGCCTATTTTCGCACTCATATTAAAATAATGAAAATACATCTGGACCCATCTACCTCAGGGGTTCATCGGCTCCCTGGCCGTGTCCACCACGGCCACTCAGACTTATCGTCTCTTGTCCTCATCTCTGCCATCAACACTGACATCTGCAAGGAAGGCTGCCTCGCCTTCCTGAGTCATCTTGCATGCTGTGGATTCAAAGATTTGTTGCCAAAGCCTCAGTTCTGTCAGCCCACGGTCCACTATCTGGGTTTTGTGATCCGCAAAGGCGAGCGACAACCCTTTTCTCACCGGGTGAGAGTCATTCCCTCCTAAGACACAACAGAGTATGCTCAGCTTTCTGGGACTCATAAACTATTGTCACCAGTACATACCTGACTGCTCACACCATGACAAGGTGCTAAGACAATGCTGTCTCAAGGACCAGCACAACACCACTGCATTGACTAAATGCATTCTTTCTGATACATTCTTTCTGTTACCTCAAGCAGTCTTTGAGCTCTGCTCCAGCTCTAGGTCTGCCAGATTACAGTGCACCTTTCCACTTGTATGTCTCTGAGGATGGTTGCATGTGGTTATAGTCCAGTGGCCTCAAAGACCTTTGACCCTGTTGTTCAAGGTATGCCCGCATGTTTGCACTCTGTGGCAGCCTCTGCTCTCCTAGTTTTGGATGCTGAGAGAGTCGTTCTCTCGCATCTTCTTGTGCTGCATGCACCGCATCAAGTGATTACTATGCTTAATAATATTCAAACACAACACATGACCACTCACTGTTGCTCTGGGTACGAAGTCATCCTCATGCGCTCATGCTCCTCTGAGCAGGCTCCGGAGGGTTGGCTGTCTGGCCGAGGTCTCTGATACTTCATCCTTGCATTCTGGTTTATTACAACACCCTTTTGAGGATGGTATGCGTGTGTGCGTGGACGGCTCCCGTTCCAAATCAAATGACACCATCACCCTATGTGTTTATGCTATCTGCTCTCTTCATAAACATTGTGTATGAGGCTCACTCCATTTCCTTCTGCCCTTACTAGAGCTTGTCGCCTCTTCGAGGTCCAGGTGGTAACAATTTATACACCTTTGTTGTTGCCCTACCTCCACCTGAATCCTTACAAATTGATTTTATGTACGTGCTACCTGTGAGAAATTTGAAATATTTACATGTAATTGCTGTCAAAATTTCTAAATGGGTTGAAGCTTCTAGTTGAAGTTAAACATCTAAGAAAGGAGAAAATACACAATCAAGCAGCCCTTAGGGGTCCTCATCTTGTCTCACCTTAACACATACACATATAGATTTCCCCTGTATTAGCTTCTGAACACATGAATAGTGAAAAACCCATCACCCCTGTGAAGAGCACCATGACGCTTTCTAACTAGCTTTGCTGGTGAGGGAGACTGTAAATGCACAGCCTGACATGGTGACTGTCGTTTGTCCCGTCCTGGAGAGCGTGCACAGGTCCCTCTGGGACCTAAGAGGGCATTGATAAATATTAAGGAATATTTACTGGGCACGCTCCTTTCTCTCCAATTTTAAGGTCATTGGTGGAACATGCTGACGTTATTGTTCGATGTGTGTGTGTGTGTGTGTGTGTGTGATAGATCCAACCACTGCCCTTGTTCCCTTGTTGTTCCTTGTCTGTTATCATGTACTTGCCACACTTCTAATTTTTGGTACACCGAGTCTCATTATCAGCTAAGGTGTGGTAGAGTCTTAACCAGCCATTTCACTGTTACTAAGGCATGTGACCCTTTTGGCCATTTGTGCCAAGTCACTTAGCCTAAGATTCTCATTCTCTATGTGTACATATGCTCCTGTGTTTCTTCAATAAATTTGAGAGCTTTGCTATCTGAGTCTTATGTCTGTGTGTGTCACTTAGTAACTTTCCCAAAAGCTTGGATCAGAGTGAACTGCAGCAGTGTGAATCTCTTGTGACTAACAAATAGGAAAAATATAAAAATATAATATAAGTAATATAAAAGACAGTTTGCAGCAACAGTAGCACTATGCTGGGAACAAAGGCCATTTTCCTCTGACTCTCTTATCAACAAGGTGTTTCCACCCACTGAACCGTCGCTCACTCAATGTTTTTTGTTTCTCTCATTGTTCTGTGTAAACTCTAGAGACTGTTGTTTTTGAAAATCCCAGGAGATCAGCAGTTTGTGAAAAAGTCAAACCAGTCCATCTGGTACTAACAAACATGCCACGGTTAAAGTCACAAAGATCACACTTTTTGTTCATTCTGATGTTTGGTGTGAACATTAACTGAAGCTCTTAACCTGTATCTGCATGACTTTATGTATTGTGCTGCTGACGATTGTGCTGATTAGATAAGTGCATGAATGTGCAGGCTTACAGGTGTTCATTATAAAGTGGACAGTAAGTATATCTCAACCACATATAAAGCTATAACATTTTAATCTAAATGAAAAAGGAGAGAATCACATTTAAACATTTTACTCCAGTTTCACTGAAAGGTGCCCCACCTAGCTCTACATTTCAGCTCTACAGTTACATTTACTGTATTATTGGCAGGAAAACTCAATTTTTACTTTTCCAGAATTATATGCTTAATGTATAAAACGTATACAGTATAAAGTTTGAGTTTAGGCATTATAGCCAAATAATCAGAAATCTTTTTTTTGTCTATTACCTAATACAAAATATGGTGTTAGGGGCTAGAGACATTTTTTTATTCAAACAGCTATTTTACTTGAAGATTTAATTGTCCTGATTAAGATTACAGTGAAGTGACAGATTTAATGTAATGTATTTCCCAGCCACACTAGTTTGAATATAGGCATTTGCCTAATACAAAATGTATTGGACAATGACGCTCTGATATGCAAACCATCAATAGCCTCCCCACAATGGGTCAGCAGAGCCGTGTGTGTGTGTGTGTGTGTGTGTGTGTGTCTTTAGAGCTCTGAAAAGCAAAAGTAAAAATAAAAAGCCCTTTGGAATTTCCCTCATTCTGCCTCATTTCCGACCCAACGCAGGAGAAGTGTTAGAGTCTGAGATGAAAAATTCATACACAAAACACATTTATACAGTAGCAACAATTAAGTGTATTAAGAGATAGTTAAAATGTTTCTGTGTGTATTAATTTCATAAAAGAATAATAATAATAATAATAATAATAATAATAATAATAAAAACACCTACAGTCTCCAGGTTTGAGTTTTAACTCCTAAAATCGCTCCTACTCCCGACCACACACACACACACACACACACTCTCTCTCTCTTTCTCTCTCTCTCTCTCTCACACGCACACACACACACACTCTCTCTCTCTCTCTCTCTCTCTCTCTCTCTCTCTCTCTCTCTCTCTCACACACACACACAGCCCTCATCCCGCAGGATTTTATACCGTGTGTGTGGCAGTGTGATAAACCGAAAGAGAAACTGGTCCAGCAAATCTGTGCACGGGAGAAGTGATGCGACTGGAAAAGAGGATCTTTTACTGTAATAAACCCAGCATTAATGAGATGAACAAAATAACTGCTTTCATCTTTTTACATGAATTGCAAGCGGTAATTTTGTCAGTGTTTTCATCTGAAACTGAAAATAACTTCGCCCTGACGTTCTGTATTAGGTTTATCATAAAGAGTTTAATTCAAATTTATCCTTTAAAACAACGCAGGTACTTACAGCCTTTTCAGCAGCGGGAAGTTTTCTGATCTCCTGGAGAAATGTCCTTGACTGTAAAACGTCCCGATAGTTTTACTGTTACTGTTCATCTGCTCATTCTGCATCTACTGGTCATGTCCAGTCAGTGCGCATGCGCATGTTGCAGTGATTACACCCCGTCTGAGATTGGTGAAGACGAATAATGTTTTTTCTTTCAGTTTCATTAAACATGCCCTAGCGTTTTTTTTTCTTCTTTTTTTTTTGATGCACAGAGAGCTTCATTAACAAAAATGTACAGAGGTTTAAGATACCATAAGGAATATATATCCCTATATATGAAGCGTTAAGACTACCATTTTGCTTATACGACAAATTTGGTGCCAGTTTTGGTGCCAGAAAGTAACAGTAACATGCTAAAAATGCTTACATCTAACTCCCATTTTTGCTCCTCCTCCTCCAAATTTTGTCCAATCTTCACCCCATTTGGCTCATATCATCTTGACACCTGTCTAAACAATGCTGCAGCAATGCCACCCCTCTGCTCATTTGTTCATCTAGACATTTCCTCCTACAATCAGAGAATTCTGCAGCTTTAATTATTATTGTTGTTGTTAAATTTCCTCAAGAGATAATTAATTTCATTCCTAATGTGTGCCTTAAGTGTATTTATTATTCATTGTATTAAAAAAGCCCACCATAACCCAATGTTGTTGTTGTTTTGCTTTTCCTCCATGTTCTCTTCATAGTGAACATATCTGTTTTGGGAGAAACTTAGTGCTAAGTTTTTTTCCTGATATTTATGTAATAGGAAACAGAAAAGTGACCACCCAAGAATCACGAATCAGCTTACACATGAGCACTGATTTCCCCTAGCCTGTATTTTCTTTCTTCTCTAAGGACCTCATTTTATTTTATTTTTTTTAATCACAGATACTCAGATAACTTCAGAAACATCTAGAGCTAACTGATTAGTTAATACAGGTGTGGAATTTTTTAAAATATACAAGTACCTGTCCAACTCACCTTTCTCAACTCACCACAGCTTATCTTCTCCTGGATAATGATGGAGTGGACAGACTGTTCAGTGGTTTTCACTGTACACGCATTCACCCCTTTGATCTTTTCTACATGTTGTCATTTTACAACCAGTTGAAATCGACTTAATTGGGATTTTATTTTATTTTCATGGAGCTACAAAAAATAGTATTAAAGGAGTGGGGGAATTAATGTATGTAGTCTGCAAAACTATTTATCAAAAGAAATGTATTTAAAAGTCATAATTCCATAATTGCAATTAGTATTAACCCCTAATGCCATTAAACCTCTAAATTACTGTGTCATAACGTTCTTCATAATTTATATAAATTATTATCTGTTAAAGGTGGCACAATCAGTTGTTAACTTTAGGGGGACGATTACTTTTTCACACTGGTGATATAGGTGCAATAAAATAATAAAGTAAAAATTATAAACCAAACTTGAATGACATAATCTCAGCTCCAGTTAGTTGGAAAATGTATGAATTATTCAGCATTTGTGAATCTTACATTAACCCACTTTATCTTAAAGTTAGCTGCTCTTTAATTTAGCCTGCATGTGACAGAAACCAACTTGGATTTTTTTTTTTTTTTTTTGGACAGACATCTGATTATAAATGTATTAATATATCAACCTTTACACAATCGTCAGCACACATTTACTACACAGCATGTTTCAGGTTTGTTCTGATTCATGAAGAAATAGATCCACTCTTATCTCCTCTTCACTTATATAAATGACATCCATCTCCATTTTATTGCTTTTTTGCACCATATTTTCCAACTAGGTGTTTCTGTCTGCAGACCTGCCGCTCACTGGATGCTTCGTACCATTCTGTGTAAAGTCTAGAGACTACTAGACTACTAGTTCTCTCTAGAGAACTCACTGCTATGTTTAATAGTGAAAATAAGACTATTTCCACATGCATGGGATTGGGACTAAACAGCTGTGTGGTCATAAGAAAGTCATTTGTTAGTGAGACTAATTGAAAAAAAACAACAACTTCAGTTTGCTAGGGAGCATAAAGATTGGACTGTGGAGCAACAGAACCAGGTCATGTGGTCTGAAGAGTCCAGATTTACCCTATTCCAAAGCGATGGGTGTGTCAGGGTAAGAAGGGAAGCGCATGAAGCGATGTACCCGTCATTCATAGTGCCTACTGTACAAGCCTCTGGAGGCAGTGTCATGATCTGGGGTTGCTTCAGGTGCTTAGGCTGAGACTCAACATAATATGGCAATAAAATTAAGTCATCTGAGTACCTAAATGTACTGAATGACCAGGTTATCAATGGATTTTTCTTCCCTGATGGCAGAGGCATATTCCAGGGCTCAAAGTTTGAAAGAGTGGTTTAGAGAGCTTGAGGAATCATTTTCACACATGCATTGGCCACCACAGAGTCCTGACCTTAACCCCACTGAAAGTCTTTGGGATGTGCTGGAGAAGACTTTATTGAGTGGTTCGACTCTCTCGTCCTCAATACAAGATCTTGGCCAAAAATTAATGCAACTCTGGATGGAAAATTGCTTTGCCGTGTTACAATTGCTCTCAAGAAAGAAAGAAAATAAATATATACCTATACAAAAATGAAAAAAGTGAATCAATAAATTAAAAATGAATAAGTAAACATACAAATAATGATGTAGAACTGTACCAGTGAAGATGATAGTTTAGATCAGGTGTAAAGTTAATTGAAGTGCAATGGAATGACAAATGTTGAGTATGATAAGTCCAGCGTGGTAACGGTAATTAAGTACAGTAGTTATATAGTATGTATTGCACACTAATCTTAGTATTAATAATAGGCAGTAATAAATTTGTATTGCACATGATTGAACATGTATTGCATATGCATTACACATGAAAGTCCCAGCACTTTTGGAGAGAGGTTGTACAGCTTGATGGCCACAGGGATGAAGGATCTTCTGAAGTGCTCAGTGGAACACTTGGCAGTGATCAGTCTCTGGCTAAAAGTGCTCCTCTGGTTGACCAGCACACTGTCAGGACAGGGGCTCGAACCCAGGGATGCTAAAATAAACTAAAAACTGCCTTCACCAGGGCCCCGATCCTCAAACATCCCGACCCATGTAAGCCATTCATCGTGGAGGTAGACGCCTCCATGAAGGGCACTGGTGCGATCCTCTCCCAAAACTTTGGAGAGAAATCTGCACTGCATCCAGTGGCTTTTCACCAGAAAGTTATCCCCACAGAGCAGAACTATGACATTGGGAACCATGAGCTACTGGCCGTAAGGCTGGCTTTGGAGGCTGGCAGAGTGAACCCTTCAGGCATAGAGAACTCTGCTTCCCAGGACACGCCATGGTTTTCGATAATATGGCTGCCATAGACTTCCGTTCCCAACAACGGACTCTGTCATGTTCACCTGATTGCTAATTACCCACACCTGAGAACAATCACACCTCACAGTATGGAAGGGCCTCAGATTTACATTCATTAAGTGCGAAGTAACACTGAATGTGTTTGTACCTGACTTACCAAACCGCTTACTGTTTACTGCTATTTTGGTGTTGATCATTGCTCTCTCGCTGTTTTTTTTTTTTTTATTCTGGTTTTGCCCTGACTGTGTGGTTTTCACATCGCATGAACGTTGCCTGTTTTTAGATTACAACCTTGCCTAACAATTTGGATTTGTTTGCCTGTGTTTTATTAAAGAAACAGTCTCTCTGTTGGGGTTTTGCTGGGAATCGAACCCAGGGCGCCAGCAAACCCCCACTAGGCCACCAGGGGAATGATTCAGGTGCAGAGGAGTGAGGCGAGAGTAGAGTAAAGGAAACAGATGTTTAATTAAGATCCAAAATCCAAGGCAAAAAATAACAAAAGTATAATCCAAATGCTCAGAAGATACAAGGGAAAAAAAATAAATAAAAATCCAAAAGTGCAAAGTCCAAGAAACCAAAAATCAGAAAAGAAGAGGCAAAAATCCAAACGCTCAGAAGATCCAAAAACAGCAAATACAAAGTCCAAAAAGTTCACAAGAAAGCAAAGTACCAAAACAACACAAAGACATAGGTAAGGAACATGGAACAGAGGTTACTAGTCTTAAGCATCACAGCACAAAGACTCCATGACTAGAGGCCCAAACTGAGGGGGTATAAATACACAAACAAATCAAGGGGCAAACTGAAAACAGGTGTAAGTAATGAGGACCAGGCGGGGCACAAGGCACGTGGAAAAACAAAAGCACATGGTTGTCAAAACAAAACACAAAACACAGAAGCAAAAGCGGCCTCTAGAGGCCAAGATAGTCCAAGTCCTAACACTCTCTGCCTTTGCATCCATATCCGCTCACCTGTTGTGATAAACATTACTCATGTTATAGCTAATAAATAAAGCACTGTTTATTTTTTTTTATCAACCAAAAGCTGCACATTTTTTTTATTCTAAATCTCAGTCCATAAGACTATTTGATTATTGTACATAATTTATTCAAATAGTGAAATGTTTGAGTTCTTTAAGTGTATACTGTAAATACAAAAA
>CM040978.1:1121684-1137130 GCA_022985145.1 Pangasius djambal
ATTATTATTATTATTATTATTATTATTATTATTACCGGTTTCAGTTTTAATACCAGCTCACCTTCATGACCACAATCTCTCTCGAATTTCATTCAGAATTATTTTATAAATATTTCAGTTCTGCTGACATTTGGTTATTGTTATTGGTCTGGAGATAATAATTAGAGACTCTGAACCTCTGTGTGTGTGTATGTGTGTGTGTGTGTGTGTGTGTGTGTGTGTGTACGTAAATAAGTATCCTCCCCCGGTAATAATAGATGTTGCACTGTGGCAATGGTGTGGCCTTTTTTTTATCGGCGCAGCCATCGCAGCGTGAAATGAACTCCAGCGTGGACTCACCTCACCGTTGAGGAAGCAGTAAAACACCGAGACGAAGAAACCCTGCGGAGAAAAACACACACACACACAGACACACAGACACACACACACAGAGCCAACCAACCATAACGTTTATATTCAAAATCCTCCAAATTATCTTCTCATCATCTAATCAGTAGAAACGATCCTGATGGAAACAGAGTCCTGAATCCCTCCATCTCTAACGCTGAGCTCAGATTTCCCCCGAGCGTCTCTGTACGAGAATCAACAGCAAATAAACATTTAAATGTGTTTAAAAAGTCACTGTTAGTACAACTGGGTCATAAGCTAAAAAGAAAAAGGGGTCTGTGTCTCTGTCTCTTTCTGTGTCTCTGTCTGTCTCTTTCTCTCTGTCTGTCTGTCTCTTTCTGTGTCTCTGTCTCTATCTGTCTCTCTGTCTGTCTGTCTCTTTCTGTGTCTCTGTCTGTCTCTGTCTCTTTCTGTCTCTCTGTCTGTCTGTCTCTATCTGTCTCTCTGTCTGTCTGTCTCTTTCTGTGTCTCTGTCTGTCTCTGTCTCTTTCTTTCTCTCTGTCTGTCTGTCTCTTTCTGTGTCTCTGTCTGTCTCTTTCTGTGTCTCTGTCTGTCTCTTTCTGTGTCTCTGTCTCTATCTGTCTCTCTGTCTGTCTGTGTCTTTCTGTGTCTCTGTCTGTCTCTGTCTGTCTCTTTCTGTGTCTCTGTCTGTCTCTGTCTCTCTGTCTGTCTCTTTCTGTGTCTCTGTCTGTCTCTATCTGTCTCTATCTGTCTCTTTCTGTGTCTCTGTCTGTCTCTGTCTCTCTGTCTGTCTCTTTCTGTGTCTCTGTCTGTCTCTTTCTGTGTCTCTGTCTGTCTGTGTCTTTCTGTGTCTCTGTCTGTCTCTTTCTGTGTCTCTGTCTGTCTCTGTCTCTCTGTCTGTCTCTTTCTATGTCTCTGTCTGTCTCTATCTGTCTCTATCTGTCTCTTTCTGTGTCTCTGTCTGTCTCTGTCTCTCTGTCTGTCTCTTTCTGTGTCTCTGTCTGTCTCTTTCTGTGTCTCTATCTGTCTCTATCTGTCTCTTTTTGTGTCTCTGTCTGTCTCTGTCTCTCTGTCTGTCTCTTTCTGTGTCTCTGTCTGTCTCTATCTGTCTCTATCTTTCTCTCTGTCTGTCTCTTTCTGTGTCTCTGTCTGTCTGTCTCTTTCTGTGTCTCTGTGTCTTTCCCTGTCTGTATCTCTGTCTGTCTCTGTCTTTCTGTCTGTCTGTCTGTCTGTCTGTGTCTCTCTTTGCCTGTGTCTCTGTCTGTGTCTCTATCTATCCGAGTCTGTCTGCATTTTCCTATTACAGCACAGTCCAAAGTGTGTTACACCACAGCTATTTGCCATTGATCACATTTTGAATTTTTTTTAATCACCACATTTAAGGATGTGGAACGTCTATGAAACAAGTTAGTTCCTGTTGTCACTTACGTTATAGCAGCTATAAACAGTCGTTCCCTCCCCAGACTCTCTTTATTTCTCTCTCTTCAAGTTAATAAGACAAAAAAACACAGCTTGTTACACTTTACTGAGAAACCGCAAAGAAGCGTAAACTCCTCTGTCCTGAAGACGTCAGAAAACGTACAGTTACAGCTTCACCTCTGACTGTTACAAAGCGCTGACACTGGAGACTCCTTCCATAGACACCTCCTTCACCATATCAACAATAACACGTTTTTTTAATCTGTTTATGCGGATTGAATGAGCTGCTGCTATAGACACGATACTGTATTAGAACGAGTGCATTAATATAAACCGCTCACTTATGTTCCAGCTGGAGCTACTGTTCGAGCTGCTGTTATAGAAGATGAATGCATGGATCTGAACGCATTAACAGTGAATTAGTGTGTGGGTGCGTTTCCCTTCGCGGCACCGATTATCTCAAACAGCCTTTCGCTGTCTCACACAGGGAACGGGTGCGAGTTTAATAAGCCTGTGATGACTGAACTCCCACATGGTCTTTAACAGGAGAAGGTCGTTCAGGGTGATTTTAGTGGAGGATCCTGAGCACACTCACTCCGGCGTCAGCTGCCACACACATCCTGTCTCTGTTAATACGAATTATTACGTCATGAAATTCACTTCCTGCATCTCTGTCCAAAGGGCATTTCATATTCTTCAACCATTATGTCATCATTCTTTATTAATAAAGTCCAACTTCTATTTTTCTTCATAAAAAAAGCTCTTCTATATACGTAGGTCTGTATACAGTGCCACTGAAGTGGTGTGTGTTTGTGTATGCTAGCGGTGGTGATAAAGCTTGCGCTATACGTCACACAAAGACCACTAGCGAAACCAGAAAGAACCCAAAAGGAAAACTGTCTGAAAATAGTTTTGAGGTCACTATGATCCGAGCCGATGTACGATGTTTGTGGATTTTTTTTTTTGTTGGCCTGCTGATTGGGTGCATAAACACACCGTCACTTCTTCTCCTTCTCAACATTAGCTGCGCCTCCGTGAAGTATTGCCAGGGGCTCTTTCTACTTTCTAATTTTGTGACAGTGGTGTAAATCACAACCCACCATTATGAAAATGATTATGCCTATAAATAATGTCAACTGAAATCTAAAGCCAATTTGAATAAAAATGGATTTATAGGTGCTAAGTTCAGAAAGGAAAAAGAATTACAACTAGGACTATTCATGCAGTGATATATTGGTAATGTACTAGACTCAACTCTCGCCATCTTCTCATCCATCCATTTTCCATACCGTTTATCCTACACGGGGTCGCAGGGAGCCTGGAGTCTATCCCAGGGATCTTGCGGCACAAGCGGGGGACACCCTGGACGGGGTGCCAACTCATCACAGGGCACAATCACACACACACACTACAGACAATCTAGAGATGCCAATCAGCCTACAGCCCATGTCTTTGGACTGGGGGAGGAAACTGGAGTACCTGGAGGAAACCCCCAAGCACAGGGAGAGCATGCAAACTCCACGCACACAGGGCGGAGACAGGATTCGAACCCCCAACCCCAGGAGTGTGAGGGCAACGTGCTAAACACTAAGCCACCATGCCCCCCTTATTATTCATACCTCATATTAGTATTTTATTTTTCATTTGTAAATCGTCTCTTGGTTTTATGTTACATCAAAGAAAAACGTTATTTCCCTCTGCAGTCCGCATTTTCTATGCATGATTTTTGTTCAGGTTCAAAGGTGAGTGGTTGTGTGTAACGGTGGTGGTTTAGACGCTAATGAAAAACTCCTTCTCAGACACTTCTGGTCAAGAAAATATCTTCGGAGGTGTGAAACTACATGCAGGTGATTTTAATAATCTGAATGTAGAGCTCAGAAAATCCACTTAAGCAGCTGCAGAACCCGAGTCTGAAAACCAGCAACTTTCCTCACAGAAATAAGTCTCTGACTCTGTGTGTGACCCTCAGTGTGACCCTCAGTGTGTTCATCGTCTTCTAGTCTTTATTAATGTCAGCTTCTGATTGGCTGTTTGCCGGAGGTATTTGGTTGGTGAATTGTTTATACAACCAGCACTGACACTGAGATGTTTTAAAAATCTCAGAATGATGTATACTGTACGCATGCTGTGAAGGCACAAACACGCACTATGCATCGTACCTGAAAGGACTGCAGGAAGGAATTGAAATAAATAAAGACAATCTGTGAGATGTCATCATCCCCCGGATTGACGAAGAACAGCATGTACGTGATGCCGAGGAGAGGAAGCAGCACTAACGTCGCCTTCACCGCTTTCCTAAAGAGAGAGAGAGAGGGAGAGAGAGAGACAGAGAGAGAGAAGTTAATTAGATAAGCTGTCAATCTGACACACTTCAATTAAATAACTAATAACCAGCATTAGACTTAATGAGAAACGTTACATGTGGTAACATCAGACACGTCAGTGTTTATCTTTAATTCTCTTCTGAACAATGTTGTCAGGAAGCAACAGAAAAAATATGCTTGAATATGGACCGATAGGTGGGTGGATGGATGGATGGATGGATGGATGGATGGATGGGTGGGTGGACAGACAGATGTATGGATAATGAAAAAGTCTAAATGCTATTAACCAAGAATTAATGCTCTGTTAATGGAGGAGTGGATGGATGAATGGATGGATGGATGGATGGATTGATAGGTGGATGGATGGATGAATGGATGGACGGGTGGATTGACAGATAGGTAAATGGATGGATGGATGCAATGAAAAACCTCATGGAGTCTAAATGCTATCAATCAAATATTAATGTTCTGTTAATGGATGAATGCACGGATGGACCGATAGGTTGATGGGTAGATGGATAGATGCATGGATGAGTGCATTGATGGATGCTAATGAAAAATGTCATGGATGCAATGAGGCAAATATTAATGTTCTGTTAATGGATGGATACACAGATGGATATGGGAATGCATAGATGAATGCATTGATGGATGACTGGATGGATGGATGGATGGATGGATGACTGGATATCTTATATCCATTTATTAAAATAAAAATCCTAAAGCAAAATTATGATTGACATTAAAAAACTGTTCTTTTATTAATATTGATTTAGGGTCATGGCTAAAGGGCGAGTTTTATTTTTAAACCTAAACACAGTCAGCTATAAAACTGATGACACGTCTCATCATCTTCTCATCATGAAAATGGGGTTCCTTTAGGTCAGCCTGCTGATGGATTAAGCCAAAGTGCGGTAAAGCCATTCAGTAAATCAGACGGCTTATGAAGATTGATGCACTCGTCCTCTCAGACACGCCGCCGTGAGAACCTCACATTCACTTGGACACATTTAAAGGACATTTTAAACAACCAATCACAGACATTTTCCCACAGCCCCTTGACAAACGTGACGAAATCTCATTTATTCCCTAGTAATACGATGTCATGACTTTTTTTTAATTCCATGACTATAGTGTGCTCTGGAAAAAAAAGCTCTTTTTTTGACACTTTTCAAAAGTTTGTGTGGAGAGCCAATCAGATTGCAGCCTGCAAAATTCTGAAGCTTGTGGCTAAAAAAGTGTGCAAAAGTTAGTAGCTGCTCTGTGGCCCGTGGGCGGAGTCTGAGGCTGAGAATATGTAGATGGTGTTACAGCCGAGCTATTTTTAATACCTTATTTTCTGACACTATTTGCTAGCAGTTAGCTAAAGGACTCCAGTGGCTCCAAGGCTTGTAAAGTTTTGTTGTAAAGCTAGAAAGTTTCACAGCATCAATTCAATCAATCAATCAAAAAAAAAATCCTGGTTTTTGGACAGTTCCAGGTTATTACGCTACCACACGTGGAAATGTTTAAAGGGGGTGTGAATACTTATGCAAGGTGCTGTGACCTTATGAACGGCACCTTTCAGTGTTACTGCAAACCCAATTTGTTAGCATTTATTTTTAAAATTATCGTGATCTGGCATGTGTTTGATGGCTGCGTGATGGCTGCAGCAGGGCAGCGAGGCATGACGGTTGAGGCAATCTCCACTCCAGCAGCAGGAATTCAACGCCACACTGATCAAAACAATAAGGAAGGCACATGCTCGACAGGAGCCACGCATGACAGGTAGACACTAATTGCCCCGGCTCTCGGGGTTCAGCAGCTCGTCGAGTGGGTGGATAAGAGAACTCCACGGCGGGCTGAGAGACAGGAACGACAAACACTTTCCTCTGCTTTCCTCCTCCCTCTCCAACCAAATCATTTCACGGACACATCTCACTGACACACACTCGCTTACCTCTCAAAGCCAATGCAGTTTGTGGTGTGAGATATTAGCTAAAACAAAGTGATCTCTGTAAACTAGCGCAATATTGCAGGCTACAGAATCACAACGCAACACAGCCGACAACGCAGAAGAATCAGAAGAATCGGTGTTTCCACTGGAGAAGTTTTGGTTTTAGGTTCTCGGGGACATGTATGAGTTTCCCTGGAACACATCCTCGCTTTACTGTAAGTCACAAACATGGTGCGGTGGTCGGGTTAGCCAATTTCTTTTCATGTCCAGCTTCACATTTATTCCTGGACCTCTGAGGCCTCGTCCAGCTGATGCGCATCTCTCCCCGGCACGGTTCAGTGAGCGTCACACTCCCACACACCTGACTCGAATTATAACGCGTTCACAAATGGCTCTAATTACACACGCTTGCATAGATAATTAGCTAACGAGTGGAATCAGGTGTGCTGAATTCACAAAGTCATTAATGTATGAGTTTAAACAAATAATAAACCGGAGACTCTGCGTCTGACGGTGCGACATATGAGCCTCAGAAAGCATAAGAAAGTTACTGTAGTTCATCACTTGTTTTTTTTTTTTGTTTTGATGAGAAACAGTATGAGGCAACAAGTTAAACACAAATTAAGTAACGCACTAATCAGTGTGAACTCTGGTTGTGTGATTTATGTGCTCGGCCTCATGCTAGCTCAGTAGCTGTGCTAGCTACGTACACGCACTTATTTTTCATTGTAATGTCTCTACATGCATTTAACGAGAGGTCGTATACGACGGGATAATATGAAACCACCGTTATTCCATTTTTCTAATTTCATACATCATAAATTTCTTACATCATAACTAATTTTTATAATTTACCATCTGAATTCTCTCTGCCGGTTAAATCACAGCTCCGTGTCGTACACTTACAGAGAAGACACACATACGATCAGCTGATGCTCTGTCACTTGCTAGTGGAAGCTGTAGTTAAAATAAAATGTAATAAATAAATAAATAAAAATCTGCTGGGTTAAAAACAGGAAGCTGCTCCTGCAGTGTGAGAGTCGTAGCTGTTTCAGTCTCAGGGCAACACAACAGACATCACAGTCTCAATGACAGATGGATGGAGATGTTCACTTCGTATCCGACTCTGTTTCGCCAAAACCTGTGTTTTCTGCTCTACCTTCAATGTTTTTTAAACAACAATTCATCTGAATACTTATTATTATTATTATTATTATTATTGTTATTATTTTTATTATTATTATTTCATGATATATTAACTCATGCTCATGGAGCATTTTGTTCTTTCTTCTTTCCAACACATTTTTTTTTCCTAAAATAAAAATAACCTTTCTCTTCGGTTCGTGCTTTTACCCCTGGCTCATGCGGAATGAACGTCTGACCGCTCAGTGAAGGAAACGGTGCATGGCATTAAGAAGCTGGCTGCTGTGCTCACGTCACCTCACGCACTGCTCTGTACGCTTCGATTCTACAGCACTGCTGTACTGGAGACTACTTTTAATTTCATGTCATATTTTTATATTATTATTATCTTATATTTCTTTAGTGATGAGCGATGATGGATATGAATCCGGATACTATACAGACACTCGGAGAGCCTTAAAGTGAGGTCATGGTCCCGATCTCTTCGAGTTAAATACGCTTTCTCTTAAACTGATGTGCTGTGCTCGGAAATGTTTCACCTCTCAGTGATGAAAATTTTCCATGACATTTAAAAAAAACAAAAAAAAAAAAACTGCAGACATTGCAAAGAGCACTTCTGTTCATCACGTAGCAGTGCATGTGCAGGGTTTTAGATGATACAACGATAAAACTGGGGAAATTATCTGTAACTCTGCAGTCAGGTAAACAGCTGGAGCAGTGAAATGCGAGAGAAATGAGGCGAGTGATGAAACGAGAAAACAGAATACTGTAATAAGTGTCAAATTCTGTTAAAACGCTGTGTGTGTGTGTGTGTGTGTGTGTGTGTGTGTGTGAGAGTGTGATGCTGTTATAATAAAATACTAAGTCAGTGGGTAGAAGTTGATTATTTTCTCATAACAGCACGTCCCTGAGTGTTTTATTCCTCTTACACCACAGCAGTTTATCAACCATTACGAATTTTCTACTTATTAAAGAACATCATACGTTTTTATCCATTTATAGTTGTATTTAATGTTTAGTGAAACGAGTTAGTTCCTGTTCTCGCTTACGTTATAGCAGCTATAAACAGTCGTACGTTCACCGGCCCTCTCTTTATTCTCTCTCCTGACACTGACACTGACACTGGAGACTCCTTCCATAAATAAACACCCCCGCACTTTAAGAAAACTTCTCCATATCAATGATGCGCATATTGTATTTATGTCTTACGTCTGCTGTACACGTCCCTGTGAATGAGCCGTTGCTATAGAAACGGTATAAACCTGCGCTACTGTCAGAGCTGCTGTTATAGAAAATTAATCAACACCAGAATTCACTAGCGCTGTGGTGTACAACAGGACGTTGGTCTTTTTAAATAAAACCCTGCAGTTAGTGGAATAACACGAGCAGCAGTCCATCTGCACTTTCCCCCCGGTGACGGAGAAGTAATAACTGGCACTAACGAAATGGAGTGATGTTCCTCAGGAGGGGCGGCGGTTAATCACAGATAAACACAGACGCTCTCCATTGATTCAGTTAGCTCGGCGCTGACACGACGCACCACGAGAGAGAGTCACAAATCAATCTGTTCCACTACGGCACATTTCCCTCACACCTCGGGGACGTTAGCTTTAAATATTAAACACACAATGCAAATCTTAACAGATGCTCAAGGAAATATAAAGTGGTGTCACATGAAACGTATAAATGAATAAATCTGAGTTACGTGCTGCCATTAAACTGTATTTAAAGGTGCAACAGTCATGTTTTTCTTACTAGCGTAAATAACGTGGAAAAATATGTAGAACATGATAAAAAATTATTTAAGCTACAGAAAACTGTATTAAGATCCAGCATGCTTGTCTGTGTTCATATGAGCCTCTTGTCAGCCATTTTATAGACACGCCCCCGATGCCCTTGGCTCCGCCCACATGGTTTCTCAGTCTGAAATCGCCAAGCTCCCAGCGCAGCCTGATAATTCTCCTATACAGTGAGGGCCAAAGGTCTGAGAGCACCAGTGAAAATGTGTCTAGTTTGCATTCTTTTCTAATTCAGTACAAACATTTGCATTACAAATGATATTATCAGCAACAAATCGAGGAAAAAGTACAATCTCAGATATATTTCCGTGAGTTTCTTCCGAGAAGGTTCACTCGGGATAATCATCGATGGCTTTGTCGTTACAGACGTGTAGGAAAGCCTGACTGTTCTCTCTGAAGTACCTCTAGTTTTCTCCTGACGCTTTCTCTTGAGAGATGCAAATCCAGACAGCGACGCATGAGTACACCGCTCAAAACCATCCAAGTCAAGACATGACGGGGAAAATTAACGCACCATGCTGAATTCTGAATTCTGATTGGTCAGAAAGTGTTGATTAATTCTCTAGAACAGCGGCTCTGACAGTAGCGCAGGTTTATATTAATGCACTCGTTCTAATATATTATCGTTACCATAGTAACAGCTCGTTCACAGAGGACGCTCCACGTAAACGGATTAAAAAATCTTTGATATGGAGAAATTTTCTTAAAGTGAGTAGATGTGTATTGAACATTTATGGAAGGAGTCTCCAGTGTCAGAGCTAAAGCTGTAACTTGTCTGGAGGTTTTCGGACATCCTCGGGACAGAGGAGTAACAGGACAAGCTGGGTTTTATGTCTTATTAAGCAGGAGAGATGCTGGTGACAGGAACTGATTTTTTTACTGTAACAGCACCACACACAGTGGGTTATTGGACAACTTAGTCTAGTCCTCAGCTCAGTGTTCCTGTAACTGTATGTTGTGTGAGGTGACGATGTTGTTTTATGTAGCACCAAGGTTCTGGAGAAACGTTGTCTCATTTCACTGTGTACTGCGTCAGCTATATATAGTTGAAATGACAATAAAAGCCTCTTGACTTGACTTGACTTGACTTATTGCGTGCACGTTGCTCCATTGCTGAAATCTTTGCTCTTTGAGCGTTTCTGCTTCTCAGTCCTTTACCTGAGAGGAATGCAGTTTTGTTGTAGTGTTTGTGGACTAGTCAGTCGATGCAGATCATCGAAATGATGCGTACATCTGTAGAAAAATCTCATTTCCGTGGGACTCTGTCTGGCGTGGGAGCGCTCTCTCTGAGCGGGAGGTAACTCGGTGTATCCAGGTGACTTGGTGATTACGTTTTCCCACAGCGCCGACGTGACGAGGCTCAGCGATGCCAGAGGGAAGCCAGACCAATCAGCCGCTTCCTGCTGAACAGCACCTGTTGTGACCGCTGTCAGGAACCGTGTGCTTTGGCATCGAGCATGCACGATTTCTCTCAACGCTGGCTCCGTTTCAGGACACAATTCCAAGAATCGGAAAACGGCTCACGAGCCAGGCATCATCAGGAGCCGAGATTCCCTCGAGGTCCTTAAAGTTCTTTTACTCTGCTTTTATATATATCACTTTTATATACATCACATTTATATACACTTCATTTAAATACCCTACTTTTATATATGCCACTTTTAAATACACTACAATTTTATGCACTACATTTATATACGCTACATTTTTGTACACCACTTACGTTTATACACATTATATTTATATACACTACATTTATACATACTATATACTTTTATATACACCATTTTTATATATACTACATTTATATACATCACTTTTTATATACGCTACATTTATGTACAATACTTTTATATACACTATATTTAAATAAACCGTTTTATATACACTATATTTATATACACTACATTTAACAGCCCAAAGCTCTTATTCTTAACTTCTGAACTCAAACATAAGCCGAGTTCTGAGTACACGAGGTCACGACGTTCAGTTCGGTTTTATTTATACAGCACTTTAATCTGATATTGCTGTGTGTTTTGTCACAAAGCAGCTTTACAGAAATTCGGATGCAGATTTAAAATCCCTAACTGTCAGGATATTGTACAGGAGGCGGCTGCAAGTGCAGATTTCATGAAAAACAAGCCATACAGTCAGCGCAAACGTGGACACCCCAAAGTGCAGAAAGACGTGCATGGACTAGAGAGAGAAACGTGACGACAAACGACAACGACAGTCAAAAGCTAGCAGTGCGTGCTGTGCTTAAATACGCGTGCTCATTAAACCAAAACGTGAATCGGGTGCAGTCATGTGACGTGATCTGGTGAGGTGCAGTGGCTGATGGGAATCGTGGTCCTGAGAACCACAGAGAGGCCACAGTGGTTGTTTACATGTAAACATTTCCAGGTGAAATCGTTCGGTTTGCGTGAATCCTGACCTGGACGCTGTGTATAAAATCACGTACATGCATGTTGTACTGCGTATAAAATCCAACCCAAAGGTAGACGGGCTTTAAATACCAGAACCACAAGCAGCACGTCAGTCCAGTGAGCGTGTTCAGGAGATTTTAATGATTTCCATCTCAGCGAAACGTCATAAGAGTGTGTTTATTAACCCGACTGTGAGAAGAAGAGCTCGTGACCGTGCTGAAGTTGTTCAACGTTCCATATTTCCTCGAAGTTCAGGACCAATAATCCTCTCGTTTTAGAATAAAGTCAACACACAGTCATTTCCTATAACAGCACGACCCCCGGCGTGTTCTTTCCTCCTCTCGCACCACAGCAATCTGCCAATGACTCCAGTGTTCTACTCATTAATGATCAGGAATAACAGGTCATCACTTTTATCCAGTTATTGTTACATTTAAGCTACAGATGTCAGACATGACGCTTTTTCTTTGGAATAGGAAAAGTACACTTCAAAAAAATAACTTCTTAGCAAGTGAAACTAACTTTATCAGGGTGATTTTTATCCAATATTTCTGCTGATGTGATTATTATAAATTAAATATAAGATTATTCAGCCTGATTTTAGATGATTTTAATCATTTCAAGCTTTAAATTTTTTGGCAGAAATGAATGTTTAAAGTTAGAAAAACTGTCTGGAGTTACATTAAATTAAAATAAAATTAAAATGTCTCAGGTTAGTTTGAATAATTTTATATTTGTTTTATTGTAATACTAGATAAATGTGATGATATTCAAGATATCTTTACTTGCTAAGATTTTTTTTTTTTTGCAGTGTTTTTTGCAGTTTTAAAATTCTCACATCAATACTGTTCTGTTGCTTATCTGACGTTAATTAGAAAGACGCTAGCTTCTTCTCAAACCCGGAGTCTCTTTGCTTTACCTCACGACCCTCAGCCCCACTGGCACAACAAAGCTGATGCTAACGTGAGAAGAAAAAAAAAGCGAGTTTGTTTCTCCATGATGTGGAGAAAATCACACGGATATGATGGAATAATGTTTCTCAGGAGGAACAGAAGTCCTCCTCGCAGAACGCTGTGGGGAAATTTACCTCTTACACCTTTAATACGCAGAGGTCTGAGGGAAATCAGATCATCTCAAGTGTAGTTAGCATGCTAAGTGTCTGGTTTATGCTAGTTTTGTGGTATGAGGTTCACGTTTGTAGCAAAGAAGCAGAACTCCAAACACACGTCGGCAGAATTGAAATTAAAGTCAGTGTTTCAGAGCTTTTCGTATCTGTTATAGACACTGAAACAACATGTTGTGAAGATATTCTTGATTTAATATTATACTTCAGAGCAAATTTTACGATCTTGTACTCGTCTTCTGTTCGTGTAAATTAAATATGCCCCGCCCCTGGGGGCGTGTCTTGCTCTACAGTAGCTTCTTGTTAGCATTGTCCATCGGTGTGTTTTATCTTCACACACACTATTCCCTTTTCCAACTGAGAATGAATGTGGAAGTGGGCGGAGTTTGGTGACTTCACGGAGGAGTGTTTTACCGACTTGCAGGAACGTCGCCAGCTCAGACTGACGGACAACTCTGACTTTATACCCCGTCTCCATCAGTAAGAGTCAGTAATATCAGTTTATCTCCCATGGGCAACGCTGACGCTCGACTTCGCCTCAAACACGTACGCCATATCTCCAAGCACACACGCGTCTCGGTGTCTAGGATTAAAGTCGTCCTGGTTAAAGTGGACAGGCGTGAGTGAGAAATCCTCCACAGCTGAAAAAACACTCGTTATAAACATATATAGCTAGCTCGCTAAGCTACTGTCAGGTTTGTTCGGTTAGGGTGGGGGGTGTGGCTTATCTCAAACGCTATTGGTTGTTCAAGCACTTCAACACTTCCTGGAATCAAATCATGGCTCACTTGCAGACGTTTTCTTCAAACCACATCGAAATAATTTTGACAAATTATTTTCTATCAATTCGTTTCTATTCAAATTATAATTTTTTGTAGAATCATTTCTACGAATATTAAAACGTGACTTTATGAGAGAGAAAGAGAGAAAAAAAAAACGTCCCAAACATCAATTTTCATTTTTCAGTTTTCCGTGAGACGAGAAAAACGTCCAGACTTGCCACTGTAGTGTCCTCATTATCACAAGCTAATCTCAATCCTCAAACCTCAGAAGTTGATTTATTTATTTATTTTAAAAGCTCCCAGGACTCCGAAATGCCACGAGGGGAGAAAGACAAAAGGTCAAGTTTCAGAGAAGCTGACAGCGCTGAGGGAGCGTTGGCGTGTATCTGACGTGAAGCACTTTATTTATGAGAAAATGAAGGAAAGGAAGACACGCTGTGGAGTGCGGCGCTGCTTTATTATTCAGAGCTGAGACGCTGCTTTGCTCGGAGTGGCTCAGATAAGACTGAAAAGAAGCCACTAAGAAGTGACCTTTGCTAACAACGATCACGTCAGATTACTCCAGCGTTGGCTCGCTGCCAATCTCGCCACAGGCCATCCGCAGAAATGTCTCTTCATGTCTCTCCTTAGAATCATCATTTTATCACAATTTACAATAACGTCATTATTACTCTACCTGTGTTTATCACATTCCATATATAACAGACCCTTCTGAAAACTGAACATCATCATTACTTAGAAAAAAAAAAGAGTTTGCTCGTCTTGAACTGATTTTATTTGCAGTTTTAAAGCTTTGACCATCTGTCGACCTGAATATTAAAAAAAACAAAAGATTGCAGAGTTTCCACCACAGCGCTGATGAGTTCTGCACTCTGATTGGTCAGAAGGTGTTGATTAGTTTTCTATAACAGCAGCACTGACAGTAGTGCAGGTTTATATTAATGTTAATGCGCTCGTTCTGATACGTTATCGTTTCTATAGTAACGGCTCTTTCACAGGGACGTGTACAGCAGATGCTGTTTTTTTTAATAATAAAAAAAATGGATTAAAAAGGTGTGTAATTGTTGATATGGTTCTTAAAGTAAGGAGATGTTTCTGTAACATTTCCAGAAGGAGTCTCCAGTGCCAGCGCTTCGTAACAGTCAGAGGTAAAGCTGAACGCAGGAGTGAACGTCTTTATCGCGTGTGCTTCATGTCTACGAGGCGTTCATCGTGACGTACCTGTACTGGATGGTCTCTGACGTCGTGGAGGCTCGCAGCTTCGTCATGAGAATGCGTACGATGTTGAACAGGAACACGAAGTTTATCTGCAGCAGAGGAAACGTACCGTCACGTATATCATGTTTACACGTGCATGTGTGTGTGTATAAAAACATATAAAAAACAATGCTGCTCCTCTCTCACACACTCCACACCTCATTCAGTCTGTTTCTGTGTGTGTGTGTGTGTGTGTGTGTGTGTTATTTGCATGTATGTATGTTTATTGTCCTTCGTGTTGCGCCATTATTCTAGAAACTCAACACTAATTATTACAACATTAACTTTAACGTTAATTATAATTTAATGAATAATAACAATGAATGCTGATATATATATATATATATAGAGAGAGAGAGAGATAGATAGATAGATAGATAGATAGATTCATTTTTTACAATGTCACTTAAACTAAATGTTTCATGTTTAATGTTAACTTAAACTAAAACATATTCATTCATGAACTCTGTACTAAAAAAAAATTACTAATCTATATTCAATAAAATATAAATATTTCACGAAAATGTTTGTGAGTTTCTCTCTTGGGATTGATAAAGAGATCTTATCTATGAATATTCACTTATGAAAAGTGCACAGATGCTATTTGTCTTTTTCTTAGGATTTTTTTTAAAAAAGCGAAACAATAAAATATTTAACGCTAATAAAAAAAATAAGGCATGAAAATGAATTCGTACAAATCAGAGCGTGAGTGTGATGCAGACGGAATCATTCTTCACTACAAACCCTTTACAGGACAAACCACTAAAACAACGTCATATAATATTTTCATTAATGAGCTTATTGTTAGAAGCTTTTCCTTGTGTAAAATGGACACGTGTCTGAGTGACAGGTTTGAGGGTTTGAGGGTTTGAGTGTCTGAGGGTTTGAG
>CM040978.1:1176472-1189574 GCA_022985145.1 Pangasius djambal
CTCCCTCCTCTGAACATGTCCAAACCATCTTAATCTGGCCTCCCTGACTTTGTCCCCCAAACGTCCAACATGAGCTGTCCCTCTGATGTACTCGTTCCTAATCCTGTCCAACCTCGTCACTCCCAAAGAGAACCTCAACATCTTCAGCTCTGCTACCTCTAGCTCTGCCTCCTGTCTCTTCCTCAGTGACACTGTCTCTTTAGATGATCTTTACAGTGTTTTTGTTAAATTAGCATTTTTCGTGACATCATCAGATTGTCATTTCGTCTAGAGCATCATCGTCTCATGGGATAAAACCGACCCGGACTTGAGCCCAGCCTTCGCCTCCCCTTTATTAGAAAAACATCAGGAGGTGATGGATGGTAATGAAACAATGCAATGCATCATCACAAACATTTTTCTGATTGGTGTTAATTAAGTCTAATCAAAAGAGGTCAAATCCAGGCTCGGTAAGATACAGAACTGAACACCGGAGTGTTTTTTTTTTTTTTTTCAAATTCAGCTCACCATAAAATATCTCAAGAGTCATGATTTGATTCTGTGTGTTGACATATTTCCTTCTGAAACAGGAAGTAGTGATGAAGTGCTTGACTGATTTACCCCGTCCGATCTAAACAAGCCTGGCAGGAGCGTCGTGAGGTGGCTAAATATGGAGAAGAGTGAGGAGTTAAATAAGAGTGGTTTTTTCAGCTGTGGAGGATTTCTCACCCACGCCTGTCCACTTTAACCAGGATGATATCCTCGATGATGAGATGCTGCGTGCGTGCCGAAGTAAAGTGACCCTGCAAAGACTATTTCCAGCAGAAAGGAACCTGGAAGTGTGAAGAATAGCCCAGTGCAGTGAAGTTCACGTACACATCGGGAAGCTTTTATTTATTCCGACATTGTGATGCAGATTACGAGACCAACATTAACCTCAATTCAAGGCAATCATGAGTTTAAATTCTCTTGGGGCTTTGGGAAGTTTAAAATGCGAGGACAGTGACAGCTGCATGATTTAACAGTCAGCATGCTAATGAGAAAAAAATAAACTTTTAGCTGTTTAGATGGAGCTCAATTCTTCAGCAATGCCAGACCTAAACTAGTGGAGAGATAAAGATTCATTTCTGCCGTTGCTGCGTCTCAGGAACGTTTACTGTGATATCATTTATCACGATATCGATATCATATCATCATATCGCCCAGCACGTGTTACTGATGCACTAATGTTTACTTAAGTATTATTATTTTTTTAAATAAAACACGTTGAATCAGAGCGAGCAGTCAGAAAGCTACGCCCAGTTTCCTTTTTCGCTCCTCATGAAACACAAGACACCGTGGAACTCAAATTCAAAATGAAAATCAAATTCAAGTTTTATTTGTCACTTGCATAACTATACACAGTAAAGCACAGTGAAATGCTTTCTACAACTGTTCTGACATAAAATAAGAAAATATAGAAAAATATTAAATATAAGAAAAATATATACATAAAATATATGTAAAGAAAAATATAGAAAAATATTAAATATAAGAAAAATATATACATAAAATATATGTAAAGAAAAATATAGAAAAATATTAAATATAAGAAAAATATATACATAAAATATATGTAAAGAAAAATATAGAAAAATATTAAATATAAGAAAAATATATACATAAAACTATATATAAAGAAAAATATAAAAAAATATTAAATATAAGAAAAATATATACATAAAAAATACATATAAAGAAAAATATAAAGAAAAGTATTAAATATAAGAAAAATATATACATAAAATATATATAAAGAAAAATATAGAAAAATATTAAATATAAGAAAAATATAAAGAAAAGTATTAAATATAAAGAAAATATATACATAAAAAATACATATAAAGAAAAATATAAAGAAAAGTATTAAATATAAAGAAAAATATATACATAAAACTATATATAAAGAAAAATATAAAGAAAAATACTAAATATAAAGAAAGATATATACATAAATATATATATTAAAAAATGTTAAATATAAGAAAAATATATACATAAAAAATAAATATATAAAGAAAAATATAAAGAAAATATTAAATATAAGAAGAATATATACATTAAAAATATATGAAGGGATTTTTTTTAAATGTATAAGAATATATATACAGTATATATGGATATATTTATGGTGGCAGCAGCAGTCTGACCGATATAAAGTGCAGATATGTGCAATGTGCAATAAATGCAATAAAAACACTAAACTGCAAAACTAGAATAAATTAGTAACGTTATGTATGTAGATGTAGATGGAGGTTGGGTGTTTGTAGGAGATGTGTGGATGGAGATGGACGATTCTTAGTCCTTGGTGTTGGACTGGTTCAGGGCCCGAATGGCCTGCAGGAAGAAGCTCCTCCTCATCCTCTCTGCTTTGCTAGCTATCCTTCCTTTTTCAGTAGTTTTTAAACGACGTAGAAAAGAAATCCACCGCCACGTAACAGTTTTGTGATGTCATCATCAGTATTGGTAAAATATACTTAATTTTGCGACAAATTGTAACGTATTTATGAAGATATTATTTCTGTAAGAGAAATGTCAGTACCCAAAGCACACAGTGAGTACGTACACAGATGCGAAGCAGCAGAATTAAAATCCTGCTTTTATCCATTTTTTTTTTGTCGTTCGTCTGAGCAGGGTCAAGCACGAGAGCGCCGTCGTATTTTAAAAGTCTGGGGGGGGGAAAAAAATCTTCAAATAATGAACATCAGTCCTTCAGATTCAATTTAATCCTCCGAATGGCCTCCACATGTGCATCCACTCACGATATCACAGCACAACCGGACGGTGGTTAAAAATAAAAAAAAGGAAAGAAGCTACAGATGAAAACAAACTAAATCCCCAAGTGACGGATTATTTTTTATCTGTTTAAAGCTCTTGTGAGTTTAAATCTCTATCAACTTCATCTGCAATCACATCAATTTTTATCATCATTATTAATCCAAACAGATATATATAACCAAGAAAACAGGAAAAAGAACTTTTTTAAAAAATAATAATGAAAATAAGTCGACAGTGATCGTCACAGGAAAGGAAGAAGTACATAGACCAGGAAATGATTTTATTTCCTGCAGTGATATAAGTATAAAATTACGCGTCAGTTTTGTCTGTAGTCTTCACGGCTCCAGTACGTACAGAGGAATCAGCTCTCTAAAACAATCTGAGGAAAATGTATAAAAGTGAAGCTTAGGGCCAGGGCTGACATTTGCATTTTTTTCTGACATCATTCGTATGATTTGGAGCAAAAATGTTATTAAATCAACCTGCGTTTTTACCTTTTTCGTCTTTATTCAGGAAGGTCTGTTTATAGCTGCTGTAACGTAAGTGAGAACAGGAACCCACTTGTTCCGCGTAACATTAAAACGTAACTATAAATGGATAAATAAGTATGATGTGTCTCTTTAATTAAAAAAGTTGCTGTGGTCTAAGAGGAAAAAAACACTTGGGGACGTGCTGTTATAGGAAAATAATCAACATTCAGGGTGGTAACAGTAACTCCACCTCATCACACTATTTTACTGTAAAACACACACACACACACACACACACATACTTACAGCATAAACGCAGGCAGATTCAGTCAGAACTGGTAAGACAGGAAGTGAGGAAAGAAAACATGGAAAACAGCTCGAGATGGAACTGAAGCTGCGCATAAACTCCTCCTTCTAATAAAGACTGTTTATGTTACAGCACGTTCCTGTTTATTTCATTTGTTCCATATCAGAATCCAACTGCAGGATATTTTATTTCTTCCTGACATTCTTTCTATTATTCTTCATTTTTTATTATAGCACTAAATGTGTGTGTGTGTGTGTGTGTGTGTGTGTGTGTGTTATATTCACTCTGCTTTCACACTCTTCCACTGGCACGTTTCCCGTTTATTCCTACAGGAAGTGGCTGTGAGGTGGACGGGATGTGGACGCTTTTTCGACAGCGCTGCTGCTGGTGATTTTATTCCTCACAGTTCAGCTTTGAAAGTGGAAAAAAAAAGTTCAGATTTTCATACACGTGTGGGAACAAGATAATTAAGTTGTGGAAATGAGATAATTGAGTCATGGGAATAAGATAATTAAGTCATGAGAATGAGATAATTAAGTCATGAGAATGAGATAATTAAGTTGTGGAAATGAGATAATTAAGCTGTGGGAATGAAATAATTGAGTCATGAGACCAAGATAATTAAGTCATGAGAATAAGATAATTAAGTTGTGGGAATGAGATAATTAAGCTGTGGGAATGAAATAATTGAGTCATGAGACCAAGATAATTAAGTCATGAGAATAAGATAATTAAGTTGTGGGAATGAGATAATTAAGCTGTGGGAATTAAATAATTGAGTCATGAGACCAAGATAATTAAGTTGTGGGAATGAAATAATTAAGTTGTGGGAAAGAGATAATTATCTAATTTCTACAAATTAATTAAGTTGTGGAAATGCAATAATTAAGTCATGAGAATGAGATAATTAGGTTCTGGGAACAAGATAATTAAGTTGTAGGAATGAGATCATTAATTTGTAGGAATGAGATAATAAAGCTAATACAGTCCGTGCCGTGATTTAGTAATGGGAAGGAATGAGAAGTTTTGGGAATGAGATAATAAACTCTTAGTTTATTAAATATAAATGAGATAAATAACTCTTAGTAATGTGAGGGAACAACATACAAATCATGAGAACGAGATAATTAAGTTGAATGAGATAAGTTATGTCCATGACTTAGTAAAGCCAGATAAAGTTTTGATGCACACTTTTTTTATTAATCAAATTTTTTTTCCAGAATTAAACGGTGATTTTCAAAGGTTTAAATAAGTAAAACAATATGTTTTTATTTAAATAGGTTTAGTTTATTTTTCTTTGCATAATTTTCAGAACTGTCAGAGTGAACTGACTTCATGCATTATTTTTATTCAGTAGTGAAATAACTCTGTATGAATCCATGTTTTTCCTGCAATTCGTTCCTTGTCACTTCTAATCCACAGAAAGCATCCTGAATCTCTCTCTCCCTCTCGTTCTCTCTTTCTCTCCCTCCCTCTATCCCTCCCTCTCTCTCTGTCTTGCTTTGTTTCTTCATTTTTCTGTCTTGGCTTTTCTAATATCACTCCTCACTCTCCCCTCGACCCCAGCAAAACAAACCTGCGAGGTGCTAGACCTAATCCAGACATTTCCCGAGACGTGTTGATCACTTCCTCCGCCCCACAGTCCTGTGATAGTGACAGTCGTAAATCACGGCCATGTCGCGCTCCCTCATTTCTCAAACTCTTTCATCTTAAAGGACACTTGTGCTGTCAGAGCTGCTCTCGTGTGAGTGCGAGAGGGAAAATCTCAGAGGCTGAGCAGATCTGACACGAGCTGTACTCTAAAGGCAAAGTACATGCCTCAGAGAGAAGAAAAATAAACCGGAGAAATGAAAACATTTAATAATATATAAAGCATGATGCAGAAAGGGACTTGTTACGGGACTGTAATATCTGCATCGCATTAGCTGCAGCTGTGATGCTGGGTTTGATAAATGTATATCTGTAAGTCCTGATTGTCATCGCCAAATCACTTTGCTTCTCATTTGCTTAAAATTAAACTCCGCTCAAACTTTATGCAAATTACAGAATATCTTTGCATTATCTGTACGCAGTTGCGTCCATTCGCAGTGTACTGGCTACATGTAGCTCCATCTGGATGTCAGGGATGAAAAATTAATCCATCCTCTTTCTCCAGACTAATTTTGTGCATTTCTACATCAGTACGATGTTTAATAGCACATTTGAGGGGGAATGCGTTCCACTGGATGTTTCAACTTCACAAGTCTGTCACATTTCCCAGAATATTTAACTCAGAAGGCCTTTTCAGATCTTTAGACATTGGCAAAGTCATTATTATTTTAGCTGACCATCATTTCAATTCAATTCAATTTTATTTGTATAGCGGATTTAACACTGGACATTGTCATGTCACAAAGCAGCTCTACACAAATATATAAATTCAGGATATAAATCCAAATCAGATGAACAGTGTAGGAATTAGCACTGCTAGCACTGCTCGACTGCTCCCTCCATCTCTCAGGGTACAAGGAAGACCTGCATCAAGACTCTTCTCTGTTCTGGCACCTCGGTGGTGGAACAAACTTCCTCTAGATTTCTGAACATTTGAGTCACTGGCAGTCTTCAAACACCATCTAAAGACCTACCTCTTCCTGAAGTACTTAAATTAACAATATAATTAAAAAATGTGCTGTCTGTGTGTTGTCTCATACTATATTACTTCCCTAACAGGGTTTTCGACTGATGGTGTTCTTGGTCCATAACCTGGTGAACCAGTATCAGGATGTATTTATTGATAGAGGCGTTTTGTCTTCAGTTTTGCCTTCAGCGAGTAAAATGAAGCTCAGTTGGATTCAGGTGATTGACCTGGTTATTCTACTTCTTTGCCTTAAAAAGTCTTGGCTTGCTTTCAAGGTAAACTTCAAGTGATTGTCTGTCTGTACTGTGAAGCTCCGTTCAATGAGTGTTGAAGCGTTTGGTTGAATATGAGCAGATAATAATATATATACTCTATACACTTCAGAATTCATCCACAACATCAGTAAATACAAGAGAACCAGTTCCACTGGCAGCTGTACACGCCCACGCTGAGAGATGAGGTGGTACGCTTCAGGTCATGAGCTTTTCCTTCCCTTCTCCATGCTCTTCTCTTCCCATCATTCTGCTGCATGTTGTCTCAGGATGTTGTTCCAGAAGTGCACGGATGTCATCCACCACAGTTGTTGTCCGTGGTCTTCCAGGCCTTTTGGTGTTCCTGCGCTCACCACTGAATGAAGTGAAGTGAAGTGAAGTGACTTGTGGCCAAAATACCTCAAATTAAAGCTGAAAGTCTGTACTTTGACCTTTGATTTGATTTTAACTTCAATATACTGTGGTATACAGCTAAAATAACAATAACATATAATATCAATATCGTTATTAATAATGTCACAAAACACTTTTCTGAGATATCGCAGGTATTGTGAAATCGTTTTCTAACATTTGTGATTTAAACAAAATTACAAACTCTAATTCAAAGCGGCTGAATTTTGAGAGTTTTGATTTTTTATCAAATCTTTGAATTGTATCAAATCTGTAAATTAATTTATTAAATTTATTACAACAATTTATAAGAACTGCTCGTTATTTCTGTTTTAAATAATTTATTTGTTATTTTGCTGGCAGTTTATTAGCACTCCTGTGTAACATGATACATTTTGCGCATCCTATAAATGTTTCCAAATATTATGATATGACATTTTTGTCTTATTACACAGCACCTAAAACCAACGTTACCACCGTAATATTGTCATTGTAAGAAGAAACTTTCAAGAATTACAAATACTTTAAAAAATATATGATATTATTTTGTCTTTAAATGGCAGAAGCAAGCTTCCACAAATTTAATACCTGCCCTCCTTTCGTATTATTTTACACCCTGTAGGTGGTAAATTCATGTATTTGTATCGATTTTTTACACTATTTTACAATTTTCGGTAGAAATGCTCTGATATTTGGACAACATGGACACACGTGTTCAGGTGAAAGACGATCCTTTGTAGATCCTGTTATTAAATCAGCTTGTACATGCTTATGTTTTTCCACACACACATTCAGTATTGTTCCTGTTACTTCCTTTTTATTCTTTCATTTACACAAATATATCGAATAAAAACGTAAAAATTCTCTCTACATCCTTTCTCCTGAACGACCTTGAATATGAAATGACATGTTTTATATTCGAAACAGCGGCTTTAATCAGTGATACGTCATTAATGACTGAATTAACAGCTTCACTCCTTATTAAGTCGAGTACATAATTGAAGAACACGGAAACAGCTGGAGATGTAACAGACCGTTTTTATGCCCTTCAGCGAAAACCTGCATTTACATCTTTTTAAGAAGGAACTGCATTAGTGATGACAGGCGAGAGCTGGAGGCTGTAGGATGTACGATTTAATTCCAGCTTCTTCAAGAACCAACACCAGCAGGAAGTCAGAAAGGCCAGGACACAACAACCAGGGAATTTTTATCATCCCATCTGACACAGTTTCTTTGCTGAATTCTGCTCTTAAGTAGTCAAATTGAATTCTATGCTAAGAAATTCAATACAGAAAATCCAAAATGTGGTTATTTAGCGTCCGTGCTAATGGCATGATCACATCATGGACATTGTAATTGTTTACTCAAAATTGATTTGTTTAAATTAATACTTTACTTTCAGTCTATAATTCATGTAAATTTTAACGTGACCTCATCACACAAAAAAAAAGAAAGAAAAATAAAGAAAGAGAATTCAATGAGAGAACTTTGATTATTTTTCTTCTTCCCTTGATCTTCAGGAAATTCAGATGATGCAACTTCCTGTTGAACATTTCATTGGGTTCAATGTGTTCAGGTAACTGGGTTGAGTGAATGAACTGTAGATTTTTCATAAGATATAATGGACGACTCAATGAAAAGGATGTTTGAAGAAGTTAAAAATAAGAAATATTAAGATTAATTTCGATGTATTTAAATGATTTTTTTTTTAAGCATAGTGTAGTTATAGTGGACATGTAGGTTGTTTAAAATGTCTTTTACCTGTTTGTACAGATGTGTAAATGGTATTCAGGTGGAATTGTTTATAAAGATCAGGGGCTGAGGAAAAGCAGGAAGTCGGACGTTTAAGAATTAAAGTTTATTTGAAAAAATCCGACTTATATTCGAGTGAAATTATAGCTTCCTGCTCACCTCTACACTCCATCTCCATCAGGAATTTGGCCAGAACATTTGTGTAAGTTCTTACATAACTGCTCCACTTTATCCAGAAGAGTGTGTTATTCACGGCGTTTGTGTTTATTGTGTCTGAACGACGGGGTTTGGTTTGTCCTTGGGATTAGTTTTAAAGCTTGAGTGGAGCTTCGTTTTATTTCATTTCATTTCATTATTCTGTCTTTAGCTTGAATTTTTGTCTTTTGTCTTCCTCTTTTGCCTGTCAGGCAGCTGCAGTGTTTTTCCCTGAAGCGTAGCAGAGATGGTGTGTGTGTGTGTGTGTGTGTGTGTGTGTTTGAGTGTGTGTGTGTGTGTGTCACAGCTAGCCTTGGGCTTTGGAAGGCTCTTGGAAATGCTCTTTTTCTTTAACTCCAGCGTTTGAAAACCTGGCGTAAACTAAACATTTAGTCACAGCGACATGCCCATCTTTTGCCTAGCATTAAGTCCTGCGAGTGTTTTTCTGTTTCAGACGGGATTTTATCAGACAGATGCTGAGAGGAGGCGTGTGTGCGGGACGATTCTGGCAGGAAAATCACTGGCATGGAAGCTGATGAGTGAAAAAACACGCCGAGACTCGGAGCTCATCTGGAAATCAGCTGGACAGAGAACCAATCACGTGATGCGTCGATTAAATCGAGTAACAAAAGCTGAAAAATCATTAAGCAGAGGTTAGAAAAATGTGTTAAACTGCACCAAAATATTGAGATTTTTACAGTTACTGTAATTTCCTGACAATGTGTTACTGTAATATACTGTAAACATCACAGCAGGTTATGTGATGGGTTTTTCATGGGTTCATTTTTTTCTGCTGTAAAAACACCAACAAATGGGAAATAATTAACAATTAGGTCAATGCTGTGGCACTGAAACACGGGAAAACTACATGATATGATTTTTTTCAAAGAAAAGGCAAATAAATCACGTGTAAAATAGTGGGGAAAAAAAGCATTTCTCCAAGCATTATTTAAGTCCCTGTTATTTTTATTGCAGAAACTCTTCTTTCTGTTTTGGAAACGAGTTTAGAAAAAACCAATCTTTTGCACATTTTTCTTTTATGCTACAGTCCACTATATAATCATTCTATTACCTAAAGTTTATGCTACAGCATCAATACAGCTGTGAGTGTAATTAGCACATTTATAGTGCTGTGGCATTTGTGACTGATTTTATTTGGCTCGAATTAAATTCCTAAAAAGAATTAAAATTAATAATATACTTATAGCATACAGCTTCCCCCGGGCCTCCTAATACCTCACTGAACAAAACGGCTATGCAAAGGAAACAGCAAGATGTAAAAACCATGAGGATAAGCAAAGAATAAACCTGTGTGTGTGTGTGTGTGTGTGTGTGTGTGTGTGTGTGTGTGTGTGTTACAGTAAAATATTGACCCAGAAGTTGATTATTTTCTTATAACAGCACACCCCGAGTGTTTTATTCTTCTTAAACCAAAGCAATTTACCAACAATTACACTTTTTTAATTTATTAACAGACGCAGCATACAAACATTTTTTTTTTCATTTATAGGTTCATTTAATGTTCTGTGAAACGAGTGAGTTATACAGCAGCTATAAACCGTCATTCCCTCACTAGCCGCTCGTTATTCTCTCTTTCGAAGTTGAAAAAAAGAAAAAAACGCAGCTTGTCATGTTACCGAGAAAACGCAAAGAAGCGTAAACTCCTCCGTCCTGAAGACGTCGGAAAACCTAAAGTTACAGCTTCACCTCTGACTGATACAAAGCGCCGACACTGGAGACTCCTTCCGTACATGTTAACCTTCACCATATCAGTGATTACACACGTTTAATTTAATCCGTTTGTGTGCAGCGTCTGCTTGTTATAAACCTGCGTAGGGAAAAAACGTTCGCATAGCATTCCGGGTTTTTTTACTTGCTAAAGAAAACAAATGTCATGATTAGCACGGTGTTTCTGTTGGAGAAAAATAACAAGTGAATTGCGTTTCCGCAGCTCCGTTCACGTCTGGAAGCTCGAGCCGAGTCTCACAAGTTCTGTCACCACTTTGTCTTTGATCGGCGGATTTGCTGCCAGCGAAACAATGAAGATCCGTTAACTTCAGAGACAGAACGACAGAAGTGTGGAATAATTAGCTGCTGTTTGAATTCTGCTGTGAGAGAACACCAGGGTTCAAAACGAGCAAATTACCATAACAACCTGCAAAAAAAAAAGAGGCACATGGATATAAAAACAAAGTCGCTTTATTACTGATCTTCTGAAAACTGTGGTCACAATTCATAAAAATGTAAAAATCATGAGTCAAAACCCAGGACCTCATAAAAAAGGCTGATGTCAGTCTGACTATATTCTATATTTCTGACTAAATCTTATCTTAAAACCTAACAATGAAAAAAAGCTCACTGAATTTCCTTCATTGAAATGAGTACATCAGGTCCGTGTGATTGAACTGAGTTGTTTGTTTGTTTGTTTGTTTGTTCAGCGTAATGTTTGGAGAAAAATGAACCGTCCCTGTACACGAAACATAGTCAAGTCAACTAACAAAACTAGTCTTAACTTAAATGACTATATATTTAGGGTAAGAGGACAAAAAAAACAACGTAAAAATAAATGTATGTAAAAAAAAAAAAAGTAAGAAAATGTCAGAAAACATCTGTATATATAAACAAGAATATTTCAGAATAAATGTGTTAATATTCAGGAACATATCAAAGTACATCATTAAATCTGTGTATTAAAATAAAACCTTGGAATCTTTTAGAATAAATCTGTAAATAAACATAAGAATATTCACATCCCATGCTGAAACGTTATCACATGACCATCGTGAACAACCAGAAACACTTTTTTTTTCAAAGTTTAAAGGTGGAGAAAGTCAAGAGTTCCACTTTCAGTGTAATTGTGTGAACACAATTGAGAAAAGAAAATCAGAAATGGCCTTTAGTCCATAAGTGTTCCATTTAACAGCAAAAAAAAAAAAAAAAAAAACGCTTTATTTCCTTCTTCAGTGCGCATTTTCCTTCCCTGATGTGTTTCGGGTTAAAAGGTGTCCCGGTTGTGGCTTCTGCCATCTGAGCTGTGGATCTCTGCAGCTCCTTCAGAGTTATCTTTGTCCTCTCGCTTGCTTCTCTGACTAATCCCCTCTTTACCCGCTCACTGCCTTTCGGTGGATGGTCTCCTCTAGAGTCGCGGATGGTTTTTTTATATCCTTCCCATTTTTAATAACAGATTTATTAATAAAGATCTGCGGGATGTTGGGGATATTTTTTAATAACCAAACCCTGACTGATACTTTCCAGAACTTTAATTTGTTTTGATTGCTCCTTGTTCTTCACGATGCTGTTCGTTTTGGTGTAACGTATGTAAGGTATATACGGCAGGACACAAGTGTATAAACTCAACATCTGTTTTACAACATCTGTCAGCAATCCGTAAATCATAGTCAGTATCCGTAGCACTGGTCAAAGCCCAGGCAGGTTAGCACAACACAGAATAATCCACAAGCAACACACGAACAACAGGCGAGAGTCAGAACCAGAAAACACACAGCACGAAAAACAAGGTTCAAGGTTGTGAAAAAAATCAGGGTAATCAACCAATGACAGGCCAGCGGTGGAGACCGGACCAAACCCAAAGTACAAGCATGAAATCGAGCAGCGTCCTGTGTGGAGTCGTGATATAAAATCACAATTCAATCCATTTCAGTTACAGGTTATAACACCTTATATATATGTATAGATAGATAGTTAGTTATAGCTTCACACACACACGTGTGTGTGTGTGTGTGTGTGTGTGAAGGGGGGTGAATGCTTGTGTTGCAGTGCCGAAAAGCAAGAAAGTAGGGAAACAAGAAAATTAAGAACTATAACTAGAGATTATAGAATTTTAGAGAATTTAGAAATCTAGATACACATTCAAGACTTCATCAGGAGCCCAGGCACAGATCGAGGTTAATGGACAGGATTAGGGACAGGTGGAGGATTAGGTAAAGGGACAGGTGGAGGGAAAGGTGGAGGATTAGGTAAAGGGACAGGTAAAGGGACAGGTGGAGGGAAAGGTGGAGGAACAGGTAAAGGGAAAGGTGGAGGGAAAGGTTAAGAGAAAGGTGGAATGAAAGGTGGAGGGAAAGATTAAGAGAAAGGTGGAGGGACAGGTGAAGGGAAAGGTGGAGGGAAAGGTTAAGAGAAAGGTGGAATGAAAGATGAAGGGAAAGGTGGAATGAAAAGTGGAGGGAAAGGTGAAGGGAAAGGTGAAAGGAAAGATGGAATGAAAGGTGGAGGGAAAGATTAAGAGAAAGGTGGAGGGACAGGTAGAGGGAAAGGTGAAGGGAAAGGTGGAGGGAAAGAT
>CM040978.1:1196175-1207323 GCA_022985145.1 Pangasius djambal
TTGGAAGAATGGTCAAAAATTCCTATAAACACACTCCTCAACCTTGTGGACAGCCTTCCCAGAAGAGTTGAAGCTGTAATAGCTGCAAAAGGTGGACCGACATCATATTGAACCCTATGGGTTAGGAATGGGATGGCACTTAAGTTCATATGTGAGTCAAGGCAGGTGACCGAATACTTTTGGTAATATAGTGTAAGTATTAAACACTGTGTGTGTGTGTGCGTGTGTGTGTGTGTGTGTTTAACCATTAGACTCCTTTATCTTCACTTTGGGGAAATTATGTATAGATTTTCACTTTTTTTCCATTTAAGTAACATTTATTGTTGTGAAATGAGTTCGTTCCTGTTCTCACTTCGCAGCTATAAACAGTCGTTCCCTCACCTGCCTCTCTTTTTTCTCTTTCTTGAAGTTAATAAAACAAAAAAAAACAAGACAAAAAAACTTTGTCATATTAGCGAGAAACCGAAGAAGACTTTCCCATGGACAGACAGACAGACTGACGGATGGCTGGATGGATGGATGGACAGATAGACAAATGGTTGGATTTGATATGGATATGGATGAAAAAACAAAAAGACAGCTCAATAGACAGATAGAGGGATGGACAGAGTGATGGACAGACAGATGTATGGACAGACAGACAGACAGATGGATGGACAGATAGACAAATGGTTGGATTTGATATGGATATGGATGAAAAGACAAAAAGACAGATCAATAGACAGACAGAGGGATAGACAGAGTGATGGTGAGGCAGAAGGATGAACATACAGAAAGACAGACAGACATGCAGAGAGCTCGACAGACAGGCAGATAGATAGATAGATAGATAGATAGATAGATAGATAGATATGTCTTAATGTTACAGCTGTTTATGTGGAATGCCCGCAGTACTCTAGAAACAGTAACGCATTAGAACGAGCGCATTAATATAAACCTGTGACGTAAATGTCGTTTCTGTAGTTTATGGGCCACTCAGTAAACCTGAGATCAATGCTGCATTATACACTGAGACGTAATCAAGAAAAAAATCATCTGTACTCAGACGAGGCATCACGTTAAACGTACCTCAGTGGGATCACGTGCACTTGAACTGAAGCACTGAGTGCAACCTGCAGCTCATTTCCTCTCGTCAGGCCTCTGTGCTAAAGTAAAAGTTTTACTGTAGCGGCGCTTGGCAGGAAAGCGTCCGTCCTGATTATTATTCCGTGAGTAAACGCGTGTCCCATTCAGTCTGCCTGGAGACAGACAGCAAACAGGAAACTCCAGATCCACATGAAAACAAGGCTGGATGTTTTACAGAGCGACTGAAAAGACGTTTCTTGGCAGAGCACCTGCCCGAGGTGAAAGATGGACCTCGGGGAGAAGCAGAAAAAAAGATACTGATGAACGCAAACATCTCTGTCTCTGTCTCTGCAGGAAGTGACGGTCGGAAAGGAAGAGTCGTAAACATCTTTTTTAGCTCTTTTATAGGCCGTTACTTTATCTCATGGTGTCAGGAATAGAATTAAGTTTCCTGGCTCTCCTGCTGCTCTGAGTCTCACACTGTTTTCATCCATCTGACACCCAAATTATCTCCGAGATTATTCTCATTATTCATCCTTTAGTTAGCTTTGAAACAATGTCTTTTCTTTTGTTAAAAAAAACTTTTTACATTCTTGTAATTATTATGAGACAGTTAAGGTGTAAGTGTTCGGAAACTTCAGGAATAAATGATACTGCAGGATTCACCCTCATAAAATACAGAACCCTTAAGATGAACCCTTAAAGAACCTTTAAAGAACTTAAAGACTTTACCAAAATAGCTAAATGTTAAACTTCTCTGGTTTCATGTTTGTCTGGTGAAAAGATACCTGAGAGAATAACTTTAGGTGAGTTTTCACCAGAGCAGCCAGAGCTGATTGTAGCTCCTGGTCCACAGATGTATCACCTTTGGTGCAGGAACTTCATCCCAGAAGTTAAAATCAATCCTGTTTCTTCTGGTGAAACATAATGAGAGTTACTTTAGGTGCATTTTCACTAGAGGAACCAGGGCTCATTGTAGTTCCTGGTCCACAGAAAATATTATCTTTGGTGCAGTAACTAAAATAATTCAGTAACTTCAGCACAGGAACTAAAATCAACCATGATGCGTCTAGTGGAAAAATATTGACAGAGTCAATTAGGCGAGTTTTCACCATAAGAACCAGGGCCGATTGTAGTTCCTCATCCACAGAAAAGTACTTGGGGAAGGAACTCAAAAAGTTCCAGGAACAGCTCCGGAACTACAATCAGCTCTGATTCCTCAGTTGTAAAGATACCAGAGAGAGTAAATTTAGGTATGTTTTCATGAGAGGAACCAGGGCCATTTGTAGTTCCTGGTCCACAGAAATGTAGTTGGTGCAGGAATAAAAAAAACCTCCAGGAACTTCAGTCCAGGAACTACAATCAGCCCCAGTTCTTCTGGTGAAAAGGTTCCTGAGAGAGTAACTTTAGGTGTGTTTTAATCAGATGAACCGAGGCTGATTGTAGCTCCTGTTCCACAGAAAAATGTTATCCTTGGAGCAGACTACAGTCCAGTTACCCTGGTTCCTTCGGTGAAAAGATATCTGAAAGACTAGGTGCATTTTCACCAGAGGAACCAGGGCTGAATGTAGTTCCTGCTCCACAGAAAAGTATTATCTTTGATGCAGCAACTAAAATGGTTGCAGGAAGGTTTCCAGATAAAAAGATATCCGCAAGAGTACCTTTCATGGAAAGGCACGGAAATAAAAATGGAAAAAAGTCTCACTGAGCTACTGCATGGCCACAGGTTAGAGTGACATCATTGCAGTTCATCTATCAGGTGTCTTTTCACCAGAGAAACCAGGGTTGAAATTTCTGGAACCTTTTTAGTTCCTGCACTACATGTAATACTTTTTTCTGTGGACCAGAAACCTCAATCAGCCCTGGTTCCTCTGGTGAAAATGTGCCTAAAGTTACTCACGCAGAGCTCTTTTCTGCATTTTGGCATAACAGTCTCTCTTTCTTTATCTCTCTCGCTCTCTTTTCTTTTATCCCTCCTCACCCCCCCGTCCTCTGGGAATTTCTCACCGACTGGTGCTGAGAGACGTCTCCTGCTGCTTTAATCTCCTGCTGAGCTCCATCGCTTTAGAGAACTCACAGATGCGTGGGAGAAACAGAAACAATAAAATGGTTTACGTGTTTTCTGCAAATCACACAATGTTATTTATATTTCTAAGAACAAATTATAATAATAATAAAGAAGAAAGCGACTGGCACAGTGGCAGTGGAGGTTAAATCCCAGGACTGCTGGAGAGCCAGTGGCAGATAAAAGCATCTGCAGTGGGAAGAAATTGAAACATAAACAAGTAGTGTGAAAATAAAACTGAATACGAATCCTGATTAGTGTCGTTTACCTAAAGCCTGAACCTGTTTGTATTATTTTTTTAATGTTAAAAATGTTCTTTACGTGTATCAGGTTGAACTGAGGAGTATAAGTGTGTGTCATCAGCATATCCTCACCTGGTTTAGATTTCATCTACAAGAACATTACTAATTGATCAGTGTTAATAATACAGAAACAGTAATACATACTCCATCCCTCAAGGTTCTGCTGTAGGCTCTCTAACACACAATTTCAATGTGTGTATCTGTGTATTTGTGTGTATTATGGATGTTTATGTCTCATGTGTGTGTCTAGGTCTAAGGCAGAGCCTTGTGGTACGCCATAATGCATTTTTCAGAACAATTTTGTTAATTTAAACACATTTTGTTTATAAGTTCATGTTTTAAATGTGTGTGTATCTTTTATTCATGTGTAGTTATGAACATTTTGGTCTCGTGTGTGTCTCAGTGTGTGTCTGTACAAGCGGTTGGGGGAAAAAGAAGAATAATAAGGGGCCCTAAGTAGAACCATAGAATGTCATAATGCATTTTTAGAGCACAGGATGTTCATTTTAACACATTTTTACATGAGTGTGTCTCATGTGTGTATCACACAGTGACCGCTTTCTGTTCTATTCTGTTATAATTCACATGTTTGGAGTATGTATTTGTGTGTTTATGGGTGTTTTCTGCTCGAGTGTGTCTTGGGTGTGTATCGGCTCACCCGTGTGCCTGTGTGTGTGTGTTTGTGTGAGAGAATTTGTGTGTAAATTCAGTAGCCCATTGTTCAGGAGGATCCCGTTGGCAGCAGGACTCCTGGAGACATGAGGATAATGGGGCATTTCCTGATTTCAAACCTACAGATACTGCACATTCACATACACTCACACAACACCCATTTACTCTCACACACAATGGCTTTGGGCACAGACACACACACACACACACACACACACACACACACACACACACACACATTCACATGGTGTGCAGATACACACCCAAGACACACTTGAGCAGAAAACACCCATAAACACATATACAGTATATAGAGACACACACACACACACATTATATATATATATATATATATATATATATATATATATATATATATATATATACTTTCCTGCTGCGAATCTCTCGTTCTACCACGTCCCAAAGATGTTCTACTGGATTCAGATCCGGGGACTGGGAAGGCCACTGAAGAACTTTGAACTCATTGTCATGTTCATGAAACCAATTTGAGATGACTTTTGCTTTGTGACATGGTGCATCATCATGCTGGAATGATAAGCCATTAGAAGATGGTAAATTGTGGCCATGAAGGGATGCACATGAGCAATACACAAACACTCTGTGGCATTCAAGCCATGATTGATTGGTATTAACGTGCCCAATTTGTGGCAAGAAAACATTCCCCACACCGTCACACCACCTCCACCAGCCTGGAGGCAGGTCGGGCCCAAGGATTCATGCTGTTTGTGCCAAATTCTGACCCAATCGTCTGTGTTCCTCAGCAGAAATCGAGATTCATCAGACCAGGCTACGTTTCTCCAGTCTTCACCTGTCCAGTTTTGCTGAGCCTGTGCCCACTGCAGCTTCAGCTTTCTGGAACCTGATGTGATCTTCTGCTGTTGAAGCCCATCCACCTCAAGATTTGATGTGTTGTGCATTCTGAGATGGTTATCTGCTCACCACATTTGTACAGAGTGGTTATCTGAGTTACTGTAGCCTTTCTGTCAGCTCGAGCAAGTCTGGCTGTTCTCCGTTGTTCTCTCTCATCAGTAAAGCATTTCTACCCACAGAACTGCTGCTCACTGGATGTTTTTTCTTTATTACACCATTCTGAGTAAACATTAGAGGCTGTTGTGTGTGAAAATCCCAGGAGATCAGCAGTTATAGAAATACTCAAACCAGCCGGTCTGGCACTAACAATCATGTCACTTTCAAAATCACCGAGATCACTTTTTTTTCACCGTTCTGAGGGTTGATGTGAACATTACCCGAAGCTGCTGGCCGTATCTGCATGATTTTACGCATTGCACTGCTGCCGCACGATCGGCTGATTAGATAACTGCATGAATGAGTAGGTGTATAGGTGTTCCTAATAAAGTGTTCTGTGAGTGTATATATATGGACTTAATTTCTGCTATCCTTTGGTGTCAAAAAAAAAACATCTGAACATAAGAGTGAGAAAGTGAGACACAGCTGGGAGGTGTTTGGTGAGTGAGTACAGCTAGAAGTGTTCAGAAGTTCTCTTCTCTGAGCTGCAAGGTCTCATTTAGATACGGAATCTGACAGAGCTGATGTGTGTAGTTGTGTAACATCAATGTAGATGAGTGTAGTTGTGTATCATCTATGCAGACGTGTGTAGTTGTGTTATCGGTGTACATAAGTGTAGCTGTGTCTCAGGAAGGAAGGAAAAAGAGCAACAGGAAAGTGGAGAAATGGACATAAAAGAGAATGAGTTAAAATAAATAAAGACAAATTTTAGCTTAAATAAAAATAAATTTGGCTTATGAATTAAAAAAGTAAAGAAAAAGAAATGAAGAAAGAAAAGAAAGAAAGAAAGAAAGAAAGAAAGAAAGAAAGAAGGAAGGAAAGAAAAAGAGCAATTGAAAAGTGAAGAAACTGATAGGAAGTAACAGTGTTTGATTTTAATAGAAAGAAATGAGGAAAAGGAAAAACGATGGAAGAAAGAAAGAAAGAAATGATGAATAAATGTAAATGGAGTAAAACGTGAACAGTGATGTGGTATAAATGAGAAATCCCTGTCCAACACTTCACAGGTAAGTGTTCCGCTTCACACAGTGCCGATTGTCCGATTAAAAACACTCGAGACAGTGTTTTGGGAAGCAAATATTTATTTCTGTGAAGTAAAGGTCGTGTTATTGGTGACCTGAGTGAGAAGAAATCAGAAATAAGGAAGATGTAGGGCACAGATGTTGATTTAACCTCACTTCCTGTCATTGTGAACTGAGAAAGCTTTTTCCAAATCCAGAGCACATTTACGGCTTTATTAGGATGAGCCGGCGCATTTACGGAAAAACAATTTAAAGAGTTTTTTTCTTAACAAATCCCACAGAAATTGCACATTTTCTGTTTCAGTTACCAAAACTGTTGTTTCTACCTGTAGTGTCTTGCCCTAGATGCTATCATGGAAACCTGAAGGAGTGTAGAGGAACCAAAAAAAACCCATTCGAGCTCTTTCTAATGGACTGTAATGGTTTCTGCTGCAGTTGCCACTTCACTGACGAAGTGTGTAGTGGACGCGACTGCACTTCGTGGATGTTCCTTAATTTTTGAAAACTATTTTCTAAACTAATTGAGAGCATTTGCACCGATACGTAAACACTCTCATCTTGAAAAACATGGTTAAAAGGAAAGGGATTGCCTTTCCTCGTATTCTCTGTGATGCCGGGATGGCGACTGTCTTGCGCATGAAGCGCCTCCAGTTGATTCCCTAATTGCGTCGTTGGTCCGAGGGGCTCACCTTGAGACTCCTCCACCTCAGAGCCCACAAACTCCTTCACGCCTGTTTGGGACACGAGCACACAATGGAGGGAAGTGGCTTCAGGACAGCTTCCTTCCTACCTAGGGCCCTTGACGTCTGCAATGAGAGGAGCGAGCGCGATCCCAGGAGGCGGCGTTGGTGAGAAGATCCTGTCGTTTACTGCTCGCTCCTGCTGATGATCATGAGATAGGCTGGCGAAACACGGCAGCCGTGTGCACTCGGCTTTGTAGCGCGCAGCGTTTCTTTTGTGTTTTAATAATAAACCCTCAGGAGGATGCTCCAAAAGTGGAAGTTGTTGAGCAACATGGCCTCACAAACTCATAAACATTCAATTAGTTATACAAATGATGAAGATTAATGCTAAGGTTGCGACTAAGTGTAACTGTCAGGTCCATGACCCTCAACTACTTTACCAGCTCACTTGGATAAAACATGGGACTCTGTCAGTCAACCCTGTACCATCTCCAACCTGTCCACAATGCAGGCTTCTGAACAGCACTGAACAGACTGACTTCCAGTCAACTACAGAATAGAGTTCAAGGTTGTTTTATTTGTTTTTCAATCTCCGCATGGCTTGGCACCGAGTTATATCTCTGATCTCCTTTGTCTTCAAAATACAATGGATATACGAAGTTTACACACCCTTGTGAAAATGGCAGGTTTTTGTGATGTAAAAAAAAATGAAACCAAGATAAATCAAGTTAGAACTTTCCCCACCCTCAATGTGAAATTACAACATGTAAAAACGAAGTAATTATCATACAGCTGCCATCAATGAACTCATTCTGAGGAACCTCAAATAAAGACCAGCTTTCTGTAGGATTTTCTTCACATCTTCTCGGTTTCATCCGACTGCTGAAGCCATGGTCTGCAAAGAGCTTACAAATCCTGTACATGGTATCTCATTTGTCGAAAGGAATCAATCAGGAGAGAGGTACAAAAGAATTTCCAAAACATTAGATGTACCATGGAACACCGTGAAGGTCATCATCAACAAGTGGAGAAAATGGAGCACCACAGTGACATCACCAAGAACAGGGCATCCCTCCAAAGTATATAAAATGATAAGACAAATTTACCAGGGAGGCTGCCAAGAGACCAATGGCAACATTAAAGGAGCTGCAGGAACATCTGACACGTACTGATAACTCTCTGCATGTGACAACAATCTCTCATATTCTTCACTTCTGGGCTATGGAGTAGGGCGGCTCGATGGAAGCCCCTTCTCACAAAAAAAACATCCAAGCTCAATGAAGTCACCCCAAACCATGTGGCAAAATGTCTTATGGTCTGAAGAGACCAATTCCAAAAGGTATAATAATCCCATAATTCCAAAAGGTATGTTCGGTGCAAAAAAAGCACATCACCAAAAGAACACCGTCCCCACGGTGAAGCACGGTGGTGGCAGCATCATGCTTTAGGGCTGCTTTTCTTCAGCCAGAACTGGGGCTTTTATCAAGGTGGAGGGAATCATGAATAGCTACAAATACCAGTCGTAGTTTTAGTGTAAAATCACTAATCAGGAAAATAACAAGAATGAAACAGATAAATAGATAAAGGAGGTTAGCAAGCGAGAGCTTTTCCCTTTGATTGCTTTAAACGTTTAAGCCACGTAGCTCTTGATGAGCTGCATCAGGTGCGGCAGATAATCAAATAATCACTAATCTTTTAAGAAAAAAACATACTAGAAGATATTTTTGGAAAAGGTTTAAACCCAGACATGTTAGTTTGAATTTTACATTAAACGTTTTAATCATTATCATGATTTTACCTTTGTGTACAAGAAGACTAGAGAAGTGAATTTCCCTGTTTCTAGCTTTTCCCCAAACAAACGGTTCACTCCAGCGAAAGGAAACCAGCTCTCAGGAGCGCATCTGTTTCATTCCTGCTCATTTTGGGCTTGGACTATTTTTTTAGGAATGTCTGTGTATGTGTGTAAAACTCTTTAAAATTTGTTGCAAAAATAAACACTCTGTCCATGAACACTGTTTAATGGCTGTATATCTGTAATATGGATGTGATTATTGTGTATATTCATCTGCTTTCTCTCACATGAAGTCACATGAGGTCAAATCTCATGTCCTTAATAATGCTACTGGAAAAAAATTAGAGCATTAATTTAACAGAAAAAAAACATAACTTAGTATTGAATTTTGTATTATTTTTAATCTTTGTTTTAAAAAAAAAAAATCAGCTTTTAGATACTACAACAACCTCAGCTATGTAATTCCTATTGTCCACAAAATAAAATCAAAAATAAATAATAAATAATGAACAGAAAGATATGGAAATAAATTGTGAATGGAAATGTATAATGAAAAGTATTATAAAATACATTTTAATTAATTATTTAACAATGTTCTCAAACTCAAGGTCACTTTACAAAGCCCATGAAATGAAAAAAATCTGATATAATACAGTTAAAATAAATAGAAGAAAACATGAATCAGAATTAATAGTCGTGATAGAATAAGGTCACATAAAATAAACGACAAATCAATAAATATCGACTTATTCCACGGAACAGGAGTTATTTCTTACAGCATTTCTTATAAATCATAATTCAGAGCCGTCAGAGATCAGCAGAACACGTTTCCCTGAGCTCCTGAATGAAAACGTCTAAAACTGGCACGACCTTGTGAACCTTCAAGGTCGGGGAAGACATTTAAGGTGAACGTTTTGTCTTTAAGAGTTTCCGGTTATGAGCCCTATTGTTTCAGCTCCAAGGAAATTCAGCAACTTCAAAGTGCACTAAGCATTTAGGGCCCAAGAGGAAGGAAAGCGGTTAAAGCCCATCACGTCAAACGGTTGACCTCGGGTCAGTCACAGGGCCAAAGCTCACGCTAATAAAACCCGCTAACAATAATGACTTTACACGTGTCCTTATGGGACGGAGTCAAAACTCTGGGTTTTTTTTTTCTTTTTCATTTCGTAAAAACAAAATAAAAATAAGTATTATGCGTGAAATCATATCATAATTTTAGCTTATCATCTATCATCAGTGATGAATAACATGCATAAGTGATGTATATCAGTCATATAACATCCTAATGCTTTATTTTAGTATTATGATGATATTTCTTATGACATCATAATACATTATTGGTTTATTTATGACATCACATCACTTTATTTTAGCAGCTAGTTTGTTGGGGTTTTTTTTGTTGGTGAGACATAACACTACATTATTTTTTGTATCGTAATTACATCATAATTCTCTATTTTAGTTGCTATGGCATCATGATACATTGATTTGTAGTTGCTATGACATCATGATCCATTAGTTTTAGTTGCTATGACATCACAAGACGAATTCTTTGTGGTTGTTACAGCGTCACGATACTTGATTTTTTAGTGGTTTTAATGGCTCACACTGACTCTGTGTGCTGTGGATTATTGTCACTAACACCACAGTGTATTCACCATCTAGTGCACTAGTAAGGGAACTTTTTCATGTCTGAAAGAATGGTGTGGTATATCCAGCACACACCTGAAATCCCATAATGCACTGCAGTTAGGGTTAGCGCCAACACCATGCAGCCTAAAGTGGACATAGAGGAAAGATAAGGCACATCTGGCTCGTAGGGAGTAGGGAATAGGGAGTATTATTTCATTAATGTCTAGTTTGAGAAAATATCAATTGAAAATGAATGAAATCAAAATCGAAGAGAAACACAGTTTTAACAGACAGAATTACAGGGTTTGGAGAGGCCCATTTAACCTTCTGAGCTGGGCGTGGCCCCCTGGACGCCCCCCACAAGGCCCACGCTGCTGTATTGTACACGAGGCAGCGTCTCTCAGCAGTGCGGTCACGTGCCACGCCTGCTGCGTCCACATCCTACAGCAGTCCTACAGCAATAAATAGCTCAGTGCTACGCTACCGTATAGAGCAGAGACCCTTGAGATTTCTGAGCAGAATGGTGTACACACACACCTCTCTTTCTCTCACACACACACACACACACCTCATTTTCCTCACTAAGAGGTGATTACGCAAAACCAACAAAAAAGAACGTCAGGCCGTTTCCATTTCATAATGATCAATCCTGACCCTGCGATATTTTCAGACAAATGTCACTAATTTACACCACAGCAATGTGGCAGAAATAACAGCAGCTCTGCCAGGAGTGCAGCTGCAAACCACAGGTATCTATAGCAACAGCTCATTCACACGGTGACAACAGCAAGGACATCATCGCTCCACCTCCTGACCTCAGCAAGGACGTCATCATCATCATCGCTCCACCTCCTGACCTCAGCAAGGA
>CM040978.1:1236963-1253255 GCA_022985145.1 Pangasius djambal
ATAATAATAATAATAATAATAATAATAATAATAATAATAATAATAATATGCATGTATGTAAAAGAAACAAAAATAAAGCTAAATGTTATAAGATGTCAGTACAACAATTAATAAACAACAACATTAATAAAATTTTACACAATTAGTAAAACGATTTACAGGTTTAAACAAAACATATCTCTCTGACTTTTCTTTTGATGTTTTGTGCATGCTGAGATGCTTTTCTGTTCACCACGGTTGTAAAGAGTGATTATATGAGTTACTATATCCTTTCTGTCAGCTCGAACCAATCTGGCCATTTTCCTCTGATCTCTCTTATCAAAAAGGTGTTTCCACCCACAGACCTGTCGCTCACTCAATGTTTTTTGTTTTTCGCACCATTCTGTGAATGTATACTCTAGAGACTGTTGTGTGTGAAAATCCCAGGAGATCAGCAGTTTTTGAAAATCTCAAACCAGCCCATCTGGCACCAACAACCACGCCACGGTTAAAGTCACAGAGATCACACTTTATCTTCATTCTGATGTTTGATGTGAACAATCATAACTGAAGCTCTTTGTATTTCCACTCATACAAAATATCAACAATCAAAATATTTTAAAAACTTTACAGTTAAAGTTGTAGGAACATAAAAACGTTCTCCAAATGCAGATTTGGCCGTAACATCACACCTAACTCTGTGGTGTTCTCTTTATTCCCTCCTGACGTGTACAGTTTAGAGTGTTTCCTGCTCATTGCTTTAACAAGGTAATAACAGAAACACAGCCTCCGACGTCTTTTATACACAGTGTGAGGAAACTCTTTCCACGTATCCCGGGTCGGAAGGAAGTTAGGGTCAGCCATGAGACGAGATGTCACCTCTGAAACGGTCAAGGGTTTAGTAATAGAAGCTCAATGTCAGACACCGAGACTTAGCACACACCGAAACGTCAGGAAAGACGAGTAGAGAACATCTTCCTGCCAGCAGGTTCTCCACGGACCAATGCTTGAGCAGGATGGAGTACTAGAAGCACCACTTGAACCGATCTTTCCACTTCCTGTTTAGATTCCTCTCAGGACAGGAGCATGGGTCGAGGAGGAGACGTTTTAACTTAAATATCAAGTGTTTGTAAGTGCTTTAGTGTTTTCCACAAGTGTGTGTGACACTTTAACACATTATTACAACTCCTGCTGGATACGTCTGACTGTAATGAACCCAAAGGAAGGAAACTGGCCATAAATCTTTTTCCGTTTGACAAAAATGGCTGACATTTGGCGCCAGGTCACTTTCCGCTACCTTCTATTCAACCAGCGCTCTCATTTTTCTCAGCCCTAAAGTTTCACACTTGTTTTCACTTGGAGTTTGCAGAAATAATATTTTCTACTCAGACACTCACATATCTTCACCATTTCCCCAAACATTACTGTATTCTGACGCTTACTGAGTGTAAAGTTTAATTCTTTTCAAGAGTTAATGAGCTTTTTTCAGTCATGAAACCTGAACAGTATGCTCGTCTGTGGTCTCTTTACTATTCTATGTAACTTATAAAACTGGCCACTGAAGGGGGACTATATGCAAAGAGTGCTTGGACCCCGCAGATTGCTGCTTGCGGGTGTAAGAGCAATAATTTGGAGTTTGTATCACACACTTACTCAGAACCCTTTCTGATATTAAGAGTTCTTGTCTGGGGGGGAACTTAAAGGATCTATGTAGACATCTACAACAGTGTTTCCCTACTAGAATGGATACCATGTAGAACCCTTAATTATCTAATGAAATCTTAAAGAACCTTTGAAGAACCCAATTTTCTAGGAGTGTACCAAGGAGCAAGAAGCTTCAATGCCTGTGAAATGCTTGACAGGTTCAAAGGGTTTAAGAAGCTCTAACAGGGGTAGTGAAGGAAATTGACAATGTTCAGTATGAGCAGAGATGGATTTAAGGATTGGTTTTATACTCCATCTATGAATCTAATGTAGCTAACAAGCAAATCATCTTTCAAGGACATCACAAAAGTGTCTAGGGACCGAGTCCCACCCATCAACTCCCCCAGTCTCCGCTCCGGGAAACATTGGAAATGTCAGCAGTGTTTTCATGGAGAGTGAATTCTGAATTTTGGACTTAGATTAAGTGGAAATTGCAGTAACCACGGTACCTGGAACAGATGGAATTCTGACCATTAACTCAGTATGATTTAGCACTAAAGCATCTGCAGTCGTTTATTAGATGATTGAACATGGTAAACATCTGATTAGCTTAGAGTTTAATGGCACAGTGAGCAGAAACACAAACGTTTCCTAGGAAAAACATCCAGCCCTGAATTTATTACTTAACATTCCTTACATGACGGATCAACTTGAGGGATGTTTCTCAAAACGAGGAACAAGAAGTACGGACTTGCGTCCTTGGGAACTAGAGTAACTTTGCAAGAATGAACTCTCAAGTTCACCACTCAGTCACGTGCTATTTAATCTTCTGTACTGTACAAAAGCATTTTGGATTTCATGGTTCCAAGGCTAAAGGCAACACAGTTAAACCTGATGGTTAACAGAGCATTTAAATAAACACTTTTGTTAACCATAACGGTAAAAAAAATTATCTGTTCACCATTAGCGAGTACCAACTAAGAGCTAGCTGAGATACCAAAGGAGGCTAATGTATCTATCAGAAGCCAGAATCAAAAGACACCAAGACAAAAACACCATTTCATTAAGATAAGAGAAGTTAAAAACCTAATTTTATGGCTCTTAGCCGAGTCTTCTGAAATCTCAGTGATGTAGCAATGAATCATGGGACTTGCAGTTCATTCTCATTGGCAAGTCAACAACTGATGCATCCTCTGTGTAGGCATGGTTGATAAGAGAGTTCATTAGTGACACAATTACTGAGTGTGTAAATCTCCAGGAATGTTTCTTCAGTTAAATCGTATGCAGATGACTCACACTTCCGGGACTTGATGGGAAGTTGATGATGAAATGTTGACCGTGGTGATGAAACTCAAAGATCAGTGTGTGGTTTATGAACACAGAGGTCAGATGTTAGTCAGAGTAATGTTTACCGTGTTCAGTCATCTAACAAATGACTGCAGAAGGTTTATTGCTGAATTACGCCGAGTTTATGGTCAGATTTCCATCTGTTTCACAGGGTGTGTGATGTCATCATGTCCTAGCAACTAATCTGCTCTCAATGGTGCTAAGTTTAAATTCACACAGAAGGAAACTTGAATATTGAAAGTTAAATACTGAAAGTTAAATATTGAACATTCTTTCAGCTTATTAAACTGAAGATACAATCCAGAAGGATGGAAACATTTTTGAGACAAAGAAAGATATAGCACTTTTGTTTTCTTCCAAGGCTTCTGAGTAGAAACTTTTTCAGAGATTAAGAACTCTTAAATATCCAGTGAACCCATAAAAACCACTGAAGAACCCAGAAGCTAAATGTCACATTCCTGACAGGTTCTAGATATTACTACACACTTAACGCTACTTGCTATTTCACACTTCTGGTTAGATGCTAGCTGCATTTGGTTGGCTTCATACTTGAAGGTTGAATCTAATGTATATGACCAGAGGTTGCCATAGTTACCATGGAGAGAACCTTTAAGCGTTCCCCAATGTCTCAACTCGCCTACTTATACTATGCATTGAAAGTATGTACTCTTTTTGTGAAGAAAAAGTACATACTTTTGAGTGTGTAGTATGCGAGTACTGGGACGTATTAACTAGCACGTCATGTAACGGAAGAGAACGTTGTTGCCTAGTTACGCACCGTAAACAACCTCCGTAAACAACAGCTTTCAGCTTTTCTTCATTCATTATTCCTGATATCAATAATATTTTTAATTTAACGCTCCGTTTTATTAGGCGCTCGGTCTCTTCATCTCTGACCCTACAAGATAAACATGGTACTCTTTTTACACAACATCCAACCGTTAATCTTACATGCCAATAAAAAACTTCGGGTAGTGCTTAACATTTAAGTTCTTACAGTTAAATACTGAAGACGCATCACCGACGTTACACTCGTCCGCCATGTTTACAGATTGAATTCAGTAAAACAAACCATCACAAAACTTCTCCTCCCTTGCGCAAAGAATTGTGGGTAATATTAGCTAAAAAAGTGTCCACGGATCCACACTTCGAAAATCTACCAGAAATAGTCAGCCATCCGGGAACCTTTAGGATCCTCATTTCAACATGCTACGATTTGGGACACACTCACAATCTCAGACACTATTTAGGACGGATTGTAGGCGAATTGGGATGCAGCATAATTTTTTTTATTTTTTTTGCATGTATCAGAAAAGGGTTCCCAGTGATCCCTAAAAGAACCCCTGAAAAAGACTTTTTCCTAAGTGTGTGTATTAACTGTGTCAGTGTGCAGTACAAACTCCAAATTATTGCTCATTCTTTTTCTTCTTTAAGGCTTCATTTGATGATTAAGAGTCCCCAGCTTCTACTTGGACTCTTTACTGATAACAAATACTTTTTAAGTCCTAAACATCATGTCAAAATAATACAGTCACGATATACCATTAAATCCTTCAATAAAAACAGGTCTTTCAATAAATCTTCATACCTCATACTTCATACCAAAATGATAATCATTTGTTTATTTCAGCTACAAAATAAATCACTAGAAGCCGCATGGTGCTTCTGAGCCAAATCGATTTGATTAATTGAGAGACGTACAAATTGTTCAGCCAATCACATTGAGAGACCAATTAAGAATGAGTGACGTAGCCACGGAGAAATAGTTTAAATAACACTAAGCTGCTGTTAGCATAGCAGCTTAGCTAATGTAGAAGAGGTGGTTGTATTAGCTACTGGTTTAGCCCATGATGAAGGAGCTACAGGCTTTGGGCTTTTGGAGGGCTGTCCTTGCTGAGCTAATTGGGACAACCATGTTTGTCTTTTCTGGTGTTTCTGCAGCAATTGGGAATGGGAACAGCAGCTACCCAGACCAGGAAGTAAAGGTAGCATTAGCATTTGGGCTAGCCATTGCTATCTTGGCTCAGACTCTGTGCCATATAAGTGGTGCCCACCTGAACCCAGCTGTCACACTGGCCATGCTGGTTAGCTGCCAGATTAGCATGTGCAGGGCATTGTGGTACGCTGTGGCCCAGGTGACTGGGGCTGTGATTGCTAGTGGTATTGTTCTGGGAGTGAGACCATCAGTGGTGGATTCACTCGGGCTGAACAAGGTGAGTAACTCTGCTCATGTGGAAGTGAAGTGTCTGAATGTCTGTATGATGGTGGATATTGTAAGTCGCTCTGGATAAGGGCGTCTGCCAAATGCTGTAAATGTAAATGAAGGGCTTTGACCAAAAGGAACTGGAGACAGGATGATGGTAAGCAATGAAAAGCTGAAGTTATTAAAGCTTCAGAGCAGTGGTGTAAATGTTGAAGAAAGCCTAAAATGGTCAAGATGGAGCTTTATAATGGCCAACTGCAGCTGAATCTTTCCCTTTACCCTGCTGTTTGCTCTTCAGCTATTCTCTATTGAACCTGATATTAGTTTGACTAATAGAAGCCCTGCTCCCTAACAGTAGTTTGCTCTTGCACCACACCTCCTCCAAACCTGAAATTAATTTGACCTTAAACCCCTCTGAACAGTATTTTTAGTACCTTGTGTTAACCTTTAGTTAGCTTCTGTTTCTGTTCAAACTACCCAAACTCTTTAGACCCTGTCTGTAGACCCGTTGAGCCAAAATGAACAAACCTGGTGTGGTAGCAGGGGCTTGGTCAAATGTTACCTGCTGGTTCAACCTGCTTCCTTTCTGTCCACGACTGATTCTTGACCATGCCCCTGCTGCCACACCTGGCTTCATGCTAACTGTAAAGGTAGTTTTTGCTCATTCTGTTACTCCTTTAGCTTCTGTAGTGGTCTTTCTCTTTTCCCAAATGCATCAGCAGATCACTGAGAAAGGGCCTGCCTTTTAAAGTTGGCTTTTAAAATGCAGAACTATTCTTTGTCTTAATGGCTAAATAGCATTTGAAGGTTAACTGGACACCATCAGTAAACATCCATTGTAACCCACCATGTGAGGCAAGATGTCTTGTGACTAGCAAAAGCCCACCAGTGGTTAAAATGCTAACGATGTTGGCTTCATTTGTTCTGCAGCTGAATGGTGTCAGCCCAGGGCAAGGCTTTGGAATTGAGTTTCTCCTCACACTCCAAATGGTGCTGTGCTTCCTAGCAACGATGGATAAAAGGCGGAACAACCTTGCTGGTTCGGCTCCATTTGGAGTTGGGCTCTCTGTGGTTCTGGGTCACCTTGCAGGAGTAAGAGTTGTGGGGTTTCCCCTCCCTCTCAAAATGCTAATTTTGGAAGCATCCCAGCTAAGGAATGGCCAAACATTACCATTGCTTGACTTTAATCCATTTTCTGTCCATGCAGATTAGTTACACTGGATGTGGAATGAACCCTGCTCGCTCTTTTGGTCCTGCTCTGGTCTCTGTGGAGTTTGAACACCACTGGGTGAGCAGCTTTGCTTCTACAGAACCTATAAGCTGTGTTAACTGCTCATGTGACGTGATTGAAAGGTTTAGCACATGCTTACAGGAACCTTTTAGATGAGGAATATGTGCCATACAAGTCCCTGTGAATTAGCTGTTTCTATATAGCTGTTGCTGTTTAGAACATGTGCATTAATATAAACCTGTGACTTGCAGTTGCACTATTGACCAATCACAATCCAGAACTCAAGAGCTGTGGTTTAACTTCAAATAAGCTAAAGACACTCTAGATACCTCATTTTGTTAAAATGAGTTTTGTGTGTGTGTGTGTGTGTGTGTGTGTGTGTGTGTGTACAAAATCAAAAACCAGGAAATGAATAAGCTGTTGGTCTTGATTAGAGTCGGGAGTCTCTTGCATGAACCCTTTTTTGGGTATGAAATGGGATGAATCTAAATCTGGTCCTGGATTTTCCCTGTCCTCACACTGACCTTGAAGATGGACATGATGAAAATATCTACAAATTAAACTGTTCTCCTGTTCCTCTGTCTCTAGGTGTTCTGGGCAGGGCCGCTGTGTGGTGGTGTCGTAGCTGCGCTCCTCTATGACTTTGTCCTGTTTCCTAGAGGTTCAGATGTCGTCAGCCGTTTCAAGGTTTTGTGCCATGGTGTCGAGGCTTTGGATGTGGAGACTGAACCCCTGCTCGAGGGTGGCGCTCCTGCAGCTCAGTGGGAGAAATCCTAAAAAATAAAAAAAAATGGACTGTTTCAGGCTTTCAAAATGTGGTTCAGTACACTGATGGTAAAATAAACCTGTAACCTTTTGACCCAGTGATGTTCTGTGATGGGGTTTTTTGTCAAGATGTGGTATGCTGAAATTCATAACTCAAACATGTTGGTTAACTAATCAACACCTCTCCAGTCAGAATCCAGAATTCAACAAATTGTACCAGTGTTTGTAAACATTTCCTTAAAACTCTGCAACCCAAGGGCTAGCATCAGTCAGCTGTTCCAGGTTTAGCCAAGTCACTTTATTCCATCTGTGATGTAACTTTACAGAAGAATGTATAAACTAAATGATGAATGTATTCTTTAATTTATTTGAAGCATGACTGCAATCTTTGTTTCTGAGTATAGTGGCAGTTTGAATTTTTTCCCCCTTTTGCTAGCCACTATACATTTAGCATTCATATTTCCATTAGCAAATGAAATCAGATGGTAATTGGCCAAATTAAATAAGACTCTTGTTCGCGGCAGACAGATGATGCTTTTGCAAATGGGAAATTAATGTAATCTGTAAAACAAATTGTAGTTATGTTGGGGCCCCATTTCTGCATGCTATTAGCAGTGGAAGGAAAGCAGTGCAAATTAACATTATCCTTCAATCATTAATCTTAGAGGAAGTAGCAGGAAATGCACATGGAGCAAAGCTCCAAGTTTAGCACAGTCCTTTTATGCAATAAGGTTATGATGTAACTGAAGTTTGGGAGAAACACCAAGCCTGAAGATCAACCTCCATCACAGGTACTCTCCTATATTCACTTTTTCAAATGAATATTCATGTGCACAGGAAGTGATATCACTGTTTATGGAACTTTTCCAGTTGATGGTAAATGCGATTCAAAATACTAGTGAAGAACTTTACCCTGTGTGCTTGGTAGCTTAGGATAATAACAAGATAGCTGAATTAATATGAATAATGATGGTCAGCAGCTGGATTTTCTCTCAGGCCAAGAACAAACTTGTTTGTAGAACCTTTGTGAAGACTAAGCACAGAAATGCTCGTATTATTGTAGTGAGATGGCTGACTTTACACTAACAACTCCAGGATCTGTAGCTATGTCATTATGGATAGATCTATTCTGTTCTTTCACTCATCGTTTCCATACCTGCCACTTCAATGGCTCCTACTCAGGGTTCTACAGTGCAGAAAGCAGAAGAACTCCAGCCCGAGTTCTCAGAGTTCCACTGTTACAGATCTACGATCTGCTCAGTTAAAAGTGAAGCCACGTGTGAGTTTCTCAGGCATCATGAGACGAGTGTGATTAAAGACCTTAAATCATTCAGCTATTCAGTGAGTCGCCTATGACAGATTTATGTCGTCCTGAATGGAAAGACTTTCTTCTTAGTCAGCAGCAGTGTCACTTCCTGTCGGTATAAAATTAGAAAATATACAAGAAGGTTATGATCACGATCCTCTGGCTCAGTCAGTAAATCTAAACATATTTATTTCACCAGCTGCTTATCTGTTTTTCAAAGAAGAACCAGTCCCTGTTGATCATATATCGCTTAACAAGAATCCAAGATAAAGCTGATCTCATGCTATACTATGGTTTTTTTTCTCCGAAAAAAATCACACTCCATAAAAGAATTCTTTGGCTGTGAGTTGAGACCGGCGGTCTCAGAACACATAACGTGACAATTTAGCACCATCGCAACCACAGACAGCCAACGACAAAGTCAGTGTGAGAAATTTGTGATTAAAATCTGACTGTTAGCGCTGCTGTGACGCTCATCTAAAATCCTCCACTAGGAGCATGTCAGGCTCATGGGACAGCTACAGATACTGTAGTGGCGACAGAGAAACGTAAACATGAACACAAATCCCCACAGCCACACTCCAACATCTAGTGGAAAGCTTCCCAGAAGAGTGGAGCTCATTATAACAGCAAAGGGGGAACGACTCTATATTAATACCCATGGTTTTGGAATGGGATGTTCATTACTCAGGTGTCAACATACTTTTGACCACATAATGTACATGTTCACTCAATTTTCTACCTTACACAAGTGATTTATGAAAGGACAGTAAAAATATTATGTATGTACAAGGCTGAGTTTAAAATGCAGAACAATAAAATATAGGTGGTGTTTAAATGGACGAGTCGGAGAAGAGATGCTTCTGGGGTTTCTGGTAGGTTAAACATCTCCTACAAACAGCGAACCTCCAGTTACATCTACATACATAACGTTACAAATTTATTAACACGTGGACAATCTCGCACACGACTGCCTCACCTAATGATGCACATCTTATTGTACAGTGACCATTTATTGCACATTATTTGCACAAAACTGCACATATCCGCACTTTATATCTGTAGCACAGGTACAGACTACAGACATGTTATAGTCATGTGACCTGCTAATGATCAAGTGCAACTACAAGAAGCGTTTATAATAAAGGACAAAGCAATCAGTGTGCGTTTAAATGAGGTGTGTATAGTACACGTGGAGTTTTTAGTACATGCTGTAGACACGCCCACCTCTGTTATTTTTATAGAGGTTTCTTATCCCGTGTGAATCGATGAGATCTACTACAGACATACTGAACACACACAAGTCCAGAAAGCTAATCCTGTCCGAATATTTGGTTCTATGGCGTGTTCAGTGATCAGATGGTACCTGCTTGATGAATGGTCAGTAAGTTGCTAAATGGAACACTATTCATGTCAATGTGAATCATGTCAATGTGAAGATGACCATCACTGAGCAGCTTGTCATGCATATCAGTCATGGAAAATATTTTCTTCGTACAGTATCTAAGGGTTAGTTTTAAGTGAAATGAGGTCATTGTTGCACAATATTTTACACCATACATACCTCATAAAAACACATATTTAGGCATAATTCATTCACTCTTAAAATAAATTTTTTAGGTTTTCCATCCCAGTTCAAAAGCTCTAATGAGTTTTCTGTATTTCATCATCCGCCTCCAGTTCTCACTACATCGGTGGTTGTTAAAACTAGCTTCCTGTCCTAGTCGCCACCCACTCATGGTTTATAAGTGTCTGCTTAGCTAGCAGTGTGTCAGTAACGGACAGAAAACTCATCATGGTTAGGGAGCTCAGGACCGGCGCCCTTTGGCGAGCCGTGATCGCCGAGTTGGTCGGGATGACGCTTTTCGTTTTTATAGGGATAGGATCTGCCATTGGGACTTCGGAGTACGAAGGTCCCGAACAGGAAGTAAAGGTCGCTTTAGCGTTTGGACTGGCCATCGCCACGCTGGCTCAGAGTTTGGGCCACGTCAGCGGAGCGCATCTTAACCCAGCCATCACTGTCGGCCTGCTGGTCAGCTGCCAGATCAGTGGTATTCGTGCAGTTTTATACATTTTAGCCCAGATGTTGGGCGCGGTCCTGGCCAGCGGCATCGTTTACGGTATTCGTCCTAAAGATGTCAAAGTTCTGGGGCTCAACGAGGTGAGTGACCAAACTGTACTCTATTCACAACCATCAGTCCCTCCATCACAGTTGTAGTTTTTCCACATTAACACACCCCCTTCAGGTTACGGAGGGTTTGATAATTACCTGATGGTTTGACTCAGGTGTGTTGAAGAGGAGGATAATAGAAAACGTGTGTGAACTTGTTTCACGTCAGTGAAAAACAGTAGTCCTGGTTTGTGATGCAGTTCTGGATTGCTATAATTTTATGAGAACTTTCATAGAAATGAAATGAAATTTGGAAACAGCTGTTTATTTTATTTTTGTTTTTCTTGGCATGAAAATTCATAAAAAGAAATTCATATTGTCCATTTTTCTAAATGAATATTTAAAAATTTCACTCGATTTTAATCATTTTAACACGCAAAGTTTTGAAATCAAATATTCATGAATCCAAATATGAGAAAATGCTACTGCAGGACATTGCAGCACGAGTCGGCTATTCTACAGACTACTCTCTGGTTACGATGTGTTCACTGGAATTCTGTTTTCATAAAAGATTTAATTTTTTTTTTAAATTTCCACAAAAACAGGCAGGAATAAATTCTGGATGATTTACATATTTTTAAATTGCAAGACCTGGAAAAATCCTGCTGATCCTCTTACTATTTTTAAAAGTGGTGTTAATCTCCTCTCTTCTACATCCGGGTCATTCAAGTTCGTTCATTAATTTTATCCTCAAAAGAATCTGAAATGATGAAAAACAAGATATGAGATACGAGAGCTCAAGATACGAGAATATTTGTTTCGAAGCCAAAAATCATCTTTGTATATCATTTTTTTTTCTTTCAAAAGAAAAAAAAAAAAGAATGAATGCAACCTACACAGACACGACAACACAAAAACTCGTCAGGAGAAAAAAAAATGTCTAAAACGAACTCTTTCTCTTGTCAGATTGTTGACTTTATGATTTTAACCTGTTAGAAAAGGAAACGTGTTAAATATGTTAATTTATGACGTTCTGTCTCTCTCAGGTTGCTGAAAATATGACTCAGGGTAAAGCTTTCGGCGTGGAGTTCCTGGCCACCTTCCAGCTGGTGCTGTGTGTTTTAGCCGTGACGGACAGCCGCCGGAACGACGTGAAGGGATCGGCACCGCTCGCCATCGGACTTTCTGTGGGTTTGGGACACTTACTGGCGGTAAGCAATTTACAAACGTTTTTAATTTTTTTTTAAAAAAGTGTAAAAATGTCTTTGGGTTCCTGACCCCATTGTAACTGTGAGTAAACCTCAATTCTTAAACACACGCTCTCCAGATCAGCTACACGGGCTGCGGCATCAATCCTGCTCGCTCCTTCGGACCTGCTGTCATTATGAAGTCCTTTAAGAAACACTGGGTGAGTCCAGTCTTCTTGGACTTGTTCTTCCGTTTTTGATGAATAATCTTATTTAACCCTCCTATTATCTTTGGGGTCAATTTGACCCCATTCAATGTTTAACGTCTCTAAATACATGGTTGACATCTTTTTTTTTTTTGCTTCTTATTTAATGACTTTTCCTAATTTAATGGGGACAGCGGGGAAAACATAAAATTAACATGATGATATGTTTTCAATTCCCTGTACACATTTTGTAGCATCAGTGCTCCTTGGGGTCAATTTCACCCCAGGCTGTTTCAGCTGCATAAAACCTATAGGAAATATCAACATTTTACACACATTTGTTTTAAATGATATTGAGGGTCGCTATAACATACAGTTTTATAATCTTCAAAAAACTTCTGCTTTAGGGCCCTAATCTAACATCACCATACACATAGTATTGCGAGAACCACCCATAGTTCACATGACAGGGGGAAGGGGTAAACACAGTTCTCATGAGGACACTGATGGTTCACCCAACACAAGGGAGGAGCAAACATATAAAAGCTTACACAGAAACCTTCTCTAAAATTTCTCTTGGTGCTCTGTGGGCTCTCTTTTTATGGAAAAAAAAAGATTGAAAATGAATTGAAAATGACCTTTTAGCAAAGGTTTTCTGTCAATGATGTTTTGTCACAGTTCTCTGACAGTGTAAGTGACGTAGGGGAGAATGTGTCTGAGACAGAAGATAATGTTGAGGAGGACACTGATAATGAGGCAACCTCCTCTGATAAGAATGATACTCTTAGTATTGACCCTCCTGTTGCCTCTCAACCACCAGCAGACACATTACCTTCCAAAAATGCAAAGTTATTATGGTCCCTCTCCCCACTTTAATGGCAGGGTAGATCCCAGATCACCAGATACGCTGAGGGTGGTGTTAGACGTGGCTGAAGGACTGAATGGTCATAACATTGCAAGTGATAATTTTTTCACATCGTACACCCTGGGTGAGGAACTGCTGAAAAGGAAGGTTACCATGTAGGGGACAATGAGATAAAACAAGCTGGAGCTTCCCTCTGAGCTTCTTGCAATGAAGAACAAGAAGGTAACATCTTCAATGTTTTGCCTTCACTGACAGAGCCACTGTCATCTCCTAGCGCCCCAAGAAAGGGACAAATGTCCTGCTGATGAGCATCATAAATAAAATGCTGTCCTAAGCACCAGAGAAGACAGGAAATGGTCTTGGACTACAATAACTACCCTTTCTGTTTACAAATACAATCGTTCTAAATGTTTGAAATTGTGTTTGTTTTTCCTGGCGTCAGATTGACCCCGAACCTAATACATGCTACTATCCGTGATAATAGAAAATGTTCTTCTTTTCAAATGTTATAGATTAAAAAAAATCAATTAGAAGATGAGATTTTATGGTGATTTGCGTATTTTTCCATAGTCGCGCAATCGGTATTCTGGATGTATAAAGGAGGGGGAGGGGGGTTGGCTGAGGGTCTATATTTTATTTAAAGGGTTATTTAGGTAGTCAACAAATAAACATAAAGTACTTGACATGCAAACTTGGGTAAAAATCATATTCTGGAGGTTTAAATTGACCCCAAGGATAAAAGATGTTAGTAATTTTGAGGATAATAGGAGGGTTAAATAATCACAACACCATCGTTCTTTAACGAACATTCACCATTCGCCATTAAAACACCAACATTCAGCATCTAACACCACTAATGATCATTGTTCTTTAATGACATTCAACATTCATCATTAAAACACCAACATTCTCCATCAAACACCACTGAAGACCATCATTCTTTATCAGGCATTCAACATTCATCATTAAAACACCAACATTCTCCATCAAACACCAACAAACACCAAAAAAGACCATAATTCTTTATCAAACATTCAACATTCATCATTCAAACACCAACATTCTCCATCAAACACCACTGAAGACCATCATTCTTTATCAAGCATTCAACATTCATCATTAAAACACCAACATTCTCCATCAAACACCAACAAACACCAAAAAAGACCATCAATGCATAACAAACATTCAACATTCATTGGTAAAACACCAACATTTTCCATCAGATACCTCAGACAATCTCCGTTTGATGTGTTTTAACACCATCAAATATCAACATTCTCCACCAAGCACTATCATGATCTTCCACCAAACATCATCAAACATAAAAAACTTTTCAAACTTTCAAACCTTTCACCAACAAAAACACTCTCAAACATCAACATTCCCCCACCAAACACCATCAACTATCAGCATTCTCCACCAAACATCAGGAAATACCAACAATCTCCATGAGAAACCGTCAAATATCATTCTCCAGCAAACACCATCAAAAAAACATCAGCATTCTCCAGCAAACACCACAAAACATTAACATTCTCCATCAGACACCATCAATATCACCATTCTCCATCAAACATCACCAAACACCACAAAACATGAACATTCTCCGACAAAAATATTTTCATTGATATTCCCTAAACACCATAAAACATCTATCTTCTCCATCAAAGCACCAACATTCTCCATCAAACACAAGCAAACATCAAAAGTCCCCATTAAAGACCATCAAACATCAACATTCCTCCACCAAACACCATCAAATATCAGCATTCTCCAACAAACATCAAACATTGAAATTCCTCCACCAAAAACAAACATTATAATTCCTCCACCAAACACCATCAAACATCAAAATTCCTCCACCAAACACCATCAAACATGAACATCCTCCATCAGCATTCTCCACCAAATACCATAAAATATCAGCATTCTCCACCAAACACCATCAAATATCAAAATTCCTCCACCAAACACCATCAAACATGAACATCCTCCATCAGCATTCTCCACCAAACACCACCAAACATCAAAATTCCTCCACCAAACACCATCAAATATCAATGTTGTAGTCATTGTTATTGTTGTTATGGAAACGTTCCATGTGATTTCTATGTACCTACGTCTCTCTCTCTCTCTGACTGACTGCAGGTGTTTTGGGTGGCGCCGATGTTGGCTGGAGTAGCAGCTGCTTTCTTCTACGATTTCGTGCTGCAGCCTCACAGCGAGCCCTATACTAAACGCATCAGAGCCATCAGAGGAGCGTCGGAGTCAGAAACGTCGCCGCTACTCGAGCCGTCCGGCAGCGCGGAGTCGCAGTGGCCCAGACGCTAAACCCTCCAACCGTAACGTCATGAAATTACGTAAACACCTCAAAGAAGCGCTTTTCTGCCAATATGTTGTACTGTATGTGTGTGTGTTTAAAGCCGGGTCTGAAACCCAGAGACTAACGTCGGAGGTTTTCAGGTGATTCCACGCTTGAGGTGTCGTTTGTGTCGCATTGATCTTAAATTCACAGGTGAAGTTTCCTTATGAACATGTTCCAGATAAATCGCCTAAAATTTTAATAAACAGCATTTCACTTCCTCGAGTCATTGGGGTCAACGCATTCACCCCAGTGAACTGGTTCATACATTCAGGAACAGGAAGTTGCATCATCTGAATTTCCTGAAGATCTCAGGAAGAAGAAGAAAGATAAGAAAAGTTCTCATTGAATCTTTTATTTTTGTGATATTGACTGATGAGGTCACTGTGAAGCCTGTTACACAAATTATAGACTGAAATCAACTCTTAATTTAAACAAAAATACATTTCAGGTAAATCTTTAGAACGTCTTTAACGACCTCATGCCTTTAGTAAGGATGCTAGTTAACCTCATTTTGTATTTATGTGTTTGCTAATTCAATGGATTAAAAAAAAAAAAAAAACTCAACCCTTTTACTCAAAATTCATCAAATAAAAACCATTAAAAAAAAAAAAATTATACTGTTGCCTGATGTTCCTGGTTAACTTTTTTTTTTCTTCATGTTTTCTTCAATTCATGTTGAAATTTTTTTTTTAAAATAAATAAAGTTTAATTATTAAGAGTTGCAGGGGCTAAACGGCACCACAGTCATGGAATCGTCCTTTTATTTCCCCAGATTTTACTCAATCAGTCCTTATGGTTCTAAAAACGCATTATTTAAACCTGCGATAACGTCATTTTTGCTTCAAAAATAATGAAATTAAATGTTTCTACATTAAATAAATCCTATAAAGAGCAGTAAACAGTAATAAATGACACAGAGTCAGTATTTAATGTGCCGATCCTTCGCTTTAAATAAATAAACAGTGTCTCAGGTGCAGTGTGTGCAGTTTGATAAGGAAATGAGCTGGAAGTGTTACTGAGCATCTTGCAGAAGCAGCCGCAGTTCTTCTGGAGACTTTGACTGTCGACTCGCTTCTTATTT
>CM040978.1:1264570-1274590 GCA_022985145.1 Pangasius djambal
AAAAAAAAAAAAAAAAAAAAAAAAAAAACTTCCTGGTGGTGTGGTCAGACTTTTAAATGTCAACAATCCCATTTAATAGTTAAAACCCTTTTATAATTATCTGCTTTTATGATTTCTCGATCTCAGTGATGAACTGACGCGACTGTGGAACCTCAATCCTGACAACATGGAGGCGTGCAAGTCCGACAGCAGGTGTGTGCTCAAGTTCACACAGTGTCATACATCTGTCGAGAAAACATCATATTTTTACACCTAATGATCTAAACGATAACAGTATACACATTTCCAGTAACTGCTTATAGTCTGCTGCTTATATATACGTGTGTGTGTGTGTGTGTGTGTGTGTGTGTGTGACTGAAGGGAGTTCATGCCATCACTGGAGGAGTTTTTTGAGGAGGCCATCGAGCAGGCCGACCCGGCCAACATGGTGGAGGATCAGTACAAGTACGCACACATGCTCGCTACGTACTGCGCTTCAGTCATCTGTTTTATTTCAGATTATTTCCTGAAATTCTAATTCAGGTTTTATGAATATTGTATCTGTGGTGTTAATGACCTTCATTCCATAATAATATTTCACGTCTTATCAAACTTGAATATTATATGACGCAGTCCGGCTCTCTCTCCCCCTTCCTGTCCGGCTCTCTATTACTTCCTGTCCGGCTCTCTATTACTTCCTGTCCGGCTCTCTATTACTTCCTGTCCGGCTCTCTCTTACTTCCTGTCCGTCTCTCTCTCTCCCCCTTCCTGTCCGGCTCTCTCCCCCTTCCTGTCCGGCTCTCTGCCCCTTCCCCTCTGGCTCTCTGCCCCTTCCCCTCCGGCTCTCTGCCCCTTCCCCTCCGGCTCTCTGCCCCTTCCCCTCCGGCTCTCACTTACTTCCTGTCCAGTTCTGTTTCTCTTCCTGTCCGACTCTCTTTCCCTTCTTTTTTTCAAGCATAAGCATTATATAATAGGTTTATGCCAGTGATCATTTATCTGATTATATATTGATATTTATCATCTTTAATACTGTTATCATGAACACTGCTTGGACATATTTATCAGAGCAGGTGTCTTTCTCGCAGACAGCAAAGCCATAATTCTGTTAAAATACCATGTGTGTGTGTGTGTGTTTAGGGTGGTGAGGAACTCAAATTACGGCTGGCGAGCTCTCCGTCTCCTCTCACGCCGCAGCCCGCATTTCTTCCAGCCCACCAATCAGCAGTTCAAGAGTCTGGAGGATTATCTGGAGAACATGGTGATCAAACTGGCCAAGGAGCTGCCCGTGAGTCACGCGTTTTAATTCTCTTCACTCGTTATCTTTACGTTGGGTTTGTGGTTTTTTTCCCCCACTCAGTTTCTTTTGTTTTTTTTTTTTTTTTGTAACAGAAGGACCTCCCGTCTGAGGAGATAAAGACAGGAGAGGAGGAGGACGAGAACGGAGACAATCTGCTGAAGGAGAGCAATGACAGTAAGCACACACACACACACAGAGAAATCTAAATAAACTATAGATAGGTGACGAAAGGAAAACGTTTTTAACTCCACTCGTCCCACTGCGAAGTTCTTCTCTCCGATTCCCTTTATTCTGTGATGGGCGTGGCCTTTTCCACGATAGCTCCGCCCCCTTTCCTCCAGTACAGTCCTACAGAAGCTATCCTGCAGCCTCACTAACACACTTCACATTGTTGTTGTTGTTTTTTCCCTTTAATTTGTCACCCGTCTGTATTTATAATACATCTACACTTTGTATAAAATTATATAAATATTATCATCTTTAGGTATCGACTTCTAACTCAGTGTTTAAATCCCAGAGAAAGCTGAATTTTAATGTGTTATTTATCAGCCAAACACAAAATACACAACAAACACGTGTTTATTTACTCGTTTGTATGTTTGTTTATTTATGTTGGAAAAGATATTGACCCTGGAAAAGCTTTTAAAAAAAAATCAGATATTTAAATGAAAGCAAGTCAAAATTATTTTAAAATATCTGGTCAGTTATAAAATATAATAATAATAATAAGATGTAACCATTAATAGTGAGTAACTCAGATATTGACAGTTATTTTTTTAAAAAGGTTTTTATTTGGGTTTCAAAATTTAAAATCCATAAATTAAATATTTAACATTAATATTTTGTTAATGTTTTCTTAATCTTTTTTTTTTTTTTAATAACATTTAATTACTCATGTAGTGCTGTTTTTTTAAAATTTTCTGTTTAGGCTTAAAAAATTAAAGTCCTGAATTACATTTTATATATATTTATTTTAAAAAATGATGCAGTTATGGAAATGTTTTGATAAACATTTTTATTTATATGAAATGTTTAATTTGGGCTTAAAATTCAAACCCAGAAATTTGAAAAAAAAATATAATAAAATTTTTATAACATGTAATTGCTCATAAATATTGTTGATTTTTTAAAGACTATTTTTTATATATATATATAAAAATCAAAAAAATTTTAGTTATTCATTTTTGGATTTTTTTTTGCCTCCACGAGTCGAGAGAAAAAAACCGATGACGTTTATTTATTGTTTTCTGTCTAATAACTTTGATGTTCTTTAATTTCAGATTGTTGATCTTTGTTTAGAAAGCTTGTGTGTGAATTATGTTAAAATATAAAATAAAGCCGACTCGGCGTCTTTCTCCGCGTCAGGTCCGAGTATTCAGAGCAAACTGGTGACGAACAGTCAGATGGACGAAATCGCCAAGAAGCTGGGGGCGCAGTGGAAGACGCTCGCCCCTCACCTGGATGTGAAGGAGGCGGAGATTCGCGAGATCGAAGCGGACAGCGACGACGTGGAGCTTCAGGCCAAAATGATGCTGGTGTCCTGGCAGGACCGAGAGGACGCCCAGGCCACCATGGAGAGCCTGGTCACGGCGCTGAACGCCGCCGGCTTCGCCAGCATCGCGCAGGGCTTCGGCGAAACATGAGCGCTAGAGCGGGACTTCGCTTAAGCGTAGCGATGCGTTGTTCCGGTGAAGCCAGAGGCGACGGAGCTCCTCGCTCGTTCTTCAGGACGTCCTGTTTAACACGGAGCTCACTGCTAGTAAATAAATTCGTCAGCACTACGCTACAAGCAGATCAGCGTGATTCTAAACAACTCTTCTTCTTTTTAATTTTTTTTTTTGTCGTTTCCACATGGTGTTTTGTACATATTTGATGTATTTGCAAATAAACATCAGTCGTGTTGCATTAGCACGGTTCAATACCATCTGCATCATTTTATTGTGGTTGGATCACATTTTTACGAAAAGCCAGCAGTCAATAATTTAAACAGAGAAGTGTTAGCGTCAGCGCGTCGTTGCAGGCACGGTCGGAGCGAATGAATGACTGAATGAATGAATGAATGAATGAATGGCAGGTGGATGATCTGAGAATATCCGCATCGTTACATCAAGCACGAATGAAAACACGGTCCATACTTTTCAAACAGTTTGATCGTCGGAGGCGCTAGGAGCTCGGCGCTACCGGTTTCGCGTGTCTTTATACGGTTTCCCTGAAACGTAGTCGAAGTGCACGTTTACTTTTGGTTGAAACGTCCCTTTAAGACGTCTCTCGATAATCACGTTTCGCACGTAGCGGGCCTCATTCATCAGACTGAATTTATTCGTAAAAGGTAAAAAGAAATCCAGTTCGTTCGTAGGCAGAAAGTTCGTATCCTGCGTTTTGTGTGTGTTTATGAAAACTTACATATAAGCAAAGAAAGCCGAGCCATATCAGACTAGCCGTCCAATCAGGACAAAAGTAATGGCACCCTAGTGCAAACCCTAATTTGTAGTTTACGGCTGATCGGTGTTTATCGGACAAACGTGTGCGCGAAGAAATTCAGCAAAACTTTTAAATCTGGTGGAAATTTTTAGTTCGGTTTGTCCTGTGAAAACATTTACACACTTAAGAAAGCGTTAATTTATAAATAATCTGATAAATGAGGCCCACTGTTTCCATCGCAGACTCCTGACAAACACCGCCGGTGTGATTTATAGTCAGTCACAGAGGATGAACTGAGATCTTTCTGATTCTGGACAAATTTGAGTCATAAATAAACTAAATGACATGACTGTACCTGTGGATAAAACCTGTTCACGTGAACAAACCTTCACTCCGACTAATGAGGAACCAATAGCACGTGTTTGTTTTTGTCGGTGGTTGAAAGTAACCCGAGCTAGCATGGGATCGCGTTTGTGCCACTAGTGTTTGAAATCTTTACGCCGAAATTTCTACGTGAATCCGAACTCACGGTTTCTTCTCCAAGTAACAATAAGTTCAAATTCTAATTCTTGAGGCACAACAACACATCGGAAATTCAGTTTAAAGCTCAGTTCAAATGCACAACGTCAAATTTTTTTCATTCATGTTTGTGATTTTAAAATCCAAAATCTTGTGGCACAAATATAATTCCGTAGCTAGCCTTATCCTTAGTTAGCTAGCAAACAAATATCATTCAATCATACGACATCGCAAATAATAGTTTTCTAGTTCTCTATACTTTTGGATGAAAGTTTTTCAGTAGCACGTCGCCTTGCGCTAGGTTGAGGTTTAGTGTTGCACGAATTAGTTTTGTAAATGGCGTCGCAATTGTACGGCGATTTATTTTATTTATCGCACTATCGCTATCGCCTAGCAAATCGGGGAATGCGTACTTTAATTTGTCTAATCGTCGTCGCCTTGGCGACTCCCGAAGGTGTCAACGCGTGAAGGAAATTTCACGTTTTTGAAGAAGAAGAAAAAAAAACGTACGTACGTATAAAGCGTTAAGGAAATCATAACATTTCTAATTCTTTTCTTCCTTCCTTCAGCCCAAGATTACTTTCACTTTCAGTGCCTCAATTCCACAGCTGATGAGATGGAGATGATGGAGAAGTTACCAAAAAAAAAAAAAAAACACACAAAAATCCAAAACCATAACGCGAATACGCATCGCAGGCGCCGCGGATGCGTGCACAGAGACCACGCTGACGTGACGCGAGGTGGGGTTTGAAAGACACCAAGGTTTATTGCACATCTTACGCAGACAGTGCTCGGAGATGGCGGTAAAGAACGCGTGCTCTCGTATGTGTGTGTGTGTGTGTGTGTGTGTGTGTGTGTTATTGTTTCTGTTCTTCTTCCATGACTTCGAGACGCCGCGGCCCGTAAACCAGCACGTAGGCGATGTGCCAGTCTCCGCCTCCCGACAGCTTCAGGATGTCCTCTGGCGTGACCACGCTCACCTTATCGTCATCAAACTTCACCCACTCGTCTGCAAGAATCCGTTAAAAATAAATAAATTTAAAAAAATCACTGACGTACGTTTTCGTTTGTGGGCGTGGCCTATTCTATACGTAATCTACTGTATACTTTATACACATCTCATGATGCTGTTTAAAATGTTTGGGTTTTTTTCCCCTCCTCTACTAGAGCGAGAAAAGCACTACAGCCAATCAGGTCACGGCATCACGACTAATTTGCATAAAGTCGTAAAACTATCGCAATAAACAGTCATCTGCGAGCGTGTTTTACAGCAAGGTTACAGTTTATTTTCTGCGGTCTGATTGGTCGTGGGGGAATTTTGTGGGTAGGAACTGCGGTCTGATTGGTTGTGGGGGTATTTTGTGAGTAGAAACTGCGGTCTGATTGGTTGTGGGGGTATTTTGTGGGTAGAAACTGCGGTCTGATTGGTTGTGGGGGAATTTTGTGGGTAGGAACTGCGGTCTGATTGGTTGTGGGTGTTGGTGGCAGTTTAAAAGTCACTAAAATGTCTGCATTTTGTTGAGATGTGGCCAGAGCGTAAACGCCCTCCTCACCTTCTTTCCTCTTGACCCAGGCGACGTAATGACCGGAGGAGCTCGAGCGGCCCTGATGCGTCAGAACAGCCTGCAGGTCGTAGTAACCGCTATTATTGGATCCCAGATCTGCGCAGAGATAAGACGGTATCTCAATCATCTCACCGTTCACTGTATTTTCATAAACATTCACGTAGCAGTGCGCATATACACACCGTCAGGAAATGAAACGGCTTCATATTTCACTTCTTTTGGAGCCTCGACCTTATTGATCTGTGGAGCAGAAATGAGGAGAATCGTAACACGTGACATCAGTACACATCTGGAGGATGGGCGAGTGTGTGAAATCTTACCTTCTGCTGCTGTTTCTCCAGCTTTTTGTCCTCCATGTCCTTGAACTTGGATCTCACAGATACCATTTTTTCCTGCAGCTCAGCAGTGCACAGCTCATACACGTCCAGCATGAGGGGGAACTTCACGTCCTACGGACACGACAGAGACAGGCTAAGACACCGACGCGTTCCACGACCATCTGCTAAATAAGCTCCAGCACGAGTAATGGGTTTTCACTGGACTGACGTTACTACATAACATTTAATCTAATGCAAATATATATATATAAAATGTACACGTTTTGTTGATATAGTCTTAGCTGCAGAACTGCAAGTCTTGGAGGTGGAGCCAGACCTCATCCAACTCCTCCTATAACCCTAACCCAGGAGATGCGGCACAACACAGAACAACAAACACACCTTCCTCAGGATTTTTGGTTCGACACCTCCCAGGTAGGAGGAGCCGGAACAGGTCAGACTCCACCACCTGGACGTTTCTTCAGCCTACCCGAGGTTACGCACTGTACACGCTGAATCTTACCTTGAGAACTTTGGCATTAACAGACTCCTTCTCTTTGTAGAAGAAGCGAACCATCTGAACAGTGAGGTACGCCGGGAGACGACTGATTTTAGACTGAAGTGAACAAATAAACAAATATTTATTGGAAAAAGCACCATACAAATAAACAAACAAACAGAGCTGCCTTATGTTGTGTCGTACCGTTTTCACATAGAGCGCGTCTCTCTGTAGAGACGGAGAAAATTTCGTTATTTCCTCCTGTAGTCGCTGGAATAAGAGAGAAACAAAGACATTAACAGGAATAATATAAACACGTGAAAAGAAAGAAATAAAACTTGTGCTGTCGTTAGAAAATGATCAACAACGGCGTGGTTACTATAGAAACGATAACCTATCAGAACAAACGCTTTAATATAAACCTGCGACTTGAATCTGCACTACTGCCCGAGCTGCTGTTATAGAAAATTAATCAACATCTTCTGACCAATCAGAATGCAGAATGTTCTTATTTTCCTTGTCATACGCACCAATCTAATGCCGGTTGCCAGATATTTGACCTCCTGGTTAATGAAGCAGCTGAGCTGCAGTTGGCTCTCGGTAACTTTGGTGGGTTCCTCGTCCTCCGACTCCGTGCACTTCATTCTGCGCAAGGACGAGTTAAAGAGCCACACACGCATACACGTAGCGTATAAAGAAATAAATAAACGTTATCGACGCTGTCAATCAGAATCAGCTTTACAGATCATAAAGGATACGTAGCGTCAAACTCCACCCCAAAAAACTGGTCAATGAAGTTCTTCTTTGCGGATGAAGCTGCAGCTCCGCCATCACCGTCACCCGTCTGCAAAACATAAAATATTTATTAAAATAGAGAGAGAGAGAGAGAGAGAGACGCATTTTAAACCACTTCCTGCTGCTAATCTAATTTCATGAGCCATATAACTAGTGTGTCTTACCTCCATGGGGGTTTCAGGTTCTTGAGGTTCTAATTTCTGCTGGAGAACCCGCATCAGCTGGACCCAGCATTCATTAGCATCCTGAACACACACACACACACAAATACGCTGAGAGTTATTCAGGGCGTAGGGTGTAGGGATTATTTACCTGTTGGCCATTTAGGGTTATGGCTGTATGGTTTGGAGAGTACAGATCAGGACATTGAGATTATGGTGTAAGGGGTAGGGATCAGGGAGTAGGGATGTGGGTGTAGGGATTATGGTGTAAGGGGTAGGGATCAGGGAGTAGGGATCGGAGTGTAGGGATTATGTTATAAGGGGTAGGGATCAGGGAGTAGGGATCTGGGTGTAGGGATCGGAGTGTAGGGATTATGGTATAAGGGGTAGGGATCAGGGAGTAGGGATCGGAGTGTAGGGATTATGGTATAAGGGGTAGGGATCAGGGAGTAGGGATCGGAGTGTAGGGATTATAGTGTAAGGGGTAGGGATCAGTGAGTAGGGATCTGGGTGTAGGGATTATAGTGTAAAGGGTAGGGATCAGTGAGTAGGGATCTGGGTGTAGGGATTATAGTGTAAGGGGTAGGGATCAGGGCGAAGGGATCAGGGCGTAGCGATTATGGTGTAAGGGATCAGGGCGTAGGGCGTAGTATATGTACCTGCTGAAGGTACTGTCCCTGCTCTCCTTTCTCGGCGAACTGAGGGAAGGCCATGTGCAGGAACTGCAGCAGGATGATGGGGGGAATACTGGAGGAGGTTTTATCCATCGACTCGTACAGGTCACGCAGAGCTGTATACACACACACACACACACACACACACACACACACACACACACAATTGTAAATTGTAAAATTGTGCTGTATTGGGTCTCCACTCTGTTTGACCAATCAGTGATCAGCACTGTTTGTAGCTCCGCCCACACAACACACTGACCTGCTGTGATGTACTGAGACGGTGCGTTTGCTCCGGAGGATCTCAACGCACCAGAATACCTGCGCGCACAAACACACACACACACACACACACACAAACACACACACACACGTCTCAGGTTCCTCCACACACACTGTACGTTATATTTCTGTAACGGAGCGTTATTTAGCACACACACTTCTTGAGGGAGTTTCTGAGTTCAGGCACCGAGCGGAGACACTGCACCGTGGCGTTCATGTAGCACGTGTTCCCCAAATTCGTCAGTCCACACGGTAACTCCATCTACACACACACACACACACACACACGATACAGAGAGTGGATTAAAAAATCATAACAATAACAATAATAATTAATAAATAAATGAATTAGAGAGTCTCACGGCTGAAGCGAGCTGCTCCTCCGTCATGTCCTCCACAAACATCGGCCGGACGGACGGCTCCTCGGGCAGCGCATCCGCTGATCCCATCATCAGGAACGTCATTCCCTACACACACACACACACACACACACATCCTTGAGTTTATTTTGTTCTTTCACTGTAAATGTCTGAAATCTTATTTTGTCTTTCCTCTGAGACGTGTTTCAACTGTACTCACGTTTTTGATCTTGATGTTTCCCCACTCTTCATCCTGAGAGAGAGAGAGAGAGAGAGAGAGGGAGAGAGGGGGGGGAGAGAGAAAGACAGAGAGAGTGAGGGAGAGAGAAAGACAGAGAGAGTGAGGGAGAGAGAAAGACAGAGAGAAAGAGAGAGAGGGAGAGAGAGAGGGGGGAGAGAGTAAAGAGCTCAAACAGAGCAGTGTAACAGCTTCATGGAAATGTTGTGTGTGTGTGTGTGTTATTGAGTGTGTGTATTGTACCTTTAGCATGTGTGTGTTAGTAAGTGTGTGTGTGTTAGTAAGTGTGTATCGGATCTTTAGTCTGTGTGTTAGTGTGAGAGAGTATGTGTGTCGGACCTTTAGCATGTGTGTGTGATTGAGTGTGTGTTTGTGTGTTAAGTGTGTTAGTGAGTGTGTGTGTGATTGAGTGTGTGTTTGTGTGTTAAGTGTGTGATTGAGTGTGTGTGTGATTGAGTGTGTTAGTGAGTGTGTGTGTGATTGAGTGTGTTAGTGAGTGTGTGTGTGATTGAGTGTGTTAGTGAGTGTGTGTGTGATTGAGTGTGTTAGTGAGTGTGTGTGTGATTGAGTGTGTTAGTGAGTGTGTGTGTGATTGAGTGTGTTAGTGAGTGTGTGTGTTATTGAGTGTGTGTGTGTGATTGAGTGTGTGTTTATGTGTTAAGTGTGTGTGTGTGTGTGTGTGTGAGATTGAGTGTGTGTCGGACCTTCAGCGTTCCTCCCTTGACCATGACCTTCTGTCGATCAGGCTGAACTCCAGTCAGAGCGAACAGCTGGGCTTTAAACACCACCGGGGGCTCCTCAGTGTTCAGCTCCACCGCCTCAAACTTCTCCTTACCCCACTTCACATTCACTGTGGGGGGTTCACACACACACACACACACACACACACACACACACACACACACACACACACA
>CM040978.1:1293088-1310834 GCA_022985145.1 Pangasius djambal
TTAGCTTTTATATTTCTAGCTTAAAGTCGTTTCTTCTTTATTGTGAATTTCTAGTGTAGAACTCTCAGCTTCTATATTTCTAGTTTAAAATCATAACTTCTTGTGAATTTCTAGTGTAGAACTCTTAGCTTCTATATTTCTAGTGTACAAATCTTAACCTCTTTGTGTATTTCTAGTGTATAATTATCATCTTCTATATTTCTAGTTTAAAATCATAGCTTCTTGTGATTTTCTAGTGTTTAACTCATAGCTTTTATATTTCTAGTTTAAAAAAATTTTCTTCTTGTGTATTTCTAGTGTATAACTCTTGCTTCTATATTTCTAACTTAAAAATCTTAAATTCTTTGTGTATTTCTAGTGTATAACTCTTAGATTCTATAAATTCTAGTTTTAAAATCTTAACTTCATGTGTGTTTCTAGTGTACAACGCTTAGCTACTATATTTCTAGTGTAAAAATCTTAACTCGTATGTTTGTAGTTAAAACTCTTGCATATTGAACATTTAAAAAGCATAACTTACAAATCACTATTTCTAGTGTACAAAAGTTAATCTTTGCTTGTATATTTATAGCTTAACATTTTTTAAATAAAAAAAAATGTAATCTTTTATACTTTAGTAGTTTAAAAAATTAGTTTGTTCTTGTATGTTTGTAGTTTACTAACCTTAATCTAAACCTGTACTGTATATTTACTGTTTAAAAACGTTAATATAAATTCGCACACTTGTTATTTTAAAACCTAACTAGTGCATATGTAGAAAATGTTGTTATACATTTGTGGTTAAAAATCTAAAATTTCACTTGTATGTTGTCATTTAAAAATGCTAAATTGTACATTTGTAGTTTAAATTCTTAATATTTGTATATTCGTATATTTGTAGCTGATAAAATCTTGTATATTTGAAGTTTAAAATGTGATAATCATTTCTCAAGAAATTCAAGATTATACATAATCATTCCTCCACACTGTGAGATAAAGAGTGTGAAATATTTTACTTACATATGTTCTATAATAATAGCCTTTTTTTTTTTTTTTTTTATATAAATGTTTGCAGTTTCAAAAGAGGAAATCTGACATGTTTGGTAACTTCTCCAATTCCTTTCAAAAATACTAAAGTTGCAAAACAGCTTTTCCTAAATCTTAACTCTTAGCCAAAGCTAAAATATTATTCCTCTTTAAAGCGATCAGAGAGAACCAGCAAGCGATTGGAAATGAATCTTCAACAAAATTAATTAGAATAAATATTAACGTTTGTTAGCAACACACACACACACACACACACACACACACACACACACACACACACACACACACACACAGAAATTCAGGGACATCTACAGCTTTTATGGATTTATTTATATTGTTTTGTTCTGATCACAATTGACTTTGTGTTGTTGTTTTTGTTTGTTTGTTTTTGTTTTTTTTCTGTTTACAGGGACGTGAAACCTGACAACATGTTGCTGGACAAAACGGGCCACTTGAAGCTGGCGGATTTTGGCACTTGCATGAAAATGAACAAGGTTTAACGAGAGTTTTGTTCTGTTTATTTTTCTCTATTCACCCCGTGACCAGATTCGTGACAACATATACAATGCGTGTATCATGATATTATCTACGTTTGATGTTTTATGATCATTACTATATTGTGTTTTAAATCAATTCTGCACTAAATGGTGTCCATCATTTGGAGCAATAGTTCTATAGACCCTTTTATAAGAGTTATAATTATTATTATTATTTAAAGGACGGTATGGTACGATGTGACACAGCGGTGGGAACTCCAGACTACATTTCTCCAGAGGTACTAAAGTCTCAGGGCGGAGACGGCTACTACGGCCGGGAGTGTGACTGGTGGTCTGTGGGAGTTTTCCTCTACGAGATGCTCGTCGGTGAGTAACACCAATGAGTCTGGAGGTAGACGGATATATTCGAGTGTTTTCTACCTTGGATGTTAGAAGTAAGAAGCGAGTCGACAGTCAAAGTCTCCAGAAGAACTGCGGCTGCTTCTGCAAGATGCTCAGTAACACTTACAGCTCATTTCCTTATCAAACTGCACACACTGCACCTGAGACACTGTTTATTTATTTAAAGCGAAGGATCGTCACATTAAATACTGACTCTGTTTCATTTATTACTGTTTACTGCTCTTTATAATGTTTTTTTTTTTTTAAATGTAGAAACATTTAGTTTCATTATTTTTGAAGGCGTCTTTGCTCTACAGCGTTTCTTTGCATGTGCCTAAGACTCTCGCTCACTACTGTACATCAGCAGGTGGCAAGAACGAGGCATAGGTTAACGTCATGGATGGATGTTTAACCTTTAATCACGGACAAATAAATAGTAGATGATGTATAGATATCAGGTGGCCAGATGAATGGAAAAAACGTGGCTCTGCGGATGGACAGAAAGGTGGCCGGACAGATAGATGGATGAACAGACAGTTTAAAAAACAGAGTCGGACAGATATATGGATGGAAAGATGTAGGGAAATGTGGCCGGTCAGATAGACAGATGTACAGAAACACAGACGGACAATAAGATGGCGAAAAAGATGACTAGACAGATGGGAAGACAGTAAGACAGAGAGAGAGAGCTCAAGACTGACTGATGGAAAGACAGTCAGACAGACAGATAAAAGGACAGCAAGACGACAGAGAAACGGAAAAGCAGTAACTCAGACAGACAGGAAAAGACAGTCAGATGGATGTAAAGACAAGATTTAAAAGATGAACAGACAGACAGGTGGTCAGGCAGATAAGTATAATAAAAGTACAGACAAGTATTATTAAAAATGAATCCTATCAGAGAAATTTACCCAGACAGATGGAAAGACAGTGAGAAAATATAAATAATCATTCTGGAATTAAAAATGTTGTAACGTTGGTGTTCAGGGGACACGCCGTTTTACGCCGACTCTCTGGTGGGAACCTACAGCAAGATCATGAACCATAAAAACGCTCTGACGTTCCCTGAAGACAGCGACATCTCTAAAGACGCCAAGAGCCTCATCTGCGCCTTCCTCACCGACAGGTGTGTTTATCCTGTCAGGACTTCCTGTAGTTGCCTGATAATCCAACAGTCAGATAAACACCGTTTTGTTCCGTTTCTGATCGGTTGAATCCGTTTGACCTCGGCTCGATCTCGTGTGCCCTTTCTAGGGAAGTACGGTTAGGGCGTAACGGAGTCGACGAGATCAAGCGGCACGCTTTCTTCAAGAACGATCAGTGGACCTGGGAGAACATCCGCGAGAGTGAGTGAACTGCTTCACCTGAACCTGAACAGCTGCGGTCTTTACGCTCCATCCCTTTTTGTAGCGTTTCATTTTATCTCTCTTTGTGTGTTGTGTGTGTGTGTGTGTGTGTGTGTGTGTGTGTGTGTGTGTGTGTGTAGCGGCCGCCCCGGTGGTGCCGGAGCTGAGCAGTGACATCGATACGAGTAATTTTGACGATATAGAGGAGGACCGGGGAGAGGAGGAGACCTTTCCCATCCCAAAAGCCTTCGTTGGGAATCAGCTCCCGTTTGTGGGCTTCACCTACTACAGCGGTCACCAGTGAGCACACACGCGATCTTACCCACAATGCACTGCTTTACACTTGAAAAATAAGACAGAAAACACCGGCACTTGAGATTCATTGTTCAGAGGTTTCTTTTTATCCCAGATTGTGGTACAACAACGTTTCTTCAGTTCTTCCCACTCGCAACTTTAGTTCCTACCTGCATTTAGGTCCCATGTCCTGTTTGATGAAGAAAAAATTTACTACCATGGCTTCATCTTATCCGGTCATATACATCCTCTCAGTAAATATCTAGAGAGTAAGGAAGTAGGAGAGATTGTTGGTACCTATGATAAGTGTACATAGTAGGCACGGTTAGCTTGTTTTGCAGATCTACCCACCCCCACGTACTATTGCTTGATAGTTGAGCAGGTACCAAGAGCCATACAACTGGTGTTGAACTGGTTATTGATGGGAAAAGTGCAGTATTTTGCTGTAAAAGGTTATAGCAGTTGATTTTATGTCTTGTATTCTGTGTGTATCTGGTGGTGATGGATGTTCTCCTGTTCAGGTTTTCTCGAGGATCGAGCACAAAAACCAGCAACAAGCATGACAGCGCTACTAAAGAGGACAAGAGCCAGGTAAGAATCTGCAGAACATTGGACCAGACCTTCTAGGCCAGGTTACGACACATGATTCCTGACGTTATTCCTGCCAGTGGTGAATCATCATCTCTGTAGCTAATGACGCATTTGCTGCAACGAATGCTAATGCGAATCCTGTTTTCACGTCCAGATGGAGAATCTGCTGAAGAAAATCCACCAGCTGGAGGAGCAGCTTCATGCAGAGATGCAGCTCAAGGACGAGATAGAGCAGAAGTGCAGGTACGTAGTCTATACAAATACGCATGGCGCCATCATTCTTGAGTACATCACCAGTGCCACAGCACAAAGAAACGTAAAGAATTTCGTAATAAATCTGGATATTTTAAAGTGTTCACTCTTCCGCTGCAGGGCCTCCAACACCAAACTAGACAAGATCATGAAAGAGCTGGATGAAGAGGTGAGGTGTTTTTTTTTTAATGATTTTTTAAACCTGTTTGTTTATTTAGAGATTGTAATGATTTTTTTTTTCTCTCCGTTCCGTCCCTCCTCAGTGTAACGCAAGGAAAAATGCAGACGCCAGTGTGTCCCTGCTGGAGAAGGACAAGCTGATGCTGCAGCACAGAACCACTGAGTACCAGAGGAAAGCGGATCAGGAGGGAGAGAAGAGACGCAACCTGGAGAACGAGGGTTTGTTCATGCTCCTCTTTTTTCACCTCTTTTCTCCACTCCTTAGTTTCTCAGTCTTGTTGGACCTCCCTTCTTTTTCTTAGTTATCTTGTCTCCTTTATGGTTTCTTCCTTTGCCCTTTTTCTTCTTCTCTTCCTATCTTCTTCATCCCCTTCACCCCTCTCCTTTGTCCTGTTCTCCTGTCTTTCATCCTCCACTCCACTTCTTATGTTCTGTACTTTCTTGTCATCCCTTTCCCATCTCTTTTGTCCATTTCTTCTTCTTTGTCTTCTGCTCCTGTTGTTTTTCATCCCCCACCCCGTTTCTTTTCTTCTATCTTCTTCTTTATCTTCCACTCCCATCCTTCCTCCCGTCCTCTTCTTTGTCCCCCACTCCAGCTTTCCTCCAGGCCTCTCATTTGTCTCTTTCATCTTCATTTTATCTCTTTCCTCTTGTCCTCTCTTTTGCTTCCTCTCCTGACCTTCATCCTCCACTTTTCTTCTTCTGTCCTTCGTCTTCCAATTTTCTCTTTTCTCCTGTCCTCTCCTTCCTCCTCCGCTCCTCTATTTCCATTTTCTTTTATCTTCCATTCTCATCCTTCAATCTCTGCTCCTCTCCTCCTTCCTGTCTCTCATTTATCTTTCTCTCCTGACCTTCATCCTCTACTCCTCTCTTTCCTCCCCTCCTCCTCTCCAAACCTTCATCCTCAACTCCTCTCCTTCCTCCTGTCCTTTTATTTGTCCTCTTCCCCTGACCTTTATCCTCTACTGCTGTCCTTACTCCCATACTCTCGTTTGTCCTCCTCTCCTGCCCTTCATCCTTCACTCCTATCCTTTCTCTTCTATTCCTCTCTTTCCTCCTGTCCTCTTATTTGTTCTCCTCTCCTGACCTTCATCCTCTACTCCTCTCTTTCCTTCTCTCCTCCTCTCCTAACCTTCATTCTCTACTCCTCTCATTCCTCCTGTCCTCTCATTTGTCGTCCTCTTCTGCCCTTCATCATCTTCTTGTTTTCTTCCTCCTCCATTCCTCTCCTTCCATCTTCTCCTTTATCTTCCACTCCTCTCCTTCCTCCTGTCTTCTCACTTGTCTTCCTCTCCTGTCCTTCATCCTCCACTCCTCTTTTTTTATCCTCTAATTCTCTCCATCCTCTTCTTTGTCCTCCTCTACTTTTCTTCTGTAATGGTGGTCCAAGGCCATGTGACGGAGTATATTTTTAGTTTATATTCTGTAATGTTCTTACACCAGTAATGATGATGACGATGATGACGATGATAATGTTGACCTGTAGATGCCTCAGAACTACAGTAACGTGTGCTGTTGTAACATTGTTCACCCCTTGTGTCCTGTTCAGTTTCCACTCTGAAAGAGCAGCTGGAGAACATGAGGAAGCTCAGCCAGAACACACAGGCTTCCAGTGATAAGATCGCCCAGCTGCAGCACCAGGTACTGAACTCACACACTTGGATTTATTAACTTTCCTGCTTTTGATATGAGTGGCATATTAATACTTTTATTTTTCTTGATTTGATTGTGTACATTAACGTGCCTGGTCCTAGACGGACGCTAAAGAAGCAATCCTTTGATATCAGGTCGAGGCAACATTTGTTTTATTTGTGATTGATTTATTTTGAGTGTATTGAGAAGTAGGCAGGTGTTGCTGGCTCAGAAATGCTCAGAGATCTGAGATCAGATTAACCACTCATTGGGTCTGATTGGTTATTTTGTCTGATTGACCATTTTGTCTCATGAGTCTTTGGGGTCTGATTGTCCACCGTGGGTCTGATTGGTCTTTGAGGTATGATTGTCCACCTTGGGTCTGATTGGTCATCTGGCCTGACTGGCCATTGTGTCTTATTGACTGCTTTGTCTCATTGTGTCTGATTGGCCATTGGGTCTGATCTGCCATTGGGTCTGATCTGTCATTGGGTCTGATTGGCCATTGGGTCTGATCTGCCATTGGGTCTGATCTGCCATTGGGTCTGATCTGTCATTGTGTCTGATTGGCCATTGGGTCTGATCTGCCATTGGGTCTGATCTGCCATTGGGTCTGATCTGTCACAGGGTCAGATTGGCTATCAGGTCTAATCGGTCATTTGGGCTAATTGATCTTTGTGTTTGATTGGCCAGTGGGTCTAATTGGTAATGCACCATTGGGTTTCATTGGCAATCAGGCCTCATTGCCCTTCAGGTCTTTTTGGCCCCTGGGTCTTATTGGTAATGTGTCACTGGTCATTGGTTCTTACAAGCCATCAGGTCTGACTGGTCATTGGGTTTGATTGACAGCTCGAAGAGGCCAACGACCTGCTGCGGGCTGAGTCGGACACGGCGGCACGGCTGAGGAAGAGTCAGACGGAGATGGCGAAGGCCATGAGTCAGCTGGAGTCACAGAATGGAGAGCTGCAGGAGAAGAGCCGAGCGGCCGACGACGCCAGGAGACAGCTAGAGAGAGAACTGCTGCAGCTGCAGAATACGCTGGACACGGAGAGACGGACCTGCAGCCAGGGATCTGAGGAGATCCGCCAACTACAGGGTGCGTACGGGGCAGAACGTGTGTGTGGGGTAGATCTACTCCAGCATGGCATATAGTTGAGGGAACTTATGGTGTAGAGGATTAAAGGCACTACAAGGGTACACTAGGTGCTGTATTGAGAAGGGGACTAAAGGAACTTCAAAGGAACACGAGAGGATATCTACTGCAGGGTGCTGTATTGTAAAGGGGACTAAAGGTACTACAAAGATACTCTAGAGAGGATATCTACTGCAGGGTGCTATATTGTAAAGGGGACTAAAGGTACTACAAAGATACTCTAGAGAGGATATCTACTGCAGGGTGCGATACTGTGAAGGGGACTAAAGGTACTTCAAAGGTACTCTAGAGAGGATATCTACTGCAGGGTGCTATATTGTGAAGGGGACTAAAGGTACTTCAAAGATACTCTAGAGAGGATATCTACTGCAGGGTGCTATACTGTGAAGGGGACTAAAGGTACTTCAAAGGTACTCTAGAGAGGATATCTACTGCAGGGTGCTATACTGTGAAGGGGACTAAAGGTACTACAGAGGTACTCTAGAGAGGATATCTACTGCAGGGTGCTGTATTGTAAAAGGTACTTCAAAGATACTCTAGAGAGGATATCTACTGCAGGGTGCTGTATTGTAAAGGGGACTAAAGGTACTAAAGAGGATATCTACTGCAGGGTGCTGTATTGTAAAGGGGACTAAAGGTACTAGAGAGGATATCTACTGCAGGGTGCTATATTGTAAAGGGGACTAAAGGTACTAAAGAGGATATCTACTGCAGGGTGCTATATTAAAAGGGGGACTAAAGGTACTACAGAGGTACTCTAGAGAGGATATCTACTGCAGGGTGCTATATTAAAAGGGGGACTAAAGGTACTACAGAGGTACTCTAGAGAGGATATCTACTGCAGGGTGCTATATTATAAGGGGGACTAAAGGTACTACAGAGGTACTCTAGAGAGGATATCTACTGCAGGGTGCTATATTATAAGGGGGACTAAAGGTACTACAAAGGTACTCTAGAGAGGGTGTACATTATAGAGTGCTGACTACTGAAGGTACTACAAAAGGTACATTAGAGTGAATACCCACTATACTGAAGAGAACTAAAGGTACTAGACAGAATATCCACTTGTGAAAGAATGCACCATGATGTATTTTAGCGATATCTTGGTTATCTCACATGACGTGTGTGTGTTTGCTTTGTAGCTCGCATCACGGGGCTTCAGGAGGACAACAAGAACCTGAAGCAGAGCGTGTCCAAGGTGGAGACAGAAAGAAAGCAGGCGCAGGAGAGAAACAACGTTTTGGAGAAGGTGAGCCCTGAACCAGTGTTGTTTTATATATATATATATACAGTGAGATAACAGTGAGATAACTTTGGGTTTTGTGTGTGTGTGTGTAGGAGAAGAACAGTATGGAAATTGATCTAAACTATAAGCTGAAGGTCCTGCAGCAGCGTTTGGATCAGGAGATAACGGAGCACAGAGTCACACGAGCTCAGCTCACCGATAAATACGAGTCCATCGAGGAGGCCAAATCTGCTGCCATGCATGGTACGAGAGAGTGTGTGTGTGTGTGTGTGTGTGTTTTACACTAAACTAAAACTGAAATGGCGTTTGTACTCTGCAGCGGTGGAGCAGAAGGTGTCCGAGGAGAGCATGCTGCGCCTGCGGGCTGAGAGTCGGGTGGTGGAGGTGGAGAAGCAGTGCTCCATGCTGGAGTTCGACCTCAAGCAGTCCATCCAGAAGATGGAGCAGCTCATGAAGCAGAAGGACAGGCTGGAGGACGAGGTGAGGATGCAAAAACATCACGTTTACCCAATCACGTCCACGTCCAGCACTCCGTGTCTTGACGTGTGTGTGTGTGTGTGTGTGTGTGTGTGTGTGTGTGTGTGTGTGTGCGCGTGCGACAGGTGAAGTCTCGGCGTGTTCAGCTGGAGCAGGAAAGCGGGAAGCGGGCGATGGCTCAGAGCGAGCTGAAGAACTGGAGCGGCGAAGCCGAAAGGCTGAGAGGGACGGAGAAGCAGCTGAAGCAGGAGATCAACGCGGCTCTGGAGACCAAACGCTCGCTCGAGTTCCAGCTCGCGCAGCTCAGCAAGTAAGACTCATCACCTCTCGCTTATTCACGTAACACATTCGCGTATATATATATATATATATATATATATATGGTACTGTGCAAAAGTCTTGGCACCCCGTTTTGTTTCAGGGTTTTTTTTAAAGTACAAACTTTGTTATAGATGTTTATTTTCTGACTTCTACATTAGTTTTCTAGCACAAAATGAAACAATTATAGAAAAATTTTATAGTTTTTATTATTATACGAGTTTTTATTCCCCTTACACCACAGCGATTACACATTTTATCGATTTATCACATAATCTAAGCTTAATAATAGCAGGGTTCAATGTGTTGATCTTTATCAAAGGGGGAAAAAAAAGTATAATCGTTCGTATGGTAAACATTTCTGTAAGGAGACACTTATTTAATATTTATTTAATATGGAAGGAGTCTCCAGTGTCGGTACAAAGCCCCGGGACACACTCTTGAGATCTTGAGGTTAAGATCATGTTGCTAGTGAAAGTTTGAGGTTTTTTAAATTTTAGCGAATTATAAAATTCACAGCTGCGTAATGATCAGCTGTAGTGTATCCACGGTTTCAGTAGGGGTGTGTGTGTGTGTGTGTGTGTGTGTGTGTGTTATATTGTCCTCTAATTGATTGTGTGTGTGTTTCAGGCAGTACAGAGGGAACGAGGGTCAGATGAGGGAACTGCAGGACCAGCTGGAGGCTGAGCAGTACTTCTCTGTAAGGATCTTACTTCTCTGTAATATTAGTGTGACTGAATGGATGTGTGTGGTTAATGTACGTATTGTGTGTGTGTGTGTGTGTGTGTGTGTGTGTGTGTGTGTGTGTGTGTGTGTGTGTGTGTTTAAGACGCTGTATAAGACGCAGGTGAAGGAGCTGAAGGAGGAACTGGAGGAGAGGAACCGAATGGTGCAGGAGACGCAGAGGAAGGTGCAGGAGATGCACGGCGAAAGGTGAGGAAGGAAACTCATTTACGGCAATCCTGAACTTCTGATTCAGCGGCAACGTGTAAACGCAGCGCGTGTGCGTGTGTTTGTGTGTGTGTGTGTGTGTGTGTGTGTGTAGGGAATCTCTGATGGCTCAGTTGGACCTGACGGTGACGAAGGCCGAGTCGGAGCAGCTGGCGAGAGCGTTACAGGAGGAGCAGTACTTCGAACTGAGCCAGGAGAACAAGAAGAGTTTAACACGACACAAACAGGAGCTGATCGAGAGGGAATCGACTATAGCACGGGTCTGTAACACACACACACACACACACACACACACACACACACACTCTCTCTCTCTTAATAAATACCTATTAATAAACCTTTTTTTTTTTTTTTTTTAAACACAGCTTGAGGAATCCAACAAAACTCTGACCAAAGACGTGGAGAACCTCAGCAGGGAGAAAGCCGATCTAGACGAGAAGCTCCAATCTCAGGAGGAAAGTACGTTACACACACGCGCACACACACACACACACACACACACACACACACACACACTCACAAAATCTAATCCAGTGAGAAAAAGAGCAGTCTTCTTTTTTCCTTCTAATAAAAACGCCACGAGCTGCAGTCATGTGTCAGTAAATTATGGTGTGTGTGTGTGTGTGCGTGTGCGTGTGCGTGTGCGTGTGCGCGTGTGTGTGTGCTGTAGTGTTTGTAGCCCAGAGAGAAGAAATTTCAAATGCCATCAAGGCCAACTACGAGAAGATCCTCAACCAGGAACGAACACTTAAGACGCAGGTGAGTGTGTGACAGTAAATAGGGATGTTACACTCACACACACACACACACACACACACACACACACACAGAGATGTGAGTAGTTAAGGAACGTCGTGTGTCTGCAGGCGGTGAATAAACTGGCCGAGATCATGAACCGTAAGGACATGAAGCTGGACCAGAAGAAGCGCGGCAGCACCGCGGACCTGCGCAAGAAGGAGAAGGAGAACCGCAAACTGCAGCTGGAGCTCAACCAGGAGAAGGAGAAGTTCAACCACATGGCCATCAAGTACCAGAAGGAGCTCAGCGAGATGCAGGCGGTGGGTGCTAGCACGAAACTAACGCTAATTTTATACAAATATTATGCTAAGGCATGATTAATAAAAAGCAGGCATGTGAAGTATGCTAATAAAGAGCTAGCTAGACTAATTTCCCACCCTTTTTACTATATAGTTAATTTCCTATATTATATATTATATAAATAACGCTCTTTAGTCACATATTATTAGCTGTAAATGTAGCTAGGGCATGTGTATTTATAGAGATCAAGAATGGACGTAGGTAAATGAAAATAAAGAGGTCGGTTTGTTTTACTGCAAGGTCCGTGATGGAGCTCTACTGCCCCCTAGTGACACGGCCTGGTCACGACATCAGCTGACACGAGGCTCGTTTAGCCCAAGATGTGCATAAATATTTCTAAAAGTTTGTAGTATTTAAACAGTGCCAGCTGTAGCGTCAGTCATCACCACATGTCTTTGTAATGGGCGCTGATATTAATAGTGTGTGTGTGTGTGTGTGTGTGTGTGTAGCAACTGGTGGAGGAGAGCACGTACCGTAACGAGCTGCAGATGCAGTTGGACAGTAAAGAAAGCGACATCGAGCAGCTCCGAGAGAAACTGAACGACCTGCAGCTGCGCATGGAGAACACGAGTGTGACGAGTCTACAGACGGACGACGTCGATAGCAACACTGCAGGTGCGTACGCACACACACACACACACATATTCACACACACCTGTCGCAAGTAAGTCATTGATCTTGTGTCATTTCATATGTTCATATTAATTAAGTGATAATTGCTTTCAACTTCCTCGTTTCCTTGGAGTCATTTCTTGTGTATAAACAGCAGTTAAGGTTTTTGGGTATTTTATTTTTTTTACCGTTTCATTCGCAATGCCTTATGGGTAATTTTCCTCCCTGCCGTCTACAAGTGATGTTGACTCGATTCTCATCTAACGGTCCTCGTAGCCTGGTCCTTAAGATGACAGACGAGGGTATTTCTACACAGTATTTCGAAAGCATCCTAAGAAAGAACGCAGTAAAGCGACTGTTTTAACGAAACGCATTGTCTTTTAACAAAAAAGTGTGTGTGGGGTTTAAAGTCATCTCTCATATTTTCTCCCCCTCTGTGTGTCCAGTCTGCTCTCTCCTCCTCTTTATATCCTCTGTTTTTCCTCTGTGAGTAACCTGCAGTCTGCGTCTGCATCACGCTCTGGGATTCCTTTTTTTATTTTATTTTCTTTGCTGAAATTATTTGCTGTTCTGTTTTTTTGGCTTGTGTGAGAAAAGCATCTTGAAAGAATCCCTCAGAGAGACTGATCTCTTATCAGCGTAGTTTTATCCTCTTATTGTTAGCAGAAGACTTATTATGAAGCACATTGTCTTGCAGCCTCTTAATACTGTTTACAGCGACTGTTTTATCAAAGTTTTACCCTCACGTGTGATTATTTTGACGCTTTTCCACTAGCGATGTGACTATCATGGCATGTTCAAGTCATAAACACAAGGTATAAATATTTTCTGATGCCCACTACTTATCAAGTTTTGCCAACAAACCAAGACATTAAACGTAGATATTAGATATTTAACGCGCTTTTTCTCAGTCAGAAGAAAACGTCAGCGTGAAATAAAAATACAACACTAGTGGAAAAGCAGCACTTTGTTCACCACACAAAAATTTATCACTTGCATGTTTTATTTGTAATGCATTATGACATCCTCCCAACTGCTGTACAGCCCAGAACATGTGGCTCATCCGTTTAAATTTTTGGGATAGATAAAATTTTATTCTAGTGGAATTTTAGAATTGTGAGTGAACTTTAGGGTGGATTTAACTGACAATTATTATTTTGTGTGTCATAGGGAGGTGCCGTTAGTTATGGTATTCATCTTTGGTTTGTAGTGCTTGGGTTTCTGTCTTGTAATACTCAGGTACAGGCAGAATTTAATCTGGTGTAGTCGGGTTTGGACAGAATTACACTGGGGTGTAGTCGGGTTTGGACGGAATACCACTGGGGTATCCTCGGGGTTGGACGGAATTCCACTGGGGTATAGTCGGGTTTGGACGGAATACCACTGGGGTATCCTCGGGGTTGGACAGAATTCCACTGGGGTATAGTCGGGTTTAGACAGAATTCCACTGGGGTATAGTCGGGTTTGGACAGAATTCCACTGGGGTATAGTCGGGTTTAGACAGAATTCCACTGGGGTATAGTCGGGTTTGGACAGAATTCCACTGGGGTATAGTCGGGTTTGGACGGAATACCACTGGGGTATAGTCGGGTTTAGACAGAATTCCACTGGGGTATAGTCGGGGTTGGACAGAATTCCACTGGGGTATAGTCGGGCTTGGACGGAATACCACTGGGGTATCCTCGGGGTTGGACAGAATTCCACTAGAATGTAATCTAAATTGGATAGAATATCATTGGGGTGTATTCATGTTTGGACAGAATTCCACTGGGCTATAGTCAAGTTGGACAGAATACTGCCAGAGTATAGTTGGCTTTGGACAGAATTCCAATGGGGTCTAGTTGAGCTTGGACAGAATCCCACTGGGGTATAGTCGGGGTTGGACAGAATCCCACTGGGGTATAGTTGGGGTTGGACAGAGTTCTGTTGGGTTGTAGTTGTGTTTTGGACAGAATTCCATTGGGGTATATGCTGGTTTGGAATAATTTTGTTGGACTGTACTTGAATTTATGCAGATTCTTGTAGGGCTGTAGTCAGAGTCAGAAGGAGATTTGGCAGGTTATATTCGGGTGTGGGCAGAATTTAGTAAGATTGTTGAGTTATAGTCGGATGTAGGTTCAAAACCTGGCTTATACAAAACACTCTTAGTGTAGTTGGGTTGCATTTAAAAGCTCTAATGTGTGTCCCCAGTTTAATCTCTCATCAATTTAGTAACATCAACTAACACAATACATAAACCTCATTAAAAGTTATTTACCATCAGAATGGCTTCTCTAGAATTCACTGATCCATTCTGATCTATGAAATGCAACACGTTCCTAATCTACCCTTTTGGCCCTTTCGTTACCTTGATGATATCACCTAATATTATTGCACTTGGTGAATGCTTCCGAATAACAGATTAACAGATTTGGGGCACTTGAATAATCAGCATATTCTGACTGTTCTGAGCTCTTTGAAAGTGTCTCCAGTGGGCATGTGGCTGTTGGGAGTGATGATTCTGATTTGTTGGTTTTTTTTTGTTTTGTTTTTGAGGTTTGATTTGTGACCTTTGAGATGAATTTGCATTAACTGCATGTTCACTTATATAGTTAAGGTAATGCTAATGTGCTGGAAATTAAGTTACCTTTTTTTTTTTTTTTTAAATCATTATTTATCCACAGAATCGAGATTGGAAGGCTGGCTCTCCATCCCGAACAGAGCCAATATCAAGCGATACGGCTGGAAGAAACAGGTAAGAAAAAATAAAAAAATAAAAATTTGATAATGAAGCTGAGGCAACTACAGTCAAAGGTTTTTGTGTGACTGTATCTGTGGTCTCTCTCAGTATGTTGTGGTGAGCAGTAAGAAGATCCTGTTCTATAATGATGAGCAGGATAAAGAGCAGTCCAATCCCTCCATGGTGCTTGACATTGAGTAAGTTTAATTTCCAAAAAAATTATTTTTACTAAAATTATGCAATTTTACTGAGATTATAAAAAAAAAAGTTCATGTTTGTATTAAATCTGAATGTTACTGTTCAGGATGTTTGTAGTTCAATTCCTGTACTAGAAAAGCTTTATATTTCTATGTATTGAGTATATTCGATAAACTATATATATTTTTTCTTTTGTTTAGCAAACTCTTCCATGTGCGTCCGGTAACCCAAGGCGATGTTTACCGTGCCGAGTCAGATGAAATTCCCAGAATATTCCAGGTTACGACCATACCGTATATTTAAAACAAATGAAATCATATGTTTAGGTTGTTATTTTTTTGTGCTAGTGATTTCCTATAGAAATGGAAAGCATTATTTTTTTTTTTATTTAATTTTTTAAAAGACACATTAAATATAGTACAATGTTAATGGAATAGCTATTTCGTACAAAAGCTGAATATCACTGACCCACAGATTCTGTACGCTAACGAGGGCGAATGCCGGAAAGACGTGGATATGGAGGCCATTCCTCAAGGAGAGAAAGCTAACTGCCTGGCTCACAAAGGGCACGAGTTTATCCCTACACTCTACCACTTCCCCTCAAACTGCGAGGCCTGCTCCAAGCCTCTGTGGCATGTCTTCAAACCACCGCCTGCGCTAGAATGCCGCCGATGCCACGTCAAATGCCACAAAGACCACCTGGACAGGAAGGAGGACGTCATCGCGCCATGCAAAGGTATATACATGACTCTTATCTAGATTAGTAGACTATACCCAGACACTTAAAAGTAAGTTGCATCATGTGAAATTCCTTCCTCACCCCACAGTGAACTATGACGTGACGACAGCACGTGACATGCTCCTGCTAGCTCTCACCCAGGACGAGCAGAAGAAATGGATTGGCCATCTTGGCAAGAAGATTCCCAAAACACCTCCATCTAGTTTCTCTCGAGCGTCCCCTCGCACCATGAGCACTCGCTCGGTAGCTAATCAATCGTTCCGCAAAAACCCTAAAAACATCTCCGGAAAGTCCAGGTAAAAAAAAAAAGTCCTCTCAAATTGCTTTCATAATATAAGTTTAGTTTAGATTTAGCATAAGGCTGGGCATAGGAGTCATGAAGGGAGAACCTAGGGGTTGGGAAGAGGGGTCTCAGGAGTGGGGCTAGGAGTCATGGTAGAAGGGTTAGAGGTCTTGGGGCAGGACCTGAGTGGGTTCTAAAGGAAGGGCTAGGTACCTCAAAAGAGGCTCAAGAGAGAGATTTAGGGTCAGGAGGGAGGACCTAGGGGTCATGGAATAGGGTCAAGGCATCTCAAGACAGGACTAGGTGTCGTGGAGCAGTGCTGAGGGGTCTCAGGAAAGGACTAGAGGTCAGAGCCAAGGGGTCTAAGAATGCGACATGGGATTATTCTAAGATTTATTCTAGGGGTGGCAGCTGGAATTACTCTAGTTCTAGGAACACCATCAACAAGATTAAGGGCAGTAGTAATGGGATTAGAACAGATTATATTAGTAACAGGTGGGGTCTAAGAGTACCGGCAGCAGGTTTAGGGATAATAGTTCTGTTCTAAGGGCACTGGTGGTGGGATTAGGGACAGCAGATTGGTTCTAAGGGGACCAGTAGTGGGATTAGGAGTGAAAGGTTGGTTTTAGGGGCACCACCAGTGATGTAAAAGGTTGGTTGTAGGGGTACTAGTGGTTGGATTGGGGTAAAGGTTGGATGTAAGTGGTAATAGTGGTGGAATTGGGGGGATAAATGTTCGTTTTTGGGGGCAGTGGTAAAAGGTTGGATGGTAAAGGAATCAGCAGAACAATCAGTGGAAAAACTTTGGTTTTTGGCGTACTAGCAGGGATATTGGGGGGAAGGGGGGTGATGGAGGGTTTGTTTTGGGGGTACCATCAGTATAGGTTGGTTTTTGGGGTACCAGCAGTAGGATTATGGGAGAAAGGTTTGTCTGGGAGTACCATCTGTGGGGTTAGGGTTAAATGTTTGGCTTTGGGATACCAGCAGTTAGATTTAGAATAAATGGATGGTTCCAGGGGTAGCAAGGATGGGATTAGTCATAGCAGGTTGGTCTCAGCAGCAGGATTAGGGATAACAGGAATAACTGAAGAATGATTAGGTGTCAGCAGTGGGATTAGTCATAAATTGTTGGTTCTAAGGGCTCTAACAGTTGAATGTGTGGTAAAAGTATGGTTTGAGGGGCGGCATTTGTGGAATTTGGATATGGGATGTCTAAAGTGGGACTAGGAATAATGGTTTGGTTCTGATAGTACCAGCAAAGAGATTATAAATAAAGGGTCAGCAGTAGTAGGATTACAGGGAACGGGTCAGTTGTAAGGGTGCTATCAGAGGGATTAGGTTTAGAGATTTGTTCTAAGGGCACCAGTAGTCTAAGCAGGGTGAAGGGTTTGGGTACCGGTAGTAGCGATGTGGGAAAATGTTTGCTTTTGCATTGGGAAGCGGAATAGGGTGTTGACTGAAATTCTTACAACAAATTGCCCAAGTTACTAAAATAGAAACAAGACAGCGGTAGTACTATTGAAGGCCGGGCAGCAGGGGCAGGTAAAGTTCATGACTGGCTGTTTGTGTCGTAGCAGGGCTCAATCCAACCTCCACGCTGCAGACACATCGTCCAGTTCCTGCTGACATCAACACCGCAAGGAGAGTTCAGCGTAGTCTATCTTTCACCAGTTACCCTCCATATTTACCACTCCTTACTGACCCGCTCCTCTCTGGGTTCACATGGGGGTTTTAGTTCAGGTTTTGTTTTTTT
>CM040978.1:1310934-1323795 GCA_022985145.1 Pangasius djambal
CCCAGAGAGGAGCTTACAAGGCCTTTCCCCTCCCCCACCTTGGTGCCTCAGACCACATCACTGTCATGCTAATGCCTTCATACAGACCACTTGTTAAAGTCGCCAAACCAGTTCGCAAACAAATACTGGTGTGGCCAGAGGGGTCTTCAGAGGCTCTTCAGGACTGTTTCGCCACCACAGACTGGAATATGTTTAAGCAAGCTGCCACATACAACAACACCACTGACCTCCAGGAGTACACAGAGACTGTCACTGATTACATCACCAAGTGTATTGAGGATGTAACGGTCACCAAGACCATCACTGTACGGGCCAATCAGAAGCCGTGGCTGACAGGCGAGGTCTACAGACTCCTGAAGGCTCGTAACGCTGCCTTCAGATCTGGAGATGAAGTGGGCCTGAGGACAGCTAGGGCCAACCTGTCCTGAAGCATCAGAGAGGCTAAGAGACAGTACTCCAGGAGGATAGTTCATCATTTTAGCGACAGCAGAGACACTCGGAGCCTGTGGAGGGGCATACAGACAATTACAGACTACAAGCCCCCACCACAGACCTGTGACAGCACCATCTCCCTGCTGAATGAGCTGAACGCCTTCTTCGCTTGCTTTGAGGCACAAAACAGCACCACTGCACAGAAGACTCCACCTCCTCCTGGTGACCAGGTGATGACATTGTCCACGCACAGCGTGAGGAGATCCCTCAGCAGGATCAACGCACGCAAAGCTCCGGGTCCTGACAACATACCTGGTCATGTACTGAGAGACTGTGCAGCAGAACTCACTGATGTCTTCACGGACATATTTAACATCTCACTTAGTCAGGCTGTTGTTCCTACATGCCTCAAAGCCACCACCATCATTCCAGTCCCGAAGAAGTCGTCCCCCTCCTGCTTCAATGACTACCGTCCGGTTGCACTCACTCCTATCCTAATGAAGTGCTTTGAACGTCTAGTCATGGACCACATCAAGTCCCCCCCTCCCTTGACCCCTTTCAGTTTGCATATCGGTCCAACCGCTCAACCGATGACGCCATCGCCACTGCTCTCCACTCAGCCCTCACTCATCTGGACAAAAAAGACTTATACATTAGAATGCTGTTCATAGATTTCAGTTCAGCATTCAACACAATCATCCCTCAACAGCTCATTCACAAATTGGTCCAGCTGGGACTCAACACCTCACTGTGCAACTGGCTTTTGGACTTCCTGACTGGGAGACCTCAAGCGGTACGGGTCGGCGGCAACACATCCAGCACCATAACACTGAATACGGGGGCCCCTCAAGGATGTGTGCTGAGCCCCCTTCTCTTCACTCTGCTGACCCATGACTGCACACCATCACACAGCTCCAATCTCTTCATTAAGTTTGCGGACAACACGACTGTGGTGGGTCTCATTAACAACAAAGATGAGACAGACTGCAGGAACGAGGTGAGCCACCTGGCCAGGTGGTGCAAAGACAACAATCTCTCTCTGTATGTGGAGAAGACAAAGGGGATTGTTGTCGACTTCAGGAGAGCGCACACTCAGCATGCTCCTCTGACTATCGACGGTGCGACTGTGGAAAGAGTGAGCAGCACTAAGTTCCTGGGTGTGCACATCACAGAAAATCTCTCCTGGACTGACAACACTGCATCACTGGTCAAGAAATCACAGCAGCGTCTCTACTTCCTGCGCAAACTGAAGAGAGCCAGAGCCCCGGCCCCCATCATGTGCACCTTCTACAGAGGCACCATCGAGAGCATTCTGACGAGCTGCATCACTGTGTGGTATGGCGCCTGCAACGCATCCTGCCGAAAGACCCTCCAACGCATTGTGAGAGCAGCTGAGAAGATTGTTGGTGTCTCTCTCCCTTCCCTCCAAGACATTTACAGCACACGTCTCACCCGCAAAGCCCTCCGCATTGCGGGTGATCTCACCCACCCGACTCACAGCTGAAGGACAGCTTCATCCACCAGGCTGTCAGGAAGCTCAACTCTCTCCCGGCTCTACCTCCCCTCCCCTTTCCTGCCTCATGCACTGACAAACTCTGACACCCCCCCACCAATTCCCCAGGACCTGCACCAGTCACCTGTGCAGCATTATCCTATGCTCTACCTCATACAGCATTGGACTGTAATCTACCTCCTCGGACACTTTACTTGTCACTTTAACTTTGTCACTTTAACAGTCTGATAAGCTATTTGCACTTTACATCTGCACTGTTTACTTTTAGTTCTACATTTATACTTTATTTATTGTTTTTTTTTTGTGTGTGTGTGTTGTTATCTGTAAGCACCTTGGGTCTGAGAGTAACGTAATTTCAATTCTCTGTATTTGCTGAACATGTGGCAGAATTGACAGTAAAGCTGACTTTGACTTTGATATTCATGGTTTTCAAGTGGTACCATCAAAAATAATCTCATGTACTGTATCTTTAGGCTGTCTGTGTGTGGCCATCCTCAGCAGCAGCGAATGATTTCCAAGTGATGAGAACTCCAAACAGAAGTAGGGCATCAGGATGGATCAGGCAGGTGTGGAGAGCAGAAGGGGTCAAGATTACTGGTATCTCAGGCATAGCATGTGTAGCTCGACAGAGAGAGAGAGAGAGAGAGAGAGAGAGAGATTATTAGGTATGCTAATTGTCATGTAATGGTTAAGGACAATGTACAAGCTGAGTGCAAGCACTGAGTGTGGCAAGACTAGCTATGACAGCATAACTAAAACATAAAACTACAACAAGACCACACTGGGTTCCACTTCTGTCAGCCAAGAACAGAAAGCTGAGGCTGCAGTGGGGACAGGCTCATCAAAACTGGATAGTTGAAGATTGGAAAAATGTAGCCTGATCTGATGATTCTCGACTTCTACTGAGGCATACAGATGGTAGGGTCAGAATTTGGGGCTTGTTAATACCAATCAATCATGGCTTGAATGTCATAGCCTATTTGAGTATTGTTGCTGACCATGTGCATCCCTTCATAGCCACAATTTAGCCATCTTCAAATGGCTACGTCCAGCATGATAATGCACCATGTCACAAAGCAAAAGTCATCTCAAACTGGTTTCATGAAAATGACAATGAGTTCAGTGATCTTCAGTGGCCTACCCAGTCACCAGATCTGAATCCATAGAACACCTTTGGGATGTGGTAGAAGGGGAGATACAGCATGAAAGTGCACCTGAAAGATCTGCAGGAATTGCATGATGCAATCTTGTCAACATGGAGCAGAATCCTTTATCAAATGTTTCCAACATCTTGTGGAATCCATGGCATGAAAAATTGAGGCTGTTTTGAGAGCACTGGGAGGCCCTACCCAGTATTTGTATAGTGTTCCTAATAAAGTGCTCAGTGAGTGTATATTACCTGAATAGCTAAACAAAAACCTTTCATTGTATTTACTGTGCACATAAGTAAAATAAAACAAAATATAGATCTTAAAAAAATCTGGTGAAGTTTATGGTGGAGGCAGTGTTATGATATAGGCATGTACGGCTGCCAATGGAACTGAGTCACAGGTGTTTATTGATGATGTGACCACTGATAGAAGAAGCAGGATGAATTCTGAAGTGTATAGAGCTATACTTTCTGCTCAGATTCAGTCAAATTCTGCAAAACTGATAGCACAGTGCTTCACAGTACAGATGGATGATGAAAGCAACCCAAGAGCTTCTTAAGACAAAGAAATGGTGTGTTCTTAAATGGCTGAGTCAGTCACCTGACCTCAACTCAATTGAGCATGCTTTTCACTTACTGAAGACAAAAGTGAAGGTAGAAAGACCCATTAATAACCAGTAACTGAAGGAAGCTACAGTAAAGGCCTGGCAAAGCATCTCAAGGGAGGAAACTCAGGGTTTGGTGATGTTCATGCATTTCAGACTTCAGACAGTCATTGGTGGTCAACCTGACCCAGCAGGCTACTTTTACACTTGCCCATTTTGGCAAACAAACTGTAACCCTGTCATTAACTGTCTTGTTTGCTGCTCTTACTCCAGTCTTTAGCACTTATTATTCAATTAATAAACACAGTAGCACTTTTACATGCTGACATTGCTAAAACGCATTAGCAATATTTACCTTTTAAAAAAAGATGGACTTACATGATAAATTATCAATGAAAATCTTACATAATTTAATATACAGTATGTAGTGAAACAAATATGGGCAGTATCCAGTTTCAACTCAAGGCACCCCTTTGGCAACAGCATAAGCTACTTCAAAGTGAACTGTATGGGCTAACAGTAGATACAGTATTTGCTTGGGTGTTTGTTTATGTTAATAGGTATTCTCACCTTTGTAGTTGTGTATGTAAGGGCTTTGCAAGCACTGACATTCTTTTTCGGGAGCTCTTGAAGGCACTGACTGTAAAATATCACCTTTGCAAGTGTAGTGAAACAACCGGAAACACAGGAGCAATATTAAAAAGAATGCAGAATTGTTGGTGCAGTGAGCCGATTGGCTTACAGTCTTCTGGGATTACACTCAAAAGAGACAACTGGTATTTCAGTGCAACCCCTAGTTTGGGAACCCCTGCACTACATAGTATACTAGATGTGGTTTATGCCATTTGATATTTAATTTGTTTCCACATCAGTAGAAGTAGTTATATTTAGCTGTTGTTCTCATATGAATATTTAGGAAGAGGTTCAGTCTATTCTATAAATTTTGTGTTTTCTTAACTGGTGCCATTTAATTTTTCTAGATTTATTAAACCACATCTCCAGCGTGATTGCTGTGTTTTTACCTGCCCAAACAAGCCTCACTAAGGATCAGGATTTGACTAATTGCTGATTGTATGAAATTTCCCTTAGGGACAATCACAGAAAAATGTGTGATGGAGAATAAATAAAAAATCCCTCCACTCACACTGATACACTGCTACCAATAATGGTGTATAATCAAGCGACCACATTTCAGAAGTACCTTTACATTTTTACTTGGCCCTAGCCTGCAAAGTCTTCTAACACTCTGGATTGTTTTGAGCCCGTGAGTATAACATCTACAAGAGAGCACAATTCTGATAAGCACATCTCTCAGTAATGTTTAACTCTTTACAAATACATTTTCACTTCAGTTTGAGATGGAGTTGAGATTGCTGAGCAAGCAAAGGAACATTCATACATCAAGAGCAAGATAAAGTCATAATGAGACCCCCAGATTATTAAATTGTTGCTGTATAACAATGACGTGCAAAAATTGGAGTTTGCTCAATAGAGACCTTGGAGCCAGAACATGCGGAATAGACATGCCAAGATAGCCAGTGGGTTCACACCCACCCATACAACTATGTGCATGTCCACAATTAACTACCTAAAGTACAACTTAAAACAGTGTATCATCTAAGTCAGAGTGGCAAGTAAAACGTTATTAATTAATATGTAAACTGCTAAACTGTAGTTGTATAATTTTCACAGGTGTACTCATTTTACTGCTGTCAGGAAAAGATTTTAGAGCTTTGGGTCATGATTGACTGAGCTACCTTTTGCTACTGTAGCTAGCTAACCTTATCCATCACTTTAATCAAAGTAATGTAAGTATAAGTAGCCCTAAGATGCATAAGGTAACAACAGGTGAAGAGAAGACCTGTGGAGTAAAAAAAAAAAAAGAAAAAAAGAAGATGAATCTAAATGAGGTAAGCACAACGAAAGCTTTTATATTTTACTCAATTAACTAGTTTTCTACAGTGAATCTAAGCACATGATGCTTAGTATATGCTCAGTGTAACTTTTTAGGTGATGTTCTAGCTAGTTAGGCTATGCTAACTTTAGTCTGCTGATTTAGCCACAGTTCTTATAGTATAACACTCAGTGTCAAACTCAGGCCTGGAGGGTCAGACATCCCTACAGTGATTTGTGTTTATGCTCCTCTAAGACTTCAAATTCAGCCTACAAAGGTGTTGGAAATTAGCTGATGCATGGAATCAGGTGTATGAACAGGCTATAAAGGTCACTGTTGCCCAGGTATATGGGGACAATTTGGTACTGAACAGCTTTCTTGGCTTTTTAGAGTTTCCCTGCAAATAGTGTCACCAGCTATAGGTGCAAAGTGAAAAAAAATCTTGCACAGTCAAAAGGGGATCCACTTTTGCTGCGCTAATAACGCATCAGAGACTGGCCTAACACAAAGATCTGTAATTAACGAGTTGTCATATTTCAGTATAGTTGATAATGTCACATCTGACATCATGCATGATGTTTTGGAAGGTATTGATTGATTTCAATTAAATTTTATTTATATAACGCTTTTAACAATGGACATTGTCATCTCTAATGAACAAGCCAGAGGCAACAGTGGCAAGGAAAAACTCCCTGAGGAAGAAACCTTTGTGAATTTGCTGATTTAATCTCTAACCTGCTTTTTTCTTTAGACAAAGCCTTAATTGTTGGAGACTTTAATACTCATTCTGATAACCTGGAAGACCCTCTGAGAACAGTGGTTGTGTCCATTCTAGATTCAGCAGGGGTTAATCAGAACGTAATAGGACCCACTCAAAGTGGTGGTCACACTCTTGATATAATAACATATTACGTATAGAAAATACAGTCATATTTCTGCAGTCCGAAACTATCTCAGATCATTATCTCATCTCATTTAAAATGTATCTTAACCATAATATATGTACCTCGCATATATTACACACGCACCTTAAAACAGACCACTCAAAAATTAGAACACAAATGACATTAAACTAAATTGGTAGTATTAAAAACAGCATGGAAGGAGAGCCTTCTGAGCTATAGAAAAGCTCTTAGTGCTGCTAGATCAATGTGTCTCTTCACCCTAATTGAACATAACAAAAATAATCCTATATCCTTATTTAATACTGTAGCAAAATTAACTAGGAATAAGACCACAACAGAAACATGTACACAATCATTATAGAGCAGTGATGACTTCATGAATTTTTTTCAATGGAAAAATTGAAAGTATCAGGCAAAAAATACAGACTATTAATTTAAAACCAGACAGTTTTATAACGAACCCCTGTAGATAATAATAACATCAGATCAACGATTAGAATGTTTCAAAATTATCAACTTGCTTACTAGATCATACTAGGACAGTCTTTTTTCATCTCAGAAATATTGCTAAGATAAGCAATATAATGTCACTAAATGATGCAGGAAAATTAGTTCAATCTTTTCTTACTTCTAATTTGGATTGTTGTAATGCCTTGCTGTTTGGATGTTTCAGTAGATGCATAAACTACCTCCAGTTAGTTCAGAGTCCTTACTAGAGCCAGAAGGTATGACCACATCACCCCTATCTTATCCATACTGCATTGGCTCAGTACCTGAGCGAACTTTTGGTCTTATGATCTGTCAAGCCTACTTCGATTAAAAGGTGCAAGCTATTTGTTAGTACCTCGAATAGTGAAGGGGGTAGAGCTTTCTCTTACAAAGCCCCACAGTTATGGAACAGCCTTCCAATTAGTGTTTGGGACTCAGACACAGTCGCAGTATTTAAGTCTAGGCTGAAAACATATTTCTTTAGTCAAATAGAAACTGATAGTGATCAGTCAAATAAGCCAACAACATTTGATTCATAGACCTCAGAGGCCTAGATGAAATATAAATCTGCAATGAGATATGTAATATAATGTGGCGCCAAGTTGTGTAATGCTTTAAAAACAAATAATAAAATCTTAAAATCAACTCTAAACTGAATCCTGAACTGAAAATGGTCTAATTGTTTAATTTTTTTGCCTAATATTTTCAATTTTGTCATTGAAAAAAAAATCATAAAGTCATTGCTACTAAACACTTTTGGTTTTTGTGTGTCTGTGGTGGTCTTGTTCCTAGTTAACTTTGTTACTGTATTAAATAAGAATCTAGGATTATTTTTGTTATCTTCTGTTAGGGTGGAGAGATATGCTGATCTAGTAGCACTAAGAGCCTTTCTATAGCTAAGAATGTTCTTCTTTCAAGCAATTTGGAATACTACCAATTTAGTTTGATGGCATTTACATTCTAAATTACGATTGCTCTGTTTTAATGTGTGAGTATGATTGTTACACCAGGGTGCTAGCTTTTTCTCTCTAATTATTTTTCTTTTAATTATCTTTTACATTATCTAGAGTATAGCAGAACACTAACTCTAAGCATTCAAAGTTCTGTGGGGTCAGAGGGTGAACCAATCAAGGTTGACAGCACAGGGAGATATTCTATAAAACTAAGTACAGTAGCTGATATGATTTTATGCTTGACCTGGTAGCATGGTGAAGTGCATATATTATGACTAAGACACATTTTAAATGAGATGAAGTAATGATCTGAGATTGCCTCAGACTGGAGTAGTCTGGCTATGTTTTCTATATTTAATCCAGATGTCAGTAATAAGTCAAGTGTGTGTCCACCATAATGAGTGGGTTTTATTATGTTCTGTTCAGATTATTAAAATCAATTAAAAAGTGTTTTACGGATTATCAGAATCAATTAAATTCTCAAATGATTGTTTCTGCAGATAAAGCAGTAATCAGGGTTGAGAAGCAATTTGCAAATTCTTGTAAAAAAAAATTCAGAATACAGCTCTGGGGGTCTGTAAATAGTAATTACTGAATGAGTAGACTTGTTTTCTGTGTCTATGCATGTTATGTATAAAGAACTTCAAATGAGTTGAATTTATGTCCAGGTTTTTGTGTGATGCCTAGAATATTATTATAAATAACTGCGAGGCCTCTTCCTCTGCCAGTTAGATGAGGGCGATGTATATAGCTGTATACAGCTGCTAGCTTCATTTAGTGCTACATACTCATTTGGTCTAATTGAAGTTTCTGTTAAACAAAGTACGTTACAATAAGCACTGTAGATCTATAATATTTAACAGTCTTAGCTTCAGATCAAAGGTGCTGGCTGTACATTCTAATTGGCCGGCTGTGATCTAGTTTTATGTTCATCAGCTTACTAAAAAAAACTTTCTGAGTTTTTCTACATTTGCGTTTAACTCAGGGAACAGACACAGTCTCAATAAGATGCGATCTGAGTGAGAACTCAAGGCAGCTAGCAAATGGCTAGCAGATGCTGCAAGAAACGAGAGCAGACCTTCCCAAGTGGGATGGATACCATTCCAACCTAAAAGGCCAGTCTTGCCCTCAAAACTACTGCAATTGTCAATAATGCCCACATTGTTTTTGGAGCGGCACCTAGACATCCAGCAGTTCAGCGATCATAACCTGCTGTAAGCTACATTGCCACATCTCACTGGCTCCATGTAGAGGTAAAACTAGTGTTTTCAGAACTTCTGAAACTTTTGCTTGTACTTGTACTTTTTTACTTTTTTTCTTTCTTCTGTGGAGTTGATTTTTCCCCTTCAAAACTCCTGAAGCCACAATATACCCTAGATGTCATTCAAGACCACTATACACTCTTTCTAGAACTGTTCCCTTATTAAAACCTAAATACCATTTTATGGTTCAATATCCAGAAAGATTGCCCAAATTTTGGACAATGCAATTTGAAGCTAAGCATAGCTTTTTAAAAGACTAAGCAATGTGACATATAAAGTTACTAAAACAATGGTATACAGGTACCAAATGATGCTGTGTTTTCAATTATTGGCAGACAAGCTGTTCAAAGATGTTGAGATTGGTTCAGACACATTTTTGGTTCAGACAAGTCTTGAATCAGTCAAGGGTGTTCAAGATATTGTCAGTGGCTTGGAGGACTTTCTTTCTTTCAGTGTTTATATTCCATCATAAGTCAGAGTTAATGCCAAAAATGTATAGACCAAGAATGACTGTATCTATACAATAGATATAAAAAAGTATACACAACCATGTTAAAATGGCAGGTTTTGTGATTTCAAAAAAATTAAAAAAGATAAATCATCTCAGAACTTATTCTACCCTTAATGTACAACAAATGAAAATTAAGTGAAAACAATCAGAAACAGTTTAGGGAGAAATAGGAAAAAAAAAAAAAGTGTGTACACCCTTAAATAATTGGGGATGTTGCTGTGTTCAGAATGAACCGATCACATGTTCAAAAATAATTATCATACAGCTGTGGTCAATTAAATTTTTCTGATTAACCCCAAACAAAGATCAGCTGTTTCTGTAAGATTTTCTTCACACTTTCATGTTTTCATCTGACCCCTTAAGCCATGATCCACAAAGAGCTTACAAAGCATGTATGGGATCTCACTTTTTGAAAGGAATCGATCAGGAGAGGGGTGTAAAAGAATTTCCAAAACAGAAGATGTACCATGAAACTGTCATGGCGAAATAGGAGGCGGATTCAAGAGCGAATAAATCTGAGGCTTTTAATGAGGTTGCAGGTAATGACATGCTGAGCAGACAGTCCAAGGGAGCCAGCTGGGTAACAGTAATCCTCCATAGAACGAACACAGCGCAACCGCGGAACTGTGAAAGAGCACAAACATGAAAACAACGAATTGACAAAAGACAGGACAAACGCTGAGGTATAAATAGAGCCAGTAATGAGTGGCAGCTGAAAGCAATGAACTAATTAACAGTAGTACATGAAACGGCCAGAAGGGGCTGGTGAACCCATGAACCGTGACAGTACCCCTCCTCCTAGGAGCGCCTCTCGGCGCTACCAGGAGAACTTACCCGTCGATTGTAGGGAGTGATGCAATATGTCCCTGGCTGGGACCCAACTTCTCTCCTCCGGGCTGTAACCTTCCCAGTCCACCAGATACTGGAATCCGCGTCCCCTCCGTCTTGAGTCAAGAATGCGGTTAACCGAATAAGCGGGTTCCCCATCTACGAGACGTGGCGGGGGGGAACGGGGGCCGGCGGATTAATAGGCGAGTGAAAAACAGGTTTCAATTTGGATACGTGGAACACGGGATGGATTCTCCTGTACGCTGGAGGAAGTTTGAGGCAGACTGCCACTGGGCTAAGAATCTTAGTGACAATGAATGGGCCAATGAATTTGGGAGCCAACTTACTCGAAACGGAGCGGAGCGGAATATCCTTACTGGAAAGCCACACTTTTTGACTGATGACGTAGACGGGAGACTTCGACCGGTGGCGATCAACCTGAGCCTTGGTTCGCGCACCCACCCGGAGAAGTGTCTGACGAACAGTTCTCCAGGTGCGACGGCACTTCTGGACGAAGGCGTGGGCAGAGGGGACCGCGACTTCGGATTCCAGGCTCGGAAAAATAGGTGGCTGGTAGCCTAAGCTACACTCAAACGGAGTACGGCCCGTGGACGACACTGGCAATGAATTGTGTGCGTACTCCACCCAAGAGAGCTGTTGGCTCCGAGAGGATGGGTTCTGTGAAACATCGTAACACCCGCTCCAGATCTTGGTTGGCTCGCTCGGACTGCTCGTTGCTCTGAGGGTGGAAACCAGACGAAAGGCTAACACTCGCCCCCAGTAACCGACAAAATTCTCTCCAAAATTTGGAAACGAACTGGGGATCCCTGTCAGAAACTACATCATTCGGGAGGCCATGAATGCGAAAGACGTGATCAATGACAGTAACCGCCGTCTCCCTGGCAGAAGGCAATTTGGGCAGGGGAATAAAATAGGCCGCCTTCAAGAACCGGTCCACCATGGTCAAAACCACCATGTTACCCTGGGACAGAGGGAGGGCGGAAACGAAATCTAACGCTATGTGGGACCAGGGTCTAGAAGGGACAGACAGCGGTTGAAGGAGACCCTCTGGGGGACGATTGGAAGTCTTACAACTGGCACAGACCGAGCAAGCCAAAACAAACTCCCAAATGTCACAAGCCATCAATGGCCACCAGAACCGCTGTTTGACCAAAAAGGCAGTACGACTAATCCCCGGATGACAAGCGACCTTAGAGCAGTGGCACCAGTGGATGACGTCAGACCTTAACCTCTCTGGCACAAATAACCGACCCGGTGGGCACCCGGACGGAGGCGTTACCCCTTGTAAGGCCGTGCGGACCTTAGACTCAATCTCCCAAGTGATGGCGGAGACCACGAGTCTCTCGGGTAAAATAAGCTCGGGAGTAGTCTGCCGATCGGAATGATCAAAAACGCGGGACAAGGCGTTGGGCTTGATGTTCTTAGAGCCCGGATGGTATGAGATGGAAAAAACGAAACAACCGAAAAAAAAGAGCCCACCGAGCCTGCCTGGAGTTAAGACGTTTGGCCAATCTGATATATTCAAGGTTCTTATGATCCGTCCAGACGATAAAAGGCACCACCGAGCCCTCCAACCAATGACGCCACTCCTCCAAGGCCAACTTAATCGCCAACAGCTCTCTATTACCAATGTCATAATTCTGTTCGGCGAGAGACAGGCGATGAGAAAAAAAGGTGCACGGATGCATCTTGCCGTCCGCGGAGGAGCGCTGGGGCAGAACCGCGCCCACCCCCACCTCCAAAGCGTCGACTTCCACCACAAACTGACGCAAAGGATCGGGGGCAATAAGAATAGGGGCCAAAACGAAGCGGCTCTTGAGGTTGGTAAAAGCAGCGTGGGCTGCGCTCGAAACGAATGAAACGCCGGAAAAAATTGGAGAGTCAGGAGTTGGCCAATCCACCACAGCCTTGATCTTATCGGGATCCATGCGCACCCCCCCAGACGAAACAATGAACCCCAGGAACGGAACAGACTGTGCATGAAAAACGCATTTCTCCGCCTTGACAAAAAGCCCATTCTCGAGCAGCCAAAGGAGCACTCGCCTCACGTGCTGAACATGTTCGTGGAGAGAGGACGAAAAAATCAATATGTCATCCAGGTAGACATACACTGCCCTCCAAAAGTTTGGAAACGCCTGAACAAAATAGGGTTTTTGGGCAATATCAGCATAAATCCTCTTTAGTTAGTGACCATTTTGCATTGATAATAAGGGACAACACAAACTATGAAAACATATTTTATTAAATAAAAAGTTTATGAACATAAACATGAACATAACATAGAAAAATACTCAAATT
>CM040978.1:1336952-1361951 GCA_022985145.1 Pangasius djambal
TTGTCACTACACGATGCAGAAAAATTAGTTCATGCTTTTGTTACCTCTAGGTTGGATTATTGTAATGCCTTACTGTCTGGATGTTCCAGTAGATGCATAAACAAGCTCCAGTTAGTCCAGAATGCAGCAGCAAGAATCCTTACTAGAACCAGAAGATATGACCACATCACCCCTATCTTATCCACACTGCATTGGCTCCTAATAAAACTTCATATTGATTATAAAATACTACTATTGACCTATAAAGCACTGAATGGTCTCGCGCCACAGTACATGAGCGAACTTTTGGTCTTTTATGATCCACCACGCCTACTTAGATCAAAAGGTGCAGGCTATTTATTGGTACCTCGAATAGTGCGTGCTACAGCTGGGGGTAGAGCTTTCTCTTACAAAGCCCCACAGTTATGGAACAGCCTTCCACTTAGTGTTCGGGGCTCAGACACAGTCTCAGTGTTTAAGTCTAGGCTGAAAACATATTTGTATGGTTAAGCCATTTCTGAATATTTTTTCTTACGTAAAGGAGCAGATCTAGAGGGTTCAAAGGCATAGAGTGTTGTGATGAACTGGGATGTGACAAAAGCTTACCTAACAATCTCTCTCTCTTTCTTGCTCTCTCCCTTTCTCTCTCTCTCTGTCTCTCCCTGTCAAACTACACATGCTACTCCTTAGTTGCCAGTGATCCTGACCCCTTCTGCTCTTCCTCGCTGCTTGACCCATCCTGATGCCCTACTTCTGGTTGGAGTTCTCATCGGTTGAGTTCGCTCGCTGCTGCTGGGGCCCATATGGACGGGCTGAAGAACCGTTTGGATTGCTGGGGATGGTGCCACCTGGGGGCTGTGGAGATGGCTTGGGGATCACATATGGGGAGTTGTACTGTAATGGCTTGGGACTGCGATTGCTGTAGTGGCTTTGGTGCTGTCGTTGCCACAAGCAGCTTCGTACTCAGGACTCCATCAGTGGACAGTGGATAGGTTCAAACCAGAAAGAACAAACCGGACTTCATGTGAAAACCGCGATGAATTTCCTGGTTACACATTTGCACTATTTGTCCTTATAGTACACAATAACAGAAGGGAATGATTTATAATTGCATTATCTGTTGCACCCAGATGAGGATGGGTTCTCTTTTGCGTCTGGTTCCTCTCAAGGTTTCTTCCTCATATTGTCTCAGGGAGTTTTTCCCTTGCCATTAACCGCCTCTGACTTGCTCATTAGGGATAAATTCATACATTTATGAATTTACAATTTATTTTGAATTTATTTATTTCTATAAAGCTGCTTTGTGACAATGTCCACTGTTAAATGTAGTATTCAAATAAAATTGAATTGAAGATGATCTGATTCGATTTATTCGAAAATTATTCGAAAATGATCATATTCGAAAATCGGACAAACCGTCTAGGAGGACTTTGAAAAAGTTGAAACTTTCATGATGGAAAATGATGTCAATGATGCATTCGAATCGGCACAAACCAAAGAATGAGAGAAAGAAAGAATTTTGTTTATAGCCCTTACAATTCAAAAGTTATTAGCATAAACATGAGTGCAAATTTGAGCTGTTGGTGGTGCTAGAGGGTTTGAGATAGCATCTCCAAATTTGCTATGGTAACATTTCATACTGTCCCGTATCTGTGTGCCAAATTTCATAACTGTTCTATGGACTGCCATAGACTGCATAGGAAGCACAATAATAATAACACTAATGATTACAGTAGGTACCTACACACCTGCGGTGCTTAACCCCTAATTAAACTGAACTTTAACTTGCTCAAAAATCAGGAATACAGCATTCAAGCAATTCTTCATGTTTAAAAAAGATTTATAAGAAAAAGCTTTATTCTGTTACTGCTTCATGCAATAATTAGGTTGAAGAAAGGATTTTACCACTGATAATCGAACTTGCAAACAGATTCTGGTCAATTCTTTTCATGGCCTGTTGCACCCACTCATCCCCGGGGACTAACAACGCTTGACGACCGTTCTTTAGAGTAAAACTGCAGAGAAAGAGAGTCTGAATCAGTGTTAAACCGCAATAATGAAATAATCACAGTTTTAAATCTCCCAAACCTTCAGGAGATTAATACGTAATAACAGTAATATACATTTAACCCATGATTAAAACCAACTGTTTTCTTACATGACTCCAGCTTTTGTACAGTTCATCTGTGTTACTTTATATCCTGTAATCACGCTTACAGGGATTGGATGTGTCCGGAAACTGAAACAGCATTGAGCTCCATTTGCATCTGTGTGAAAACATTAATATTAATATATCAATCAGTCACATCAGCTTAATACTCTGATTAAACGCTGGAGTGCGCATATACACAGGGTTTTACAGTAACCACCTCAGACTGGGGAAAAAACTGCTGCATGTCAGTTTTAGTTATTTTAGTTCTAATTTATAATTAACAATAAACAAATAAATAGTACGATTTACAATCGACTTCAGGATAACCATAAAGCTGCTCAATCACATCACTTTCCTGTATCTCTTATAACTCTTAGAGCAAGTGCATGACAAGTGCATTTGGGCAAATTTTATATTACCTACCACTCAGCATCAGTGTTGTAGTATTCAATAAATGATATTCAAATGATATTTGATTGAGGAGTATACATAACATTTTTTATTTGTATAAATCAGGGGTAACTGGGAGGCACAGCAGCTTAGTGATTAGCATGGTTGGCTTGCAATTCCAGGTTTGGGGGTTTGATTCCTGTCTAGACCATTAGTGATGACAATAAAACTAATAATAAATACCGCTTCATCCAATAATTAGGTTGAAGAAAGGATTTTACCACTGATAATTGAACTTTCAAATGGAAGGTCAAATCCTATCAAGGCAATTTGCACCCACTCAACCCCGGGGTCTGCACACGCTTGACGACCGTTCTTTAGAGTAAAACTGCAGAGAAAGAGAGTCTGAATCAGTGTTAAACTGCAATAATGAAATAATCACAGTTTTAAATCTCCCAAACCTCCAGGAGATTAATACGTGATAACAGTAATATACATTTAACCCATGATTAAAATAAACATTGTCTTCTCATTTTAAATTTAATGGACGAGAATTGGAGTGGAAACTTACATGACTGCAGGGTTTCTACAGTGCTGATCTGTTACTTCATACCCTGTAATGTATTTTACAGGGATTCGTGGCCTCTGGTAACTGATACAGCATCGAGGTCCAAATCCATCTGTGTGAAAACATTAATATTAATATATCAGTCAGTCACATCAGCTTAATACTCTGATTAAACGCTGGAGTGCGCATATACACAGGGTTTTACAGTAACCACCTCAGACTGGGGGAAAAGCTGCTGCAGGTCAGTTTTAGTTATTTTAGTTATAATTTATAATAACTAGATAAAATATTTGATGCAGTAATGGTAAGAGCCGATCGGCCTAAAAATTTAATACATATATACATATATATATATATATATATATATATATATATAGTAAAAAGTTTTATTCCTACTGTCTAAATACATAAAAAGTGTAATATAATTTAATTATTATACATAATTTGTCAACCAAAAAAAATCTTATTAATGGAGAGAGGATTTAAACACTCGGCTGAGGCTGGGTCGGGCTTGCATACAGGCGCTGGTCAATTGTTTTCATGATGTTCTTCACCCACTGGACGTCGGGGTCTGCACACACCTTACGGCCGCTCTTTAGGGTGAAGCTGCAGAGAGAGAAGATTTACATCAGTGTATAACTGCAATAAAGACAGAAAATCAAACTCTCTCACACGTCCCAAACCTCCACGATTATTTAAAGTTAGATTATATTACACATCACCATAAAGCAATAATGGACATGAAAATACTAACTTTTTTATTATTAATTAAAATGGATAGTAAATAAACTAGGGGGTGGAAACTTACATGACTCCAGGTTTTGGACACTGAAGCTCTGTTTCTTGATACTCTGTAATGAGTCTTACAGGGATTCGATGTGTCTGGTAACTGAAACAGCATGTCTCTGGTTCATCTGCATCTGAGTGAAAACATTAATATTAATGTATCAGTCACATCAGCTTAATACTCTGATTAAACGCTGGAGTGCGCATATACACAGGGTTTTACAGTAACCACCTCAGACTGGGGGAAAAGCTGCTGCAGGTCAGTTTTAGTTATTTTAGTTATAATTTATAATAACTAGATAAAATATTTGATGCAGTAATCGTAAGAGTTTTTGAGTATTTAAGACTATTTTTCTTTAAATAATTTTCAGAATTGCCAGTGAACGAAACTGATATTAAAGAACAATAGATTAGAGGTTTTACATTTACTGTCATCTGTTGTCTTGTTATTGTTAATAATAAAACTGAAATGTTCTTGGTTTTGTATATTATATTTACATTAAAAATTAATTGTACTAAAGGAGCAGTCTTATGCAAAATGAACAAAAAAAAGCACCAGGTGATTACCGTAAAACCCTGTATATACACACACACAGTTTGGGGGCACAACACAATAATTTATATAATTAAATATTAATATGTGGCTTGACTCATTACTAGATCTGAGCTGGAGGACTGAAAACCATCATGAACCTGAAAATATTATAAACTATATCTTACACTGAGCTACTGTGAAATCCTGAAGGCAGACGAGAACCAGCAGGAGACAGCGGAAGAACATGACTGCTCTGTTATACAACACAAACAGAAATAAATCTTAAATGCAATCCATTTAATGTACTAGTTAATAAAAATTACACCAAGCGATCGTGTGTTTCTGAAGATTATAGTTACTTTATGATGGAGACGCTGTAAACATATAAATAACACACGCACATTCTTAATGATAATAAAATAATTAATTAGAAGAACTCAGCACACAGCAGCATGTCTCAGGCATTTCTATTCTTTTTAGCATCTTGAGCATCAGAACTGGACCATGGAGCAATGGAAGAAAGAGGCCTGGTCTGATGAATCATGTTTTATTTTACATCACGTGGATGATCTTCTCAGCTGTCCTCACTGTCCTCTGCAGCCGAGCTTGCACCGAGACGGAAAAAATTGTTCAGGAACAGTTTGAGGAACATGACAAATCATTCAAGGTGTTGACTTGGCCTCCAAATTCCCCAGATCTCAATCCGATCGAGCATCTGTGGGATGTGCTGGACAAATAAGTCTGATCCATGGAGGCCCCACCTCACAATTTACAGGACTTAAAAGATCTGCTGCTAACGTCTTGGTGCCAGAGACCACACCACACCTTCAGAGGTTTTGTGGAGTCCAGGCCTCGACGGCTCAGAGATGTTTTAGTGGCACAAAGAGGATCTACACAATATTAGGCTGGTGGTTTTAATGTTATGGCTGATCAGTGTATTTTTCAGAAGTAATCTTTTACCCTCTGATTTTATTCCTCTGATGTGTTTTTGATAGAAAGTGTATAATAATATGGAAAATACTTAGCAAGCAATGTTTTTGTAATAAAACCATACACTAATATGGATGTTATATAATAATATAATGTGTGCATGAAAGGGTTAAGAATCTACACAACACGCCTGTTTTTTCTCTCTTAAAAAATATGATAAACAAGGACAGATAGTGAAATTACATTAAGATGAGACTCTGCGGATACAACTGAGTATTTGGTGATTTATTTGTGTTTACAGCGTAAACGTTTAGTACACAAACAGGATATTAAGGTCTGTAGTGAAGGTGTGTGTGTGTTAAAAGGAGCATTTCTTCCTAATCTGTAATCTGTGTGTGTGATTATCCTGAACAAACATTTCAACACACTTCCCTATTCTGAGGAAAAACGTCTTTACTAGAAATAAAGGAAGTTTAAGGACACTTAAAATTCCGTCAATAAATGTTAAAAATACAGTATAAAATAATGCAAATTCAGATCTACAGCCTTTACACAGGAACAGTAAAAGTGTTCAGATGAGACAGACATGAGAGAAAGTCGAGGAAATCTTACCAAATCTCTTCTTATGGACTTTAATCTGTAACTTTCTAACTCTGGTGCAATGCTGTAAGTAGTTTCGGTAACTTTAGGGTTTCATTCTGAGAGTTTTATGGTATCCATCCGCCATCAGAGCCACTCTGATAAAGTAGTCCTGAACCTGGAATGATGATTTATACAGAGTTGAAGCTTCATCTACAGACACAGCTGACTGGAGAATCTTTCTACAAACAAACAAACAAACAAACAAACAAAAGGCTTAAGACTTCACTGAGAATGAATCAGATTCACTGTTTATTTCTGCTTTGAAACAATTCCACGATTTATGATGTTTAATCACTGATTTGATTTAACTGGAGGATATTAGAAGTTTCAGTTTTAACATCATCATCATCATCATCATCATTATTATTATTATTATTATCATTACTGTTGTTGTTGTTGGTGGTGGTGGTTTTGAAAAAAAACAACACAAATCCTGATAGAAGTTGTGATGGTTTTAATGGTTTTAATGGTTTTAATGGGAATTGTATTGGTTGTAATGGTTCCTGTGGGTCTCTACTGGTAATTTGTTGCCTTCTAATGGTGGCATTGTATGTCTAGTGGATACCATTAAGGACCATTAATGGTAATGGTTTTAATGGTTAGCTGATGGTTAGCTTATTATTATTATTATACATTGTTGAAGCAGAGATCCCAAATGTGCCATTAATAAAGAAATGATTCCCACAAATAGGATGAACTTTAGCTTTGATTTTAAAAAAAATGTTCTAAATGAGGGTCAGATAAATCCTGAAGATCTGCTTATCTACTGGATAAAAAGCTGATTATTCAGATTTATATCAGCTGGGATGGTCAAACGAATCTGATGAAATCTTTACCAAGGAGATAAAACTCACTGTTAAAAATTATTTGTTTTAATAACAGTCTGGTTATTACCTGTTACCATAAGCTCAGCCTTTGCCCTGTATGTCGCATCGATTACTGTGTAAACAATCTTTTATTTATAAAGCACATTCCATGAAAAAGTAGAAACCTCCACCATTGTAGCAGCTAACATTCCCCCTCTTCACCAGCAGATGGCAGCAGAGCTATGAATAGAAACCTATAAACGCTCAATACAGTGGATTAAAAAAAAAAAAAGTTATTTGAACAAAATTAAAGAAATTATAGTCTATAAAGTGTAACGTAAAAAGCAGAGGAAGCCTGGAATCCCTTCTGTGTTTTATATCATTTAATAACCACAGGTTTTACACTAATCAAAGTCGGAACTAATTTATATATTAAATTATTAATATATAACAGACCCTCTATTTTTCTAACTAGGGAAGGAAGTGAGTTAATTACAACTGTCATTTTTTCCATTCTCTATTTTCCGCCTATCATCGGGGTTTTGTTTTATTTCATTAGTTTTAGCTTTAAATCTATAATATCTATTTATCTATATATATAGTGAAGTTATCCACTGTATAAAGACTGTAATAATGATAGAAAAGTAATGAATAGTTAGTAATTCAGGAATTCAGTGTGGCCATGTGGGATAATTAGCATGAAACAAAAATAAGGTGTTTTTTTATCTGTTAGTAAAGTTGCATGTTAATGATTGCGTAAGCGAAACCCAACTAAAAATCTTCGCAGAAGTTTTGTAAAAATGCTGATTTTCTTCGTACTCACCTGCATTTCTTGATGAATGCCAATCACCCATAGCTCATAGCGGTATAAATGACAACAGCAAGGTGTTTCAGCCTGCAGACTCTCTGCACACAGGATGTTTTTTGTTTTTCGCACCATTCTGTGTAAACTCTAGAGACTGCTGTGTGTGAAAATCCCAGAAGATCAGCAGTTTCTGAAACACTCAAACCAGCCCATCTGGCAGCAACAACCATCTCACGGTTAAAGTCATAAAGATCACACTTTATCTTCATTCTGATGTTTGATGTGAACATTAACTGAAGCTCTTGATCTGTATCTGCAGGATTTTATGCATTCAGCTGCTGCCACATGATTGGCTGATTAGATAACTGCATAAATGTGCATGTGCAGCAAAAGTATTGGAACAGATAGTCTTAAAGTAAATAACACTTAATATTTCGTTGCATATTTCTTGCTTGCAATAAGTGTTGCATTCTACTTTGGGATGCTTTTCCAGGCTTTTACAAAAGCTTCTTCCAGTTGTTGTTTGTTTTGGGGAGTTTCTCCCTTCAGTCTCCTCTTCAGGAGGTGAAATGCTGCTCAGTTGGGTGAAGGTCTGTTGACTGATTTGGTCTAAAACCTTCCACTTGAAGGTTTGATGAAGTTCCTCCAAATTAGATTAGATTGGATGCATTTCTCTGTAAACTGGCAGACTGGCAGAATGTTTCTGTAGATTTCTGCTGCTACCATCATGAGTTTCATCATCAATAAAGATTAGTGAATCTGTTCCAGAAGCAGCCATGCAAGCCCAAGCCATGACACTACCTCCACCATGCTTGACCAATGAGCTCGTATGTTTTGGATCATGAGCAGATCCTTTCTTTCTTCACACTTTGGCCACGGACTCTTGTTTTTGGGGTTTTTCTTCACAGCTCTCACAATGTTTCTGTCATGAACTGCTGTTGTTTTCGTTGGCCGACCTGTTGGATGTCTGGTTGTTAGTACACCAGTGGTTTCTTTCTTTTTCAGGACATTCCAGATTGTTGTATTGGTTATGCCCAATGCTTGTGAAATGGTTCTGATAGATTTTTTCTTCTTTTCTCAGCTTCAAAATGGCTTGCTTTTCTCCCATAGACAGCTCTCTGCTCTTCATTTTGTTTTATCCTTTTTTAACAACAAATGCAGTCATGCCAGGTGAAACCCAGGGCTCAGACCAACAGTACATATTCTTTAAACACTCAATTTAACAAGACACACTCGGGCAGCAAGAAACACCTATCAGTCACATGTTCCAATATTTTTGATCACTTGAAAAAATGGGTGGGTTCAAACAAAAGATGCCATGTTTTAAATTGTTTAACACACATAGATGTAAATATAAGGAAATGACAGCTGAAATTCTGATCTCAAACCCAAATGTCTTTAATCTATAGTGAAAACAACAGAATTGGCCTTGCTGTTCCAATACTTTTGGAGGGAACAGCAGTATGTGTACAAAATATTCAATATGAATGAAAGTTCCTGTTTTCTGATGTGAAATTTTTCAGGAAAGGGGTTTGCAGTTTCTCTGCTATGCACCCAACTGCAATTTTCTCATTATTAAAATAAAAATAAATAAATAAATAAATAAATAAATAGAAAGAAAGAAAAATGTGGAGATGGATCAACTGCTTCTAGTTGTTAAAACAAGTGTTGTTCTTTATTAAATAAACAAATAATCATTGACAAGTTGTCTGGCAACCGCATATTCTATTATCTCTTGAGTGGTGAATACGACGACTACTACTACTACTACTAATATTATTACTTATTATTATTATTATTATTATTATTATTAAGAAGAAGAAGCAGCAGCAGAAATCTTTACTACTACAACACTGTTGATTTTGAGTTCAAAGTGCTATACACACACACCATTAAACAGTCAAAACACAGTACATGTTAGACAGTACACTTCAAAACAATCTATAATCACTCATAACACTAATGACATAAAACTATGAACATTACTTCCACTGCCTGAGGTGCGATTATTGATGAGAGTAACAGGAGGACAGCCTCAGCTGAGTGAAGAACTTTATCCATTCAGAGCTTTATGACAATGTCCATTGTTAAAAGTACTATATAAATAAAACTGAACTGAAACATCATAATCAGGACTTTATAGTTAATGCAGACATTAACAGACAGCAAGCGTAGCTTGAATCCATCTATCCATCCATCTTCTATACTGCTTAAGCACGGGGAGATCATGCAAGCTCCACGTGAAGAGGATTTGAACCCCCAAACCCAGAGGTGCGAGGTGAACGTGCTAACCACTAGAAGCTTCTACAAATATTTACATAATTACACAGTCTAATAAGGAGACTATTAAAATATATATTAGTTTCTCAGCACCATGTACGGTTAGGCTATGTATTATTTTGGATATGTTTCTTAAATCACAGTCAGTTTTAGAGATATTTCTTCCATGGGAATTTAGCCAGCACTGATTCTGGTCTATGATTCTTCCAGAAAGAAATACATCATACTTGTTATTCATGCTTAGAAAGGAACATCAAGATCTTTCTCCAAAATCTTAGATTTACATTTACAGTATTTAGCAGACGCCATTATTCAGAGCAACTTACAGAAGTCCATCTTAGACAGAGAAGGTATGTTAAAGACTGGATATACACTGGAGAGATCGGGGGTCAAGATGTAGTTTGTAAGTTTGTTAAGTTTAAAAAACTTGGACATTAGTGACGAAACAATTATGTCTAGCAAGATCAATGACAACTCAAAAGGTGACCTGGATGACAGTATCGATTCAAGGATACATGTGGTTGCTCTAGAGTAGATGTTTACCAATTCCATCCGCTTATACAGTTATTATTTCGTTTGCACCTGCCTGCAATATTTTCTGTTAAATTTATCTTGCTATATTCCCCCAAATATAAACAAATTTGTCATTTAAACCACCCTAACCCAGACAAGGATAAAAACCTGAAGAGAAACTAATGAAGAGAAATTAATTAACGTTTCATGCAGCACCATGTGAACACCCAGGAAGCTCCAATGTTAGTGAATGGTGCATTTCTTGGTCCTGCAAACTTAACAGTTAGAGATGGGAGATCAATCTGCTATGGACTGTAATTATACAGTCTATATATATCTAAATATCTGTCTGCAGTTGGCCAATGTTTCTTTGATCTGGCTGATTCCAGTCCTAGATATAGAGCAGTGTATGCCAGAGATGTTCACAAAGTCTTTCATCTGGAGTCCGAGTCGAGTCTGAAGTCTTTCGTCATGAGTCTGAGTCGAGTCTCGTGTCAGTAACCGTTACATCATTCATGCCTTATTGAAAGGCTAAGCTCTTTCATGTTCTTAACAGTTAACGCAACCTCTGCTTGGCAATCCAAATGAGCCACGCAGCTACAATACCCAATGTTTGCGTCAGTACAATACTAGCTAACTATGTGCGTTAACGTGACTAACCTTTGTGGATGTGTCCTTAGATGTCTAATAAAGTCTGATGTTGTTGTTCCAGTATCTTTAATTGTTTTCCCAAAGTCTTTGCATTTAGCCGATCTTCCTGAAGTTCCTGCTTCTGAGGACACTATGTTAATAAAACCAAACGTGAGCCGCCATATTTCATGGGACGCTTATCGTATTTCAGAGTTTACGTGGAAATACGTCATCGAATTTTATGATAAGGGTCCGATCTACCATTATACACAGGGAAATATGCGATGCAGATATAATAAAACCTTGCAAAATAAACAAAATCTTACTTTATGGTATCAGTGGTTATGGTTAAAAGACTCGAGTTGTTTTTACAGTATTCACAGGTCCTTTTTATTGAGTTGAGTCAAGTCTGAAGTCATTTCAGGTCGAGTTTGAAGTCAAGTCTGAAGTCTATTAAAATGCAACTCGAGTGCGACTTGAGTCCGAGTCACTAACTCGAGTGCCCATCTCTGGGGTGTGCCTTCATTAAAACTCTTCCCGCACTGTGATTAACATGCATCAAGTGCATCAGAGTTCTCTCCTGTGTGAACGCGCTGGTGTGTTTTGAGAGTGTTCAGCTGACTAAAACTCCTCCCACACTGCGAGCAGACATACGGCTTCTCTCCTGTGTGAATGCGCTGATGTATCTGGAGATAAGTTCGGCGAATAAAGCTCTTCCCACACTGTAAGCAGTGATATGGTCTCTCTCCCGTGTGAATGCGCTGGTGTATTTGGAGACTAAGCAGGTGTGTAAAACTCTTCCCACACTGAGAGCACTGATAGGGTCTCTCTCCTGTGTGAATGCGCTGGTGCGCTTTGAGTGTACCTCTTTTGGTAAAACTCTTCCCACACTGTGAACACTGATACGGCTTCTCTCCTGTATGAATACGCAGGTGCGTTTGGAGGGTACTCGGCTGAGTAAAGCTCTTTCCACACTGTGAACAGCGATACGGCTTCTCTCCAGTGTGAACGGTCTGGTGTTTCTGAAGATGACCCACTTGCGCAAAACTCTTTCCACAGTATAAGCAATTATACGGCTTTTCTCCTGAGTGAACGTTCTGGTGCTGTTGAAGGTGACCCAGTTGTGCAAAGCCCTTGCCACACTGTAAGCAATTATACGGCTTCTCTCCCGTGTGAATGCGCTGGTGTGTTTGGAGAGCACTTCTGTGAGAAAAGCTCTTTCCGCACTCTGAGCACTGATGCAGCTTCTCTCCTGTGTGGCTGCGTTGATGTGTTTTGAGATTGGTTTGCCGATTAAAACTCTTCCCACACTCCGAGCAGTGGTACGGCTTCTCTCCTGTATGAATGAGCTGGTGTCTTTGGAGAGCACTGTGGTGCGTAAAGCTCTTCTCACACTCTGAGCAGTGATACGGCCTCTCTCCTGTATGAATGCGTTGATGTGTTTGGAGATTAGTGTGGTGATTAAAATTCTTTCCACACTCTGAGCAGTGATACGGCTTCTCTCCTGTATGAATACGCTGGTGTTGTCGGAGAGTATTCCGGTGATTAAAACTCTTTCCACACTCCAAACAGTGATATGGTTTTTCTCCTGTATGGAGATGTTGGTATGTTTTGAGATCAATCTCTTGAGTAAAACTGTTCCCACATTCTGGGTATTGGTGAAGATCTTCCTCCAGTGGTTTGTGATTGGTGGTAGTTGGTAAAGAGTTCTGCTCACTGCTCGAGCATGCTGTAGGCATCATGTTTTCATATTTAATTTCTCCTGATTCCTCATAGTGGCATGTCTCGGTGTGGTCATCAAGGTCAATTTGAGATGTGTAGGAAAGAGGACACAAGGAGCAGCTGAAAATTATCAAAGTGTTGTTCATTTCTGGAAATAAAAAACATCAGAAAGTTAAAATCATCATTTTTTTAAAATAAAGGTGAAATGCAGCTCATTGTTAATAATTGTCCCAATGTCACAGATTTAACAGTTTAATGTGTACGAGTTTGTATAAAACTTTGTGGTGGTAACAGTAACTTTCCTTCACATCATCACAACATTGTATTGTTGATTACTTTCATATAGCTTTTCTATATAACTCAGTCCACAGGTAAACATTGTAAGTTCCAAGCCTGGTGATATCAACTCACATCCACGACAGGATAATCATACAGTGTAGAGCTGGATTTATACAACTATGGATATATATATAAAAAAATAAAAAAAACCCTGCAATATCTGAATGTCTAAATGATCAAGATCCAAGATAGCTAGCTAGATAAACAGATAGATAGATAGATAGATAGATCTTATTATATTTAAATTAACATCATGCACAGCTTTTTAATACTGAGTTTAAGTAAAAACATTGCATGGTATTTAATATATATTGTATATTATAATTTTTAAATATAATATTTTTAATGTACTTTAATCTACATCCCAACAACATTTTCATCAGTTTTGATCTTTTTGGTAAAATGCATTGGTTCTCAACATGGGGTGAGGGAATGTAAGAGGGTTTTGTTTTGTCTATTGTTAAAAGCTCTATAGAAATAAAATTGAATTAATTGTTTAATAAAGCTGAATTTAAGGTGAAATTTAAGCTGTAATTATAATAAGGATGTCTGAAATAAACCTGCTTTTGATGGTGAAGTCTTTTAAAAATATGTTGCCATAAAAACCCATATTGCACCTTGTAAAGTTGTCCTGTAAACACATTTAAAGCCTGAGGCTGACTGGGTTTATTGACTACTTCCAGTTTGTGCCATATAAGTGTCATTTTCATTAAAATATCCTCTAAAAGTCAACACTCTGATGACCCAGGCTCTGTAATAACCATCAGCCAGTGAGGAAAATGTCAAAAATAATTCATAAACCAGAATTCAGTGCAGTGCAAATGTGAAAAATATACATATCAAAGAAAAGAAACTGAATTGCTTCAGGTCAGCATTGATTTATATATTTAGATACTTGTTTAAAGATTACCATGTGGACTGGAAGCTATTAGATATACAGTAGATCCATTTAGGATCCATTCAGGATCCAGTCAGTAACCATGAGCAGCTCAGAGAAGTAGTTTCACTTTAACTTACCTCAGGATTTAAAGGTAAACGCGGTAAAAAATCGAGGCAGGACGCAGAAACATTCTCATGTTGTGATGATTAGCTCGGTTGGATAACTCTGAACTCGGAAAGAATGTCTTTTTTTTCCACCTTCTTCAATTTCAGAAGGTTGTAAGCTAAGTACTGCCACCTACTGGACTGGAGAGTGGGAAAAAAAAAAGAAAAGTACTACTTTATTCAAAATAAATAAACTCGAACCCCTTTTTTTTCATCCCTCAACCAAGGGATGGGTGGAAAAGGGTATAAAATGCTATTAGGAACAAAGGTACACCTACACATTAATGCAGTTATCTAATAAGCCATCATTTTGGCTTTTATTTTTTTGCTCACATCAAACATCAGAATGAAGATCAAGTGTGATCTCTCTGACTTTAACCGTGGCATGGTTGTTCGTGCCAGATGGGCTGGTTTGAGATTTTCCGAAACTGCTGATCTCCTGGGATTTTCACACACAACAGTCTCTAGAGAATGGTGTGAAAAACAAGAAACACTGAGTGAGCGACAGGTCTAACGGGTGGAAACGTCAGAAAATGGCCAGATTGGTTCAAGCTGCCAAGATATTGTAACTCAATCACTCTTTACAACCATGGTGAGCAGAAAAGCATCTCAGAACACACAACACTGCACATCATCATTTGGAATCATGACACTAGATTTCTTCAGTTTGTTATTAGATTGAATTCATGACTCTAACATAATTCAGTTGTTACATAATGTTATGTTGTCACAAATAATGCACAGAGTTGGCTGCAAATACAGTTTTATTGAAGTCCACAGAGAAGACAAACCAGAAGGGCAAATCCAAAATTCGAAGTTTAATGGGAAAAAAAAAAAGGTCAAATGATCACAATGTAGACAAAACCAGAATGAAACATAGCAAAGAAACAGAGGATGGAAGGCAGAAAAGAAATCAACTACGTCACTAGCAGTGAGACTTGGCAACACTCTAATTAAAGTCTGGGACATGTAAAGAAGCAGTGACTGTGTTTCAGATGTATGCAGTTAGAATTCTGGATACTGTGACTGTGGATATGAGTATTGTTACTGATCATGTGATTGTAGTCATGTATTGTGGGAAACGGCGTCTGTAGAAGAAGTGGTTAGCAGTTGCGGAGCATTATGGGAAATGGACTTAGTGAAGAAGACATGACATGTCAGCTATTACTTTCACGTAGTTTGCTCCACAACAAACAAATGTTGGTTAGATGTGTGCATTTTATGGCTGATTGGGATCCTACTCAGGCCATCGCAGGCTATCACAGTTAGGGGACGCCACATTACGTCATCTTCTATGGATGATGATTAATATTTGTCCCACCAAAGATTGCCACTCATTGTAGAGTAATTGGGTCTAACCAGCCACTCCATTGTAAAAGGTCTGGTGGAAAGACGTATAGCCAAAACAAACAAACAAACCAACAAAAGAACAAACAAACCAACAAACGTTCATTCTAGAGAGCTTTCTTTAATTGGATGAACACAAAACCAATCATCAAAAAACGTTCCAAAAGCTTTCTTGGAAGTGACGATCTACAACAATAACACAGTATCTCCAAAACTACTTATTTGTATTTTTTCTTTTTTTAAATATACTATTATATTGCTATCCATAACACAAAGGGACAGGCACAAAACTCTTCGATACACCTATTTTAATTTGAGATAAATCATGTCCCAGGTGCTGAATAAAAAGAAAGAAGGATAGGGGCCTCTGAAAGAAAACTTTGCCCCTGTCTTGCACTTGGTTAGGCTCTGAACAAATTCAATTAGTGTTAACAAACTGGTAACTGTCTGTCAAGTACAATCTACACCAGACTTTCCAAACCTGTTCATTAAAATCTCATGGATAATCTTTTCAATGTCACACTTAATTCCAAATGACCAAAAAAAACAAACAAAACACACAAACAACAACAAAAAAAAAAATTACAATCCAGGGGAACTTTACCCTGTGCTGATTCCGTACTATGATTCTTCCAGAAACGAAACTAAAATCCTACTCAGAAAGGAACAACTTCTCAAAAATCTTAGATAGAAAGTGCTGGAGACTGGATTTAAATTGGAGAGGGGTCAAGGAATAGCTCCACAACAGCTAGGTTAAATAATTTGGGACGTTACTGATTAGCTTATTATGTTTAGCAATGGCTCCCAAATCAATGGCAACTCAAAAAAGTAACTTAGACAGTATCAAGTCAAGGATATATGTAGTTGCTCTAGAGTAGAGGTGTGTACAGGATTTTTTTATTTTTATTTTTTTTAAACTTCTCCCACCTGCTCCCGCAGACACTCTTGAACAACCCGCCTGCTCATAGTTAGTGTTTTTGCTTGCACCTACCTGCAATATTTATTAACAAATAAATACGTTACTTCTATTCCTTAAAATATAACAAAAGACTAATTTAAACCACTATGACTAGCGATAATAGTTAAAGATGAATTAATAAACTCAGTAAATGTGTCGAGCAGCACAAAGGTAAGCACCCAATGCGCACCCATGAACGGGGCATTGCTTTGTCCTGTAAGCTTAATATATGACCACCGACTTCCACCTGTGTGAAAGAAAAGATGGATAGCATTACTTTATCAAGATATAGAGAAGGGTATGTTAAAAATACTGATGCACTGTGATCAGAGATAGGACTTCTCTCCTGTGTGAATGCGCTGATGTACTTTGAGAGTACTCAACAGACTGAAACTCTTTTCACAGCGTGAGCAGACATACGGCTTCTCTCCTGTGTGAACGCGCCGGTGTACTTTCAGAGTACTCAGCAGACCGAAGCTCTTGCCACACTGTGTGCAGATATACAGCTTCTCTCCTGTGTGAATGCGCTGATGTATTTGGAGATAGGTCCAGTAATAAAAACTCTTGCCACACTGTAAACAGTCATAAGGTCTCTCTCCTGTGTGAATGCGCATGTGTGCTTCGAGAGCACCGCTTTTAGTAAAACTCTTTCCACACTGTGAGCAGCGATACAACTTCTGTCCTGCGGGAACAGATTTGAGTTTTTGAGGCTGACCAACTCGTGCGACACTCTTTCCACATTGTGAGCCGTGATGTGGCTTTTCTCCTGTGTGAACGCGCTGGTGTTGTTGAAGATGTCCCACTTGTGCAAAACTCTTCCCACATTGTAGGCAATGATACGGCTTCTCTCCCGTGTGAACGCGCTGGTGTACTTTGAGAGTACTCAGCAGACTAAAACTCTTGCCACACTGTGAGCAGACGTGCGGCTTCTCTCCTGTGTGAATACGCTGATGTATCTGGAGATGGGTCCGGCAATAAAAACTTTTCCCACATTGTAAGCAGTGAAACGGTCTCTCTCCTGTGTGAATGCGCTGATGTATTTGAAGATGGGTCCGGCAGTAAAAACTTTTCCCACACTGAAAGCAGGGAAATGGTCTCTCTCCTGTATGAACGCGCTGATGGATTTGGAGACGGCTCCGACAATAAAAACTCTTCTCACACTGTAAGCATTGGAAAGGTTTCTCTCCTGTGTGAATGCGCTGATGTATTAAGAGAGGGCTCCGGCAATAAAAACTCTTCCCACACTGTAAACACTGGAACGGTCTCTCTCCTGTATGAATACGCATGTGTGCTTTGAGGCTTCCACTCTTGGTAAAACTCTTTCCGCACTGCGTGCAGCGATACGGCTTCTCTCCTGTATGAATGCGCATGTGTGATTTAAGCGTACCACTTTCAGCAAAACTCTTTCCACACAGTGAACAGTGATACGGCTTCTCTCCTGTGTGGACAGTCTGGTGCCGTTGAAGATGACCCACTTGTGCAAAACTCTTTCCACAGTGCGAGCAGTGATACGGTTTTTCTCCTGTGTGAACGCGCTGGTGTTGTTGGAAATGACCCACTTGTGCAAAACTCTTCCCACACTGTACGCAATTATACGGCTTCTCTCCCGTGTGAACGCGCTGGTGTATTTCAAGATTACTTCGGTAAGTAAAACACTTTCCACATTGTGAGCACTGATGCCGATTCTCGCCCGTGTGACTGCGTTGGTGTGTTCTGAGATTAGCTTGACGAGTAAAACTCTTCCCACACTGCGAGCACTGATACGGCTTTTCTCCCGTGTGAATGCGCTGGTGCTGTTGAAAATGACCCGACTGTGCAAAACTCTTTCCACACTCTAGGCATTTATACGGCTTCTCTCCTGTGTGAATGCGCTGGTGCACATTGAGATTAGCTTGGCAATTAAAACTTTTCCCACACTCAGAACAGTGATACGTCTTTTCTCCTGTATGGAGGTGTTGGTGTGCTTTGAGATCAATCTCTTGAGTAAAACTGTTCCCACAATCTGAATATTGGTCTTCCTCCAGTGGTTTGTGATTGGTTGTAGTCGGTAAATTACCATCAGTGTTCTGATCACTACTGGAGCATCCTGTGGGCATCATGTTTTCATATTTAATTTCTCTTGATTCCTCATAGTGACATGTTGCGATGTGGTCGTGGAGGTTAATTTGAGATGTGTAGGAAAGAGGACACAAGGAACAGGAGAAGACCTTTTTGGTTTCGTTCATTTCTGGGGCAGAAAAAAAGAAGAAGAAAAAAGTCAATACCATATATATTTTTTTATATGAAATGACAGCATTATTTGTAATGTAAATAAGTATATTATTTTTATTATTATTAACTTTTTTGTGATAGCCTTGGGTCACATCACATCACACCACCCCATAATGAATTATCTTCCTATAACAGCTTACCAATATCTAACTAACTCCATGTAATTTTTCATTTTCCAACACAGGAAAGTAATTTATATTAACAGGGGAAAAAAAACAAAAAAACAAAAAACAGGGCAGCAAAGTCATCAGGGCAGAGGAGTTTATGATTTGAAAAGATGGAGTAACATGAAAGGCTACTTTTTTTTATCCTATTAACTTAGACAAAAAGACATCTTGAATGTTTTTTTTTTGAGTCCCCTACCCCATTCCTGCCCATGTTCACAAACCTCCACCCTTCAGGATCTACAGTGGTCCATAGAGTAGAGTGTCTATAAAATGACTAACAGGAGGCCCATCCAAACAAAAACAAGCATTCTGGACCAGAAGTCAGTTTTCCAAACAGGTTTTCTCTGCCACATAATACTTTTGTCTTGAGGTCGTGGCTTAAACCATTATTTTTTTAATCATCATATTCTACATACCATCCCCTCCAAAAGTACTGGAACGGCAAGGGCAATTCTTTTGCTTTCGTCATACACTGAAGACATTTGGGTTTGAGATCAAAAGATGAACATGAGATGATAGATCAGAATTTCAGCTTTCATTTCCTTATATTTATATATATTTATGTATGTGTGTAAAACAACTTAGAACATGGCATTTTATGTTTGAACCCACCCATTTGTTCACGTGAGCAAAAATATTGGAACCAGTGACTTACAGGTATTTCTCGTTGCCCAGGTGTGCCGAATTAGATTGATTGATTAAAGAATTAATACCTCTGAATATCTACTCTTGGTTTGAGCCCTGGGTTTTGCCTGTGAAGACTGCATTTGTTGTTAAAAGGGATAAACCAACATGAAGAACAGAGAGCTGTCTTTAGGAGAAAAGCACGCCATTTTGAAGCTGAGAAAAGAGAGACAATCGATCGGAGCCATTGTACAAGCAATGGGCATAGACAGTACAACAATGAAAGAAAGAAAGAAATGGAAGAAAGAAACCACTGGTGTACTAACAACCAGACATAGAACAGGTCAGTGAAGCAAAACAACAGCAGTTAATGACAGTCTGAAGAAGACTTCAAGAGCAGAAATACAGAGGCCACACCACAAGATGCAAACCACTCATCAGCAGTACAAATCATAAGGTCTGATATGAATTCACAAAGAAATACAGAGATGAGCCACAAAAGCTCTGGAAACAAGATTAACCTCTACCAAACTGAAAGAAATGCCAAGGTGTGGAAAAGAAAGGATCTGCTCATGATCCAAGACATATGAGTTTATCAGTCAAGCATGGTGGAGGTAGTGTCATGGCTTGGGCTTGCACGGCTGCTTCTGGAACAGACTCACTAATCTTTACTGATGATGGAGCTCATGATGGTAGCAGCAGAATGAATTCAGAAGTCTACAAAAACATTCTGTCTGACGATTTACAGAGAAATGCAACCAATGTAATTGGGAGGAACTTCATCATGCAGCAAGACACCGACCCAAAACACACTGCAACACAACAAAGGACTTCATCAGGGGAAAAAGTGGAAGATCAAATCACCAGACTTTCATCTAACTGAGCAGCATTTCACCTCCTGAAGAGGAGACTGAAGGGAGAAACTCCCCAAAACAAACAACTGAAAGAATCTGCACTACAAACCTGGAAAAGCACCACAGAAGAAGAATGGAACAGTTTGGTGATGTCAGTGGGTTGATGCCTTGATGCAGTCAATGCAAGCAAGGGATATGCAACCAAGTGTTAGCTAAGTGTTATTTACTTTAAGACTATCTGTTCTAATACTTTTGCTCATCTAAAAATTGGATGGTTTGGTACAAAAGGTGCCATGTTCTAAGTTGTTTAACATGTCTAGATGTAAATATCAGGAAATGAAAGCTGAAACTCTGATCTATTGTCTCATATTTATGTTTTGATCTCAAACCCAGAAGTATTCAGTGTATACCAAAAACAAAAGAACTGGCCTTGCCGTTCCAATACTTTTGGAGGGGACTGTGCACTCACCGTCCACTTTATTAGGAACACCTGCACATTTATTCAGTTATCGAATCAGCCAATCACGTGGCAGCAGCGCATGATTTTATGCACTGTGCTGCTGCCACATGATTGGCTGATTAGATAACTCCATAAATGTGCAGGTGTTCCTAATAAAGTGGACGGTGAGTGTATTTTGCAGGTTATTTGTTTAAGTAAGAAAAAAAATTGACTACTGCACCTTTACAACAGATTTTAAGCGAAGTCAAGTGTGTGGAATTGTGCTTCTTTTGTTGTAAAAACATTATTACACTTAATTTAAAATATAAAGTTGATTAAAGTGTAGTACGTCTAAAATAAATCTGCATTCGCCATTTAAAAGATGATAATGAATAAAAGAACACATGAAAACTCTCACTTCAGGAGACTTCTGTTTCATGAAAATGTCAAAATTGCTGTCAGTCAGATTTACTGATTTATTTAGAAAGCCCTAGACACTATTACATATGAAGTAGAGATCCATTTAGGATCCAGTCTAGGGAGAGCACATGTCCCGGATTTCCCAGGACTGTGCCGGAAAATATATCCCACTTCCCAGGACACATAATGTCCCATTTTTTATATGTATATTTTATACATCTATATTGCGTAACTATCACACAAGCTATCCAGAACTGGTTGCCGATGACAATAAACGCAACACTGGTAGGCAAATGTCCCAAAAGTCTCCATACACAGGGGACTACAGCATGTACACCAGCACCATGTCGGCTGTGCCTTCTTCAGGGGATGTTCGTGGACGTCTTCCAGTCTTTTTGAATTTGTTAATAAGTTTGGTGACAGTGTGATGTCGTGTGTGATGCGTTAAAGTCCATCGCAACCTTCCCGATCCAGCCATGAGAATGATTTCAATACGTTCTTCTTTTATCAAAGGCGTTCTTAAAGCCTATCTGAAAAAATATATATAATATAAACTAAGTATGGTAAAAAGTGTTACTTTCCCCTATGTATGGAGACTTCTGGGACACTCTGTAGAATGAATTTCCTGTTTACAGAATTGAACTTTTTGACTACACGGCACACAGTTATAAAAGAGAAATGATTTATAATCCGGTGTATCCGGTGTCACCCAGATGAGGATGGGTTCCCTTTTGAGTCTGGTTCCTCTCAAGGTTTCCTCCTCATGTCCTCTCAGGGAGTTTTCCCTTGCCACCGTCGACTCTGGCTCACTCATTAGGGATACATTTATAAATTTAAAGTTTATATATTTCTATAAAGCTGCTCTGTGATCATATCCATTGTTAAAAATTTAATTAAATCGAATTGAACACTGGTCCACTGCAGTGTTCTAGCAGGTTATTGGTTGTTGCTCATGAGGTATGTTTGTAATTAGTATCTAACTTATAAACGTCTATACAACATTAATTCATTCATTAATCACTCTCAACCTCAACCTTACTAATACACCTGTGCTTATTCAACAATATAAAAGGTTGAAATGGGAATTGAGTTGGAGTAAGAGGATGGTGGGAGTACTAGACCTGTCAGAAAGAATTGCACACGTTTTACTTTGTTTAATAATGACTAAAAAAACGATAAATATATCGATTGGCGCATGCTACAACTAAAAAGCACCAAAACCTGAGCACAAAACAAAGCAATTTCTACATTTACGGGCAAGAAAGATTCAACTGAGGAGGAAAAAACTGCTGTAGCTGAACTGACCTCTGTATAGCACTCAGGGCGCCATGGCCACAGCTACAGAAACACTAAAATAAACGGATTTTTGTTTTAATAAACGCACATAAAGAGACTACAGGCCTACATAAGCCCCTAATTAGGTCTCTAAAGGACGGTTTTTGTCAGTCAGTCGGTTGTGTCAAGTTGTTTTTGTCCTTTCAGCAGCTCAGAGAACCAGTTTCACTTTAACTTACCTCAGGATTTACAGATCAACACATCTAACCAGCGCAAATGCTCTTATTATTATTATTATTATTATTCAACTCGTCGCAGAAAACACGCAGGCAGAGATGTTTTCATGTACAGATGATGAGCTTCTGCTCCACTCCTCAGGAAATACACCCTGATTTACCTCCACCTACTGGACTGGAGTTTGGGCAGAGACCTCAGAAGGAACCAGTAAAGTACCTTTTATGTCTTCATAAAACTATCATAAAGTTTCAAAGAATACATGCACCGAATATTAAATAATAATAATAATAATAATAATAATAATAATAGCTGTCTAAACTGCAATTGTCCTATTACAAAATGCAAATAAAAATTTCATCAAAGGTGGTTTTTAAAAATATCTCTTTTTAAAAAAGATAAGATGTACCTTTAAAAAAATTATTGTGTTTCCTTAAATATGACAAAAACAAATCTGTGATTTTTATACAAAAAAATTAATTATTGGAATGACTTAAATGTTTTAAGTTCTGACCTAAATTAATGCATATAATATTAATATTATACTGGGATAAATTATTATTAATTATATAAATGTATTATGTAATGGGGGCGTGGTTTTTGAACCCTATTTGCATATGCATTTGATGAACTTTAAACTGGTTTAATGTTTGTTTTCAGTATTTATTCTTTTGTGTTGGTTTTAAGGCCTAAGGATATTGTATTATGCAATGTTTTGAAAGATCAAGTGTTTTGGTAGTTTTCTTGGTTCACCTTTAAATGGTTCGCTACTTAAATTTACCTTTTTATGAGTATAAACCTTGGTGCCATGTAAGACTTTATGGGTGGAAATTGTTACAATCCCTTTCTTGAGTAAATCTTGCTCCAGGATTTTTTTTTTTTTCAGTATAGTAACATCAAAGAAAAGAAAATAATTTCTATAAACAACTATACATCAGAAGTAATATAAAATAATAATAAAGATAATAAAATTATTATAAAAATAATAGAAATAATAGTAACAATAAAACAGATCACTGTGTATGTAGATATGCTAAAGTCATTAACTTTAGTGTTTTTTTTTTTTTTTTGTAAAGTACTTTAACCCATGTTGACAATCATTTTGCATCTCAAATATAATAATAAACATGAACCTTTTTTAAATTCAGGTTCTTGGTCATTTAAGGGTGTCCATTTCAGTTGCTTCTGGTATCATTTCCATCCATCGATTTTCTCTACTGCTTATCCTATGCGGGGAGCCTGGAGTCTATCCCAGGGAACTCAGGACACAAGGAAAGAGACACCCTGGATGGGGTGCCAATCCATCGCAGGGCACAATCACACACCCATTCACACACTATGGACAATTTGGAAATGCCAGTCAGCCTACAACGCATGTCTTTGGACTGGGGGAGGAAACTGGAGTACCTGGAGGAAACCCCCAAAGCACAGGAGGAACATGCAAACTTGATTAGAGTCCCCCACCCTGGAGGTGCGAAGCAAACGTGCTAATCACCAAGCAACCATGACCCCCTCTGGCAGTATTCGTTTAAGAAAATGTGTTGATTAGGGATCTTGTACACATCTAGGTTCAAAACCTATTTGTTTAGTCACCCTTTTAAAACACAGTAGAAGAAGAATAACAGATAATAACACACACTCTCTCTCTCTCTCTCTCTCTCTCTCTCTCTCTCTCTATCTATCTGCCGAGTTCCTTATCCTGATGCACTTCTACTGCTGTAGTTTTCCGTAAAGCAGCTTTGTGGCAATGTCTATTGTTAAAAGTCTCTATACAAATAAAACTTAACTGAATTGAATTCTACATTAACAGGTTGTATCTGAAAATAAATGACAATCTTTCATCAGTTAACTGGTGTTTACTGAGAAGTTTCCAAGTTCCAAGGAGGTCTGTGAGGTATCACTGTAATCCAACAACAGACAAACCAATACCAATAGCTATATAAACAGTTTACACAGTTTATAACAGTTTACACAATGTAAAATCAAAACACAGGACAACATTTCTTATATTGTTACATTCACAAGTCAATAACAGAAGGCTCTGTGTGGGTACACTTGTGTGAATACTCTGGTGACGCTGGAGAGACCTGTTGTGATTAAAACTCCTTCCACACTGTGCACAGTGATACGATTTCTCTCCTGTGTGAATTCGTTGGTGTTGTTGGAAATTACTCAGTCGAGTAAAACTTTTCCCACACTGTAAGCAGTGATACGGCTTTAATTCTCTGTAAATGTGCTGGTGTCGTTGGAGATGACCCACCTCTGAAGAACTCTTCCCAATTATATGTA
>CM040978.1:1362051-1372563 GCA_022985145.1 Pangasius djambal
TGTGTTTATAGAGCACTCCAGTGAGTAAAAGTCTTCCCACTATCTGAGCAGAAGTTAAGGTTTAACTGCATTTGTACCTGACTGCTGGAACCTTTTGTGGGCATCATATTCTTGTTTATTTCTGGGGAGAAAAAAAAAACAAGATGTTATGAAAAATACTAAACTGTATTGCCATAATGCTGTTGCACCTGGTCATAAAACAAACATACACAAATTCCACAGACAGTTTGCTTATTCTTATGCATGATACTGATCAGAAGGTTGTGAATTCAATCCTAGTGCCACTAAAGTGTCACTTGCTTGGGTCCCTGAGCAAAACCCATAACCTTCATCTGCTTGGCTCAACTGTAAGTTGTTTTGCATAAAAGCTGAATCTGTGTCTAAATCGGCGTAAAACGTATCTCTGTGCTCAAACTCGCGTTTGGTTGGGGTGGCTGTAAACTTTAAGTATAATTTAAGTATGGCAAGTATAGTAAGTCCAGTAGGATAAGTAATAAGAAAACTAGCAAATAATGTAAATCACAATTCCACACACAGGAATTCTGTATGAAAAATGGGAATTAGAAATGCAATAGATGGAACTTTATCATCTTATTAGTAAGTCAATTGAGTAATAAGGCTAGTCGATATCATCTCCCTTTTTTGAGGCTATTATCTAATGATATTATATGATATTGATATTATATCATTATGTATCAACGTTAAACCTGGATGTTTAAATATATAGAGTTCCTATAACTGCCTGCAGGTTAGTTTTGAAAAGGGGTTCTGTTTCTTTTGTTGTTTTTTTTAACCTGATTTTGAGCTTCATAAAAAAGAGCACACTTCCAAATATCTTTTCTACTTGGACAAGCACCTCTTACTTGGCTTCACTGAAATTTATTTTCTCCCCTCCTGCTACTAACACCTGCATAAATTAGGCGTGTTTCATGTAAATTAGATGAACAAGAGGGTAAATTCGGGTGTGCCATATGAATATGAAATCAGGGATGCAGTTAAAGGTGATTCATTATATGACTCAAATCATCACTTACCACATCATACAGTTTCATATACACTATATGGCCAAAGGTTTATGGACATCTGACCATAACACTTTTATGTATTTTTATCACTCTTATGTACATTTACAGCTTTTGGTAGACACCCTTATCCAGAGCGACTTACAATTATCTTTTTTTTTTTTTTTTTCCCCAATACAACTGAGCAGATGAGGGCCTTGCTCAAGGGCCCAGCAGTGGCAGCTTGGTGGTGCTGGAATTTGAACGCTCAAGCTTCCAAGCAGAAGCCCAACATCTTAACCACTGAGGGGAAACTACTCCTACCCGGTTTTGGATGGAAGACCTTTTGCACATAGGTGAACACGATGACCACTACTCTACCGAAACTGTTCCAGTCACCTTCAGGGCCTCGCTTTCAGGCTGTTCCTACAGGACCTGATACTAAAGCGATGACGACTGGTCGCTTATTAAGGCAAAGCTTAAAAGACCCAGCTTGTTTCTGCCCGGGGACCTTTTGCATGTGAGGCGAACGTGATAACCACTACACTACAGAAACTTATGTGTTTGTTGTGCTTGGATTGTCCCATTATACATTTAGTCCCCACTTTGCTGTTATAATAACTAAAATCTAAGATTAAATCTATTTATGTTTCCATTTATGCAACATTGATGAATAAGGCCCACAGTATTTCTTTTGCTTTCTGTACAAGTTCTGCTTAAGCAACAGAACAACCAGGGAGAAAAAAGACAGACATCCTGCACTATTGCCAAACTTAAGATGCGTTTGATCTTTAAGCATATTTGACACTGACAGTGTTGCCACTTGCAGTAACACACTCATAAGTTAATTAGGCATGGAGCTTCCACGTAGTGCAACAGAAAACTGTTTGAGAGATTGCGAGTTCAAATCCCAACAATGTCACAGCCATCTGTGGCTGGGAGTCGAGAGAGAGAAATCACAGTGTCAATCACAGTGACACTAGCCAGAGAGCACATGTGTGTGATAGAGGGCAGATAATGAAGATGGGAACTGGGGGAAAAATAGGGAAAAAATTCAAGCATGGCAATAAATGCTGATGCAGTATAGATTCTGAACATTATGCTCAACTCCTGTCAACACAGAAAATGTACAACAAGAACAGTGATATTCTGACAGTCGTAGTGTCCACCTGGCATTTATGCTCTTTTGTTTGACCATGTGTTCTTTTGTGTGTGAAATTTATGCCAGTGGATTGTTTGCTAATGTAAAAATTACTAGAACTGTTGCAATTTGTCATATTATCCCTGATTGATAGCCAACCCTAATTTTTGCCCCTACAGTAGGAGTGTTCAAACTTATCCGGAAAGGGCCAGTGTGGGTGCAGGTTTTCATTCCAGTCAAGCAGAAGCCACACCTGATTGCTTGACTGGACACACCTGTCTATTGTAAGCCAAGATCAACTGATTAAACAGGTGGAATCAGGTATGACTCCTGCTTGACAGGAATGAAAACCTGCACCCACACTGGCCCTTTGAGGATAAGATTGGTCACCCCTGCCAGGTGCCCAATCCTGCATATTTTAGTGTTTTCCCTGCTCCCAACACACCTGACTCAACTAATCAGCTAACTAGCTGTTCTTTCTGAATTGAAGTGGATGTGTTTAAGCAGGGAAACACTTTAATGTTTAGCACAGGAGGTTCTCCAGGACCAGGGTTGGGAAACTGTGCCCTAGAGAAAAGTGAGGAACGTGAATGGGGTTTTTTAATTTGCCTGGGGCAACAAACACTGCTCAGAACTGCCCAGCTTTGACTTTTCCTTTGTGCATTCCTTGGTAAAAGATGCTTTGGGTCTATTCACCCACTCAAAACACAGCACTGCCATGTGCTCTGTGATTTGCTTCATGAAAACCAGGCTACAGAGAAATATTTCAGACACTGTTATACAGAAGAATGGATACATGTGTGGGCAATCCATGTGAAATCACTGGAGGCCTCCCAACTGACCATCTCAGATTTGTTTCATACTTTCTGAGAACAATGTCACCATTCCCAATAATTAGTGTCCAAAATTTCAGGATTATCTCTGCATTAGTTTCCTGTTCTTGAATGTTACCAGCGGTTTGCACCTTGTTGTAAACCCTCTGTATTTACATTCCTGAAGGCGTCTCTTGATTGTAGATTTTGACAATGATACGCCGACCTTCTCCAGAGTATTCTTGACTTGGCTAGATGTTGTGAAGGGGTTTTTCTTCACCAAAGGAATGAATTCTGCGATCATCCACTTTAGTTGTCTTCTGTGGTCTTCCAGGACTTTTGGTGTTGCTGAGCTCGTCAGTGCATTCCTTCTTTTTAAGAATGTACCAAATTGTTGATTTGGCCACTCCCAAGGTTTCTGCTATCTCTCTGATAGGTATCTTTTGTTTTTTCATTCTAATGATGGCCTCCTTCACTTGCATTGAGATCTCCTTGGACCGCAATATTGAGAGTTCCCATGAACAGCTACCAAATGCAAATTCAACACTTGGAGCTTGGAATCAACTCCAGACCTTTTAATCTCCTTAATTTGTCATGAAATAAGGAGAAAACAGGCAACACATGGACATGAAACTGCTCATCAGTGAATTTTCCAGTGAATTTGAGGGACTGTAATTCCTAAAATGTTTTTTGGTTAAACCCCTTGAATTAAAGCTGAAAGTCTACGCTTCTATCACATCTTGATTGCTTCATTTCAAATCCATTGCATACAGAGACAAAATTATGAAAATTGTGTCACAGTCCAAATACTTATGGACCTGACTGTATCTTCATATCTGAGAAATTCTTGCCGGCATCCTTTATCCTTCCACAATTTCCCACCACACTTTTTCTGTTATCTTTCCAACCGTAGACTGGGGCACAACAGACATGTAGACATAGTTAGTGTTTGCTGTCTCATTCACATGTCACGAGTTGACAGCTGTGCTGGCACACTTGTGTGCCTTGCATGTACTTAAATAAGTAAATCTCCTTCCACAACCTGAGCACTGGTACGGCTTCTCTCCTGTGTGAATGCTCTGGTGTCTAGTGAAATTACTTTTCACAGCAAAACTCTTCCCACACTGTGAACAATAATACAGCTTTTGTCCCGTGTGAATGCGCTGATGCAGTTGTAAAGTAAACTGCTGAGTAAAACTCTTCCCACATTTTAAGCAGTGATACGGCTTCTTTCCTGTGTGAATGCGCTGGTGTACTTTGAGAGTACTATTTTTAGCAAAACTCTTCCCACACTGTGAACAGGAATATGGCTTTTCTCCAGTGTGAACGCACTGGTGTGACTTTAGAGCGTTCTTATAACGGAAACTCTTCCCACACTCCGAGCAGTGATACGGCTTCTCGTCCGTGTGAATGCGCTGGTGCGCTATGAGAACATAGTGCTGAGCAAAACTCTTCCCACACTGTGAACAGGAATACGGCTTTTCTCCAGTGTGAATGCGCTGGTGTGACTTTAAAGCGTTCTTATAACGGAAACTCTTCCCGCACTCTGAGCAGTGATATGGCTTTTCTCCCGTGTGAATGCGCTGGTGTGCTGTGAGAATGTAATGGTGAGCAAACCTCTTCCCACACTCGTTACAGGAATATGGTTTGTCTCCAGTGTGAATGCGCTGGTGGAACTTTAGAGCACTTTCATAACAGAAACTCTTCCCGCACTGTGAGCAGTGATACGGCTTCTCTCCTGTATGGACGCGTTGGTGTGTTTTTAGATGAGCAGGCGCAGTGAAACCTTTCCCACAAACTGAGCAGGGATGAAGTGCTTTCTTTATTTGTACATGATGGTTGATAGTGTAAGGTGCACCAGAAGTCTTTTGCTGACTGCTGGAGTCTCTCATGGCCATTATGTTCTTGTTTATTTCTGGAGAAGAAAAAAAAGGGGAGAAAAAAATAGAAAATCAATAACGTTATTAAAAAATAACCCAATATTAAATGCAACAACATAATGAAGCAGGATTATCCATCTCCTATTGTTTTTTTTTCTTTCTTCATATTCCTTCTGCTTTTCCAGATGGTTACCAGTAACATATTCACCTTATGATTTAAAGCTCAAACAGCTCAGGCAGATATGAAGCTTGGTCAGAAATCTCGGCTGTCCCAGTGAAGGGATCTTTTTAAATCTGGTTGATTTCTTCTTCAATTTGAGGTGATTTCACAGCTGAAAGGAGTTTTACCGCCACCTACTGGACTGGAGTGTGGGCGAAAAAACCATAAAGCCTAACTTTAACTAATTTACCTTTCATTATATTGTGTTTAACAACACTGTAAAAATTGTGTTACAGGTTGAAATGTTTAGTGTTTCCCCTGCAAGAGTCTCTGTAAAATTCAAGTCTGCATTGATACATGTTCCACCATCTCAATCTCAAGTGTCTGGCATTTATCACATCTTGTCATGATGTGTACCATTCCTCCCTCTGCAACCGCAAGCCCCTCCAGAGAGTCGTGAGAGCAGCTGAACTCATCATTGGCTACAAACTCCCAGCCATACAGGACATCTTTCACACATAATGTCTGAGGAAGGCTCGCAAAATCACCACAGACCACAATCACCCAGTACAAAGACTGTTTACCGGACTACCATCCGGCAGACGGTACCGCAGCATTCGATCCAGAACCAGCAAGCTGAAGAACAGCTTCTATCTGCAGGCCATCAGGATCCTGAATACACTGTAATCCAGTCATTACTCCATATTCCTCTCTGTCACTCAGGCCTTCACTACCTCCCACACACTGTTCACCTCACTGACAGCTCAAGGGCACTCATGGACAATCTCTTCACATGCTTCTGTCAATTTTGGGCATGCTAAGGGCACTATTACCACTTTACTGCTGACTAAGCCCTGTCTCTGTACAATATATTGGTCTATTGTACATATTTATTACACACTACACATACTACTACATCTAATTTAATTGTACATTTAAAAAAAATAATTAAATGCTACTTTATACTACTGCTTCATCTGCTTTTTATACTCTTTCTGATGGATATTTTTTGTATTGCACAGCTGTAGAGTACCTGAGCCTCACAACATGCATTTCAATGTACAATTGTCACCTCACGACAATTTTGTGCACATCAGAAATAAACTTGAAACACTGAGTTTAAACCATTGTAATATAATGTACATTCACCCACCAAGAAAAAGAAAAAAAAAATCCCTTTCCTCTCTTCTGTTTCGTCCTCTAACCTCTAACTTCTTCTGGATTTTATTTAAAAAAAAGAGTTTTGCTGCCATCTTTTACTTATTGCATTGGACATAAAATAGATTTGTTTCTTTCTTGCTTGTAATGTGTCTCAACCACTGCGAGTGCACTGTTCAGTGGTTTTTAAGAGTTAGTTTACTGGACATAATCATAAATAATTGTACTGAAAAATCCAAACAACTCGATGTCTATAGTGAGTCGACGGGCATGCCCCGACCGCCAACAAGTCCAGTCTTTCTTGGCACTAATTTGTACCAAGATTGAATACTTAAAATGTACTTCACACAGGGAGGGAGTTATTAAAGAAAAACTATTTCAGGCATTTGAAATGGGGAAAACCCCACTTTTCCCCCATTCTGATGTTAGATATGAACATTAACTGAAGCTCTTGACCTGTATCTGCATGATCTTATGTATTGTGCTGCTGCCACTTGATTGATAACTGCATGAACCTTCAGATGTACGGTGTTCCTAATAAAGTGGATGGTGAGTGTAAATTTCTAAGCCACTTACTTTTTACTCATCACTTCAAAGTACTTGTTACAAAGGTCTCTCTTTCTCATCCAGCCAATAACTGTACACAATACATCAATATAATGAATAATAAAATATAATTTTATTTACATTTCAATGTCCAATCAAATTCAGTAACAGGAAAATAAAAGATACCAACAATCAGGCAAATTGGTCAATGGCTCTGACTTAATTATTTTCAAACATATACAAACATTAACTTTTTAATATTTAAGTAGATTTACAATAGCACTTTAAATGTATTTGAATTATTTTTTAAAACTTTCACTTGAGTAAATTATTGGCTAGATAATTCCACTTTTAATTGAATATGATTTTGACACATATATACTTTCACTTTAATATAATTTCTCATTAGATTTTGTACTCCAGCACTATGGCTTTTAGGCAAAAACCAAAGGTTTGAGATCTTTTTATTCATTTATCTGCGTTTGGTCCTTACCTGAGATGAGATGACACTTGGTACTATTTGACTTTACTGTTTTACACTGTATGCTGTAATGATTTATAATCCCACAATCTAACTACTATAGATGGCTACAACTCATTTTCTGGGAAAAAAAAAAACCCACCCTGGTGCAGAAGACAAATTCATAGACAAATTCAATCCTTATACCAGATGAAGGTGGGTGGAAAAGGTTCAGAAGTGTGTGTTACCATAACTGATTTATCCATCAGGTAATCGTAGAAAGACGCATCATTGACGACACTGCCAAGATTCATCAGGGTTAAAATTGTGAAAGAATGGTTCAGAGAGCATGAAGAATCATTTTCACACATGAAGTGGCTCCTCTGAGTCTTGACCTTAACCTCAGTGAGAGTCTTTGGGACGTGCTGGAGGGGACTTTACAGAGTGCTCACGTCTTTCACGTCAGCACAAGATCTTGACCAAAAATTGATGCACCTCTTGATGGAAATAACATCACAACATTTATTTCCATCAGCTTTTGGTCAAGACTTCATCTTTTAAGATTAAAAGAACTGTTGCCAAACATATAACACGCTAGAAACATTATAATCGCTCTAATAACGATTCATTCATAGCCTATTAAAATCTAAACAGTGACTTTTTTTTGGCCGGGCAGTGTGTGTCTGTGTGTGTGTGTGTGTGTGTGTGTATATATATATATATATATATATATATATATATATATTACTGGGTAAACACCAGGTGTGTACTGTGAAGTTTCCCAGGAGGAAATCACTAGAGCAAATGTCTGTAATCTAACAACAGCAAGCTGACTTGGAAAAAAACTCACATTTTCAATTTAACCAGTTTTACTTTTTATTTCACCACAAACTGTAAAACTGTCAGAATAGTAAACAACATTACAAATGACTTTTTCTTTTTTACTTTATGCCACGGCTCTTTTACTTTTACTTAACGTGACGTGTGAATACACAGCAACTTGCGCTTACGTTTAACAGCCATCCTCACACTACCTAATAAAAGATACTGTTTAAACTCCACAGACTGAGCTTTGAGAACTGATAAAGTTGTGCACAGTTATTATTATTTTTTAACGTTCACATAAACTAGTCTGCTTAAGACCACCGGATGCTTTCTCTACAGGCTAGGCATGACACTGATGACACCCACCACCTTCTAACCAGCACAGGGAAGATGTGTTTCTAGAATCATCTCATCTATGCTAAGTAAAATAAATGAGGCATTAATATATGACATTACATCACGTAACATTTAAAAGTTTCACATTTATATGTCACAAACTTATGGCTCTGTGTTGGCACACATATTTACTTAATAAACTAAATCTTTGCCCACATAGCAATCAGTGATCGGCTTCTCTCCCAGGTGTTTGCGTTGGTGTTGTTGGAGATGACAGAGTTGTACAAAACTCTTTTCACAATGTAAGCAGTGATACGGCTTCTCTCCTGTGTGAATGCGCTGGTGTGTTTGGAGAGCACTCAGGTACGTGAAACTCTTTCCACACTGTGAACAGTGATGCGGCTTCTCTCCTGTGTGAATGCGCTCGTGTGTGTGAAGAGTACCCGACTGAGTAAAGCTCTTTCCACACTGTGAGCACTGATACGGCTTCTGTCCGGTGTGAATGCGCTGGTGTTGTTGGAGAGCACTCCGGTGATTAAAACTCTTTCCACATTTTACGCAGTGATACGGCTTCTCTCCTGTGTGAACTCGCTGGTGTGCTGTAAGCGTACCTCTCTCAGCAAAACTCTTGCCACACTGTGAGCAGTGATAAGGCTTCTCTCCGGTGTGAATGCGCTGGTGTTTTTGGAACGTACCCTCTCGATTAAAACTCTTCCCACACTCTGAGCAATAATATGGCTTCTCTCCTGTGTGAGTGCGCTCATGTGCTTCGAAAGTACGTTTCTGAGCAAAACCGTTTCCACACTGTGAGCACTGATATGGTTTCTCTCCAGTGTGAACGCGCTGGTGTCGTCGGAGATTACTATCTTGATTAAAACTCTTCCCACACTGTGAACAGTGATACGGTTTTGCTCCTGTGTGAATATTCTGGTGTTGCTGGAGATAAAGCTGGCGTGTAAAACTCTTTCCACACTGTAAACAGATAAACGGTCTCTCTCCTGTGTGAATCCTTTCGTGTTGCTGGAAAGTACTCAGTCGACTAAAACGCTTCCCACACTGTGAGCAGATATAAGGCTTCTCTCCTGTATGAATTCGTTGGTGTGTCTTGAGATGGACCCTTTGAGTAAAACTCTTTCCACAATCTGAACAGTGGTGAAGGTCAGTCTGCATTTGTATGTGCTGACTACTGAAGCTTTTTGGGGGCATCACGTTCTTGTTTATTTCTAGAGGAGAAAAAAAAAAATCAATCAATTAAACCTTAGGTGTTAATATCTGGTCAGATTATACTGATGCAATGTAGAGTCTGGATCCTCTGCTTTCAAATGTTATAATGCTTATGATGATGACTTCTTAATTAGTAGATTGCCAAATTAGTTAAAGGGCACATTAACAAGATCCACCAATCTCTCTGTTCTACTTTTGTTACTACTACTTTCTCACGCTCCACCTCTCAGCCCTTAACATCCCAACAATCCCAAAGAAGGAACATTAATGGAAAACTGTATCCCAGCAATACAGCATAAAGTCATTAGTATTCAACATCTCTACTGTCTGGGGCTGAATTTGGTTTCCTTTCACACAACAGACTCTTTGTTCTTCTCACAATACACTGAGTGGTTAACTAAGCCATACTGCAAAACTGACACTGTAAATCCAATGGAAGTTGAAAATGGGCACCAGCTATGTGCTCAGTGCCTCAACACGGACCATCTTAAGGATGCATTCTCTAGTTCGGGACTGCACAGCAAGGCCAATGCTGACCCTTGTCTGGCAGATCTGAACTCTCAACCTTCTGATCAGAAGGCCAACAGCTTAACCACAGAGCTACCACTTCCAAATGTGGTGTAATAGTGCTACACAACAGTGAATTCTCTCTCTCTCTCTCTCTCTCTCTCTCTCTCATATACACACACCATGCTGATTGCAGCAGAATTTACTATTTACAGTGCAAAGTTCGTCAATGTATTAGGGCAGTGGTGACTCGATGGTTAAGGCTCTGGGTTACTGAGCAGACAGTCGGGGGTTCAAGCCCCAGCACCACCAAGCTGCCACCATGGGGCCCCTAAGCAAGGCCCTTAACCCTCCCTGCTCCAGGGGTGCTGTATCATGGCTGACCCTGTGCTCTGACCCCAACTTCCTAACAAGCTGGACTATATATGATGACCATAACCTTGCTGTAGTGTAAGGTACAGT
>CM040978.1:1384778-1399949 GCA_022985145.1 Pangasius djambal
TTCCACATTGTGAGCAGTGATACGACTTCTCTCCTGAGTGAATTCGTTGGTGTTGTTGGAAATTACTCAAGTCAGCAAAACTCTTTCCACATTGTGAGCAGTGATACGGCTTCTCTCCTGTATGGATGCGTTGGTGTGTTCTGAGAGTACACTGGTGAGTAAATCGTTTCCCACACTGTAAGCAGATAAATGGTTTCTCTCCTGTATGAATTCGGTGGTGTTGTTGGAAATTACTCGAGTCAGCAAAACTCTTTCCACATTGTGAGCAGTGATACGGCTTCTCTCCTGTGTGAATGCGCTGGTGTAGCTGGAGATGACTTCTCTGGTTGAAACGCTTTCCACACTGTGTGCAGTGAAATGGCTTTTCTCCTGTGTGAATGCGCTGGTGCGTTTGTAATCTACTCTGGTGAGTAAAACTCTTCCCACAATATGAGCAGGGGTGAAGTTCTGTGTGTATTTGTACTTGACTGGTCATAGTACAAAGAATACCAGCAGATGTTTGATGACTACTGGGGTCTCTTGTGGGCATCATGTTCTTGAGTCTCTAGGAAGAAAAAATGGAACATGAAATATACAAACCAATATTATCCCAATGCTCCATAAAGAACTGTTTAATTTTTCTATATATATATATATATATTGTTGTTATGGATGCATCAATACAATGGGTTGAGGAGTTTCTTAAAGTGCTAATTCCATTGCTCAACAATATCAACACAATCAACACTCCCCCACACTTGCTTAGCAGAACTTGTGCAATGTCTTGTCTGTCCAGTCCCGAGGTGCCAAACAGTTTGCCAGAAGGACGCATGCCCGAGGAAACCTCTCCCGGGCCTGACTCCATGATGGGTCCCATTAACCCTAACCTGGGCTATGTACATGTAGACTTTCTGGTAGCTTTCACAGGGGCCATTAGAATTGCTTCTAATGATCTCTCCTCTCAGATCTGTTCCCCAAAGTTGGCCCTACTGGGAGCATTAAGCCCCTGGTGACATACAAAAAACACAAAAGCATTCACTGTATTGTCCAGAGGTTGTAAGTTCACATCCCGATAATGCCACAGCCATTAGTACCCGGTTGGTAGCTGTAATATGATGGGAAGACCTGAGTGGCGGGTGGGAATTAGCCAAGACTAATTAGGAATAAATTCCAACATCATGGACAGTCACAATATCTTGGCATGTGTTGAGTCAAAAGTGTTAAAAAGTGCCAGTATGAAACAAAACACAACCACTTTGAATTGTCATATTTAGTATATCTATAAACAAATCATAAATGGTTAAGAAATATAAAGTCACTGTTTTCACCATTCAGTCAATTTTAGTTTGACGTTTGTACGCAAGGAATTCCATGCATCTGGAACATTTAGTTGAATTCCCATGGCTTAACTTGTCTGGTCAGTATGTCTACAATCCCTTTTTCTATAAATGTGGTTTTTTTCTTGTATAAAAGTGGGTTAATATGGTGTGTAATATGTAGTCAAATAGTAAAACTTTTGATAAAATGTACATAAAAAATAGCAATCTATGACACAGATTTGATTTTTGCAATATTATTAGAACTTCCTTACTATCATTTTGAATTGTGTGACCTTAGTGCACATATAACCTCTAAAAGGCTAGAGCTGGCTGTGTTAATTGGTCACTCAGAATTACTAGTGATCAGATTTATAGACATATTTAATTTTTTATAAAAGGTACAAGTCATCTATCTGCACTAGACTTCATACTACATGTGAAGCAGAGATCCATTTAGGATTCAATCAGTGTTAGAGCTGAGACAAGCAGCTCAGGTAACAGTTTCACTTTAACTTACCTCTTGGTGCATACAGTTAGAAAGTAGTTAACCACTCCAAATACAGCCACAGTGACAAGCTTTTTTAAACACCTTCAGATCTAACTGTAGCTGTAAACCTCAGGCAGGAAACATGTTTTCATGTAGAGATGACTAGCTCGTCTTCTGCTTCTTCTTCTTCGACTTGAGGAGGTTTCACAGATGAAAGGTTTTTTCACCACCACCTACTGGTGGAACCTACCCACATTTCCACATATCTTGTTAAATGACCCTGTAAAAATGTGTTAAAATTAAAAAGTTTCTTTCCCCTCTACATTCTAAAATCCTAATTCATGTTTCTCTAATCCTTCCTTCCATCTGTTCTTTCTGTATGACACTGTTTACACTGCATTAAAACATGTTCCACCTGCTCAAGTGCCTCACATTTATCACACCTCTTTGCATTGTGCTTTCTAACTTATGCCAGTCCATCACAGGGCACCATGTGCACATGCATACACACACACACACACACACACACACACATACACACACACACACACTCATTCACACCTAAGGGGAATTTATCCTAACCATTTCACCTACGTACTTGCTTTTGGGAGAAGGAAGGAAACCAGAGAACCCAGCGGAAACCCAGTCAGACACGGGGAGAACATGCAAAACTCCACAAAGGCAGTAACCACTCTGATTAAAATTCTTTCCACATTGTGAACAGTGATACAGCTACTCTCATTTGGTTCAGCCAAATGTTGAGCTCTCCTTCTCCTATTTTGTGGTTATTAAAAATAGGTCATATCAAATAACACAGGACACTCAGACAAAGGAAGAAATGATCCAGTTATTGGTCCCAAAGAGCCATTGGAAAATGTCATTCCAGGCGGCTCACCATAATCTGATGGCAGAGCACTTATGCCAGGAGAAAACACGGAACCGACTCATGGCCCGTTTCTATTGGGTGGGTATATGCGGCGATGTTCGCAGGTATAAGTGCGAGGATAAGTGGCTCAACCCCCTGTTTTTTGCAGTTCGAGAGGTACCGCAAGCATCCACGGGATTTTCCCATTTGAATTATTATAGAGACGCAAGCCTCGCTGTGTCCTAGATGTCATTAGGGAAAATTGGGAAGTGGGACCTTCTAACAGCAAAAATGAAATTTAAAACATTTTGGACCTGAGGGTAAAACTCCACAATTTGAAGTGACTTGTGGCCAAGTATGGTGACCCATACTCGGAATTTGTGCTCTGCATTTAACCCAGTAGTGAACACTCACCCAGAGCAGTGGGCAGCCTTTTTTTGCTGCAGCGCCTGGGGAGCAGTTGGGGATCAGTGCCTTGCTCAAGGAACTCACCTCACTCATGGTACTGAGGGTGGAAGAGAGCGCTGGTCATTCACTCCCCCCACCTACAATCCCTGCCAGCCTGAGACTCAAACCTGTGACCTTCAGGTTCACCTTTGGGTTGCAAGTCCAACTCTCTAACCATTAGGCCACGAATTTGCATCAGGCTCAAGAACGACAGTCCGGACTGTATGATGGGTAAGCAGCTATGGAAATTATCACAGAGAGATAGAGTGCTCGTATTATTACCCATAAGGTGCTCCAAATTGCTCACCAAGTGGCAAGGGCCCTTTGAGGTCACACGGCGAGTCGGGACATTGACTACGAGGTAAGGTGAATGGATAGAGGCATGGCGTGTTAGATTTACCACCTCAATCTCCTTATACCATGGAGAGAGGTGGTCCCTGTGGCTTTAGTGATGGTCATTCCGGACAGGGAGGAGCTAAAACTGGGCTAGGCTCAATTCACCTCAGTCTCTTGTGAAGACCACCTCTCACTGTCCCAAATCAGAGGTTGCCAAGTTGCAGACGGAATTTTCCTATATGTTCTCTCCCTTACCCGGCTGCACTAATCTCATAGAACACCACACTGAGATGGCCCCAGGGGTGGTTGTACGCAGCTGCCCCATCATTTGCCCCAGCACAAAAAACAGGTGGTTCAAGAGGAGCTCATGTCCATGCTTGATATGGGGTGATCGTGGAGTCCCATAGTGACTGGTCCAGTCCGGTGGTCTTGGTTCCCAAGGCAGAGGGTTCAGTCTGGTTGTGTGTGGACGTTAGAAAAGTCAACACGGTGTCTAAATTTGACGTGTACCCAATTGACGAACTGCTCAATCGGTTAAGAGCAGCTCGCTTTTATTCAACACTGGACTTGACAAAGGAATATTGGAAGATCCTTTTGACTCCAATATCTCATGAGAAAATGGCCTTTTTGGGTTACACCAATTCATGTCCCTTCCTTTTGGGTTGTTCGGAGCCCCAGCAACATTCCAGTGACTCATGGACAGAATACTCCGTCCGCACACTGTTTATGCTGCTGCCTATTTAGATGACATTATTATTTATAGTAATGATTGGCAGGGGCACATTCAGCAACTGAGGACTATCCTGAGATCGTTGAGATGGGCAGGACTCTCAGCAAACCCAAAGAAGTCTGCAATTGGACAAATGTGTCAAATAGCTGCTCAAATTTCCCCATATTCTGCTCAATTAGCCTTAAAATGAAAATGCTATGATTCCCCTGTAGTAGGCTGGGGAAAGCCAGCTCTCAGGACACGAAACTGTAAACTGTAAACATGCCAAGCTCCAGTTTGTCCAGTGTCAGATATGGAGTAATTGCTGTGGCAGGAAATAAACCTGGCGCCTCCAATTTTTTTGGGTCTTTGGAAGGTAAATCGTTCCAGTAGAATCAGAATAAAGTGACCAAAGTGTGAAGACATTTTTGAAACAATGCCTGAAGATAAATGAAGATAAACCATACAACAGCAACCTCCATATCTTGGTGTAGGGAATGCGATTATACTGGAAACACTACACTGTTATACAGCTATTAAATTCAAATCAATTTTATTTATACAGCGCTTTTAATAATGGTCATTGTCACAAAGCAGCTTTATAGAAATCCAGATATAATTTTTGAATTGATTCCTAATGAGCAAGCCAGAGGCAACAGTGGTGAGGAAAAACTCCCTGAGATGATATGAGGAAGAAACCTTAAGACGACCCAGACACAAAAGAGAACCCATTCCTCATCTGAGCAACAGCAGACATTGCGATTATAAATGATTTCTCTTCTATAGCTGTATACTATAGAGTCACGCAGTGCCAAGTGTGTTGAAAGTAAGTTGAGTATGATCATCAATGCCATTTCTGCTTTCATTAAAGTTTTAACTTCAAGTCTACAGTATGTTCGTAACTTTCTCATACACAGTGGCAATCAAAAACACAGAATGACATAGCATTGCTGACAAGAACTAAACTTAAAAACTATCACTATCTATTTTGGCTAGGGATTGCTGCTGAGATTTTTTGGCTCTGTGTGCTGCCTTTCTTTGTCTTTATAATGACAACTGATAAATTCTGACAATGTAAAAAATTTTATGGAAAAATTTAATGGTCAATTAGTGCTGTAATACCATAACACTATGATTTTTTTAAGACTAGGTTATCATACCATAACACATCTATCTAAGACAAATGCAGCACTAAAGCACTTAGATGACCTACTTTACTCCAAATTGCCTTTAACTGGTACTGTAAAAAAGACTCATTGGCAAAGACACTGCAGCACTGTACTGTAAGTCTGTTAAAGTTTACATCTGATGACCATATCTACAAATAAAAGGTGTTTGTCCTCAGTAAAAGAGATATATAATGTGTTTACTCATCACATAAATTTAACACAGCATTAAAGTCCACTGTTTGAAAATAAGACAAGAAATATAGCTTTTATCAAAGTCTTTACACACTTTTTTTTAAAACTGTGTACAAGTTCTGCATCATCACTGAATTTCTGGAGAAGATTAAATGCAGAACTTACTGAGGCCAACTTGTTCCCCATATCTGACTCAAAATGAAATCTTAGTCTGATGCAAATCCAACCTCAAAATATTAGAATAAATAGATTCGACTCTTTACTGTTTACACAACCACTTTTAAGGTGCACATTGTGACTGCTTTCTGTTTTTTAGATGACTCTAATATAAAGTAACTATGGAATAATATTTGCAGAAAAACTTTTTTGTTTTTCAAAAAAAGTTTGCGCTATCACTTACATTATTAGCAGATTACTAGGCTGGATGTAAACATTAACATTAGCAAACTTCAGTGACTTAAAAGTACACTATACAGTCAAACACCTGACCATCACTCCCATATGTGCTTGTTGAACATCCCATTCCAGATTCATGGGGAATAATATGGAGTGTGTGTCCGTGCTGTTATAACAGCCTCTCCTAGGAAGGCTTTCCACTAGATTTTGGAGTGTGGCTGTGGGGACTGGTGCCCATTTGGCCACAAGAGCATTAGAGAGGTTGGTTGTAGGGCGAGGAGGTCTGGGGTGCAGTCGGGGTTCCTGTTCATCCCAAAGGTGTTCAGTGGGGTTGAGGTCAGTGCTCTGTGCAGGACACTCAAGTTCTTCCGCTCCAACCTTAACACACCATGTCCTCACGGAGCTCGCTTTGTGCACAGGGGCATCGTCATGCTGAACAGGTTTGGGCCTTTTAGTTCCAGTGAAGGTAAAAATTGTAATGCTACAGCATACAAAGACATTCTATACAACTGTGTGCTTTCAATTTTGTTTTAACAGTTTGGGGAAAAACCACATATAGGTTTGATGGTCAGGTGTCCACATACATTTGGCTACATGGTGTATTTAAATAAGTAAGTCTCTTTTCACAATGTAAACAATCGTGAAGCTTTTCTCTGGTGTGAATAAGCTGGTGTTGTCATAGATTATACAAACAATTAAAACATTTCCCACAATGTGAGCAGTAGTATGGCTTTATTCCTACGTGAGTGAGGAGGAGTCCTATGAGAACATTGATTAAAACTCTTTACACACTCTCAGCAGTGATATGGCTTTTCTCTAGTGAGAATGTGTTGGTGTTGTTGGAGAGTACTCTGTTGATTAAAACTCTTTCCACCTTGTGAGCAGTGATATGACCTTTCTCCTGTATGAACAAGCTGGTGTCCTTTGAAAGCAATTAGCTGAACAAATCTAAACAAAACTTCCACAGTGTGAGCAGTGTTATGGCCTCTCTCCTGTATGGATGCGTTGGTGTGTTTGGAGTTCAGCCTTGCGAGTAAATCTGTTCCCACACTGCAAGAAGATAAATGGTTAATCTCCTGTGTGAATTAGTTGGTGTCGTCTGAAATTACCGACTCGATTAAAACTCTTCCCACACTGTGAGCAGTGGTACGGCTTCTCTCCCGTGTGAATGCGCTGGTGTACTTTGAGACCACTTCGTTGATTAAACCGCTTTCCACACTGTGAGCAGCTATAAGGTCTCTCTCCAGTGTGAATGCGCTGATGTGTTTGGAAATTACACTGCCGATTAAAACTCTTCCCACACTGTGAGCAGTAATACGGCTTCTCTCCTCTGTGAATACTCAGGTGACATTTGAGAGACTTGTTATGATTAAAACTCTTCCCACACTGTGAACAGTGATACGGTTTTTGTCCAGTGTGAATGCGCTGGTGTTGTTGGAGAGCACTCTCTATCTTAAAACTCTTTCCACAATGTGAACAGTGATACGGCTTCTCTCCTGTATGGATGCGTTGGTGTGTTTTGAGATTACTCTGGTGAGTAAATCGTTTCCCACACTGCACACAGATAAATGGTTTCTCTCCTGTATGAATTCGTTGGTGTTGTTGGAAATTACCCAAGTCAGCAAAACTCTTTCCACATTGTGAGCAGTGATACGGCTTCTCTCCTGTATGGATGCGTTGGTGTGATTTGAGAGTACAGCGGTGAGTAAATCGTTTCCCACACTGTATGCAGATAAATGGTTTCTCTCCTGTATGAATTCGGTGGTGTTGTTGGAAATTACTCGAGTCAGCAAAACGTTTTCCACAATGTAAGCAGTGATACGGCTTCTCTCCTGTGTGAATGCGTTGGTGTATTTGAAGATGACTTCTCTGATTGAAACTCTTTCCACACTGTGAGCAGTGAAATGGCTTTTTTCCCGTGTGAATGCGCTGGTGCGTTTGTAATCTTCTTTTGTGTGTAAAACTCTTCCCACAGTATGAGCACTGGTGAAGGTCTGTGTGCATTCGTTCTTGACTGGTCATAGTACAAAGAATACCAGCAGTCGTTTGCTTACTACTGGAGTCTTTTGTGGGCTTCATGTTCTTGTTTTTCTCTAGTAAGGAAAAAAATGGAACTCAATATCATGAAAAATACAAAACAGTATTTTCCCAATGCCCCAAATGAGCGATTTAAGTTGTTCATGTTTCTATTTAATTGTTCATTTTTTTCAGATCGATGTTTTTTTTTTTTTGATGGTTGCGTAGAGTGAAATATAACTCACTTTTCTGTTTCTACATCGGAGTATGCATTTTTTTTCTTCTGCTTATCACCAAAGCTTTTTCTTTATTTTTTCATTGACATGTTAATGGTTATTTTTTGTCTGTTTTATTGTTTTTGTTCTTTTGTTGAATTCGTCTGCTGGTTTCAGGTTATGGCGGAGCGCCACACCCATGGTTGGGGAGCCAGATTTCCGAATTGCTGTGGTATAAGAGGAATAAAACACTGTGGAATGTGCTGTTCTAGGAAAATAATCCACTTTGGGGGGTGGTCATAGCCGTCCACTTCGCATCACTCTTTCCTGTCATGGATCATTTTCCTTTGCAGAACTCGCCAATTCGCCAATGCATTTTATTTCTTTTTATTTTCTTTCCTGACAAAACAGTATTCAATTCTATTATAAGTGTTTTCAAAATTCTTCCTTCTTCATGCAACAAATTTTGGTATGCAAATTAATCCATGACGTAAACTGGCGACTTTTGGAGGATGCAGTAGCTACATTCTCATCACTGGCTGGTGCTTACCGACTATGTGGAGTTTTGTATCTCATTTTCACACACAAAAAAAGATTTATTTAAGAGGTTAAAAGCCAGCTATCTGCACTAGACACTATTACATATGAAGCAGAGATCCAGTCAGTAACTGTTAGCCAACACAATGCAGCTCAGAGAACCAGTTTCACTTTAACTTACCTCAGGATTTAAAGAGCAACACCGTTTATCCACTTCAAATGCTCTTTTTTTCTTTTAACTGGATCAGATATAACTGTCGCTGTAAAGGTTGAAAAGACTGTATTGTAAACATGCAAGCAGAAAGTTACATGTAGCTCAGCTGTCCAAGCAGGAAAAACCTACAGGTCTTCTCGTCCTTCTTCGATTTGAGGTGGTTTCACAGCTGAAAGGTGTTCCACTGCCACCTACTGGACTGCACTGAGGGCAAATTCGGCAAATAGCTGCTCAAATTTCCCCATATTCTGTTCAATCAGCCTTAAAATGAAAATGTTATGATTCCCCTGTAGTAAGCTGGGGAAAGCCAGCTCTCAGGACACGAAACTGTGCAAAAACTACAAACATGTCAAGCTCCTGTTGTTTGTCCAGTGTCAGATATGGAGTAATTGCTGTGCCAGGAAATAAACCTGGTACCTCTAATCCTCCAAGTTTTTTGGGTCTTTGGAAGGTAAATCGTTCCAGTAGAATCAGGTGACTAAAGTGACAAGACATTTTTTGAAATAATGCCTGAAGATAAATGAAGATAAACCATACAACAGCAACCTCCATATCTCTGTGTAGGGGATGTGATTATACTGGAAACACTACACTGTTATACAGCTATTCAATTCAAATTTTATGTTAAATTTCAAATTAATCAATTTTATGTATATTGTCATATTTATATATATATATATATATAGTCATTGTCACAAAGCAGCTTTATAGAAATAACACCATGATTTTTTTAAGACTAGGTTATCTTACCATTATCAAACCATAACACATCTAAGACAAATGCAGCACTAAAGCACTTAGATGATCTACTTTGCTCCAAATTGCCTTTAACTGGTACTGTAAAAAAGACTCATGGGCAGAGACACTGCAGCACTGTACTGTAAGTCTGTTAGAGTTTACATCAGATGAGCAAATCTACAAATAAAAAGTTTTTGTCCTCAGTAAAAATGATATATAATGAGATTACTTGTCCACTGTTTGATAATAAGACAAGAAATATAGCTTTTATCAAAGTCTTTACACTTTTTTTTTCTTTACTATGTGCAAGTTCTGCATCATCAGTGAATTTCTGGAGATGATGATCTTAAATGCAGAACTTACTGAGGCCAACTTGTTCCCCATATCTGCCTCAAAATGAAATGTTAGTCTGATGCAAATCCAGCCTCAAAGTATTAGAATAAATAGATTCAACTCTGAAACAAGAACTGTTTATTGTTTACACAACCACTTTAAAGGAGCACATTGTGACTGCTTTCTATTTTTTTTTTTAACTTAAACAAATATGAAGTAACTGCATTAATATTTACAGAAAAACTTTCTTCTTTTCCAGAAAAGTTTGCTGCAGAGGTTGTGTTTCTTTATTTTTATTTCAAAAATCAACAAAATATGCAATTTGGTGAGGGGTGCCCAAACTTTTGAATACAATTGTATGCATGATCATTTGATTGAGCTATCACTTAAATTATAAGCAGATCACTAGGCTGGATGTAAACATTAGCAAAATTTGTGTGACTTAAAAGTAGACTATACAGTCAAACACCTGACCATGACTCCCATACGTGCTTGTTCAACATCCCATTCCAGATTCATGGGGAATAATATGGAGTGTGTGTCCGTGCTGTTATAACAGCCTCTCCTAGGAAGGATTTCCACTAATGTTTGGAGCATAGCTGTGGGAATTTGTGCCCATTTGGCTACAAGAGCATTAGAGAGGTTGGTTGTTGGGCGAGGAGGTCTGGGGTGCAGTCGGTGTTCCTGTTCATCCCAAAGGTGTTCAGTGGGGTTGAGGTCAGTGCTCTGTTCAGGACACTCGAGTTCTTCCACTCCAACCTTAACACAGGGGCATTGTTATGCTGGAACAGGTTTGGGCCTCTTAGTTCCAGTGAAGGGAAATTGTAAAGCTACAACATATTGTGTAGGTCGCCTTGTGTCACCAAAACAGCTCTGACCCTTCGAGGCATGGACTCCACAAGACCTCTGAAGGTGTGCTGTGGTATCTTGTACCAAGATATTAGCAGCAGATCCTTTATGTCCTGTAAGTTACAAGGTGCGGCCTCCATGGATCGGACTTGTTTGTCCAGCACATCCCACAGATGCTCGATCGGACTGAGATCTAGGGAATTTGGAGGCCATGACAATGAGTTCAAGGAGTTGACTTGGCCTCCAAATTCCCCAGATCTCAGTCCGATCGAGCATCTGTGGGATGTGGGATCTTTGATTCCCCAAACCATTCCTGAACAATTTTTGCAGTGTGACAGGGCGCATTATCCTGCTGAAAGAGGCCACTGCCATTAGGGAATACTGTTGGCATGAAGGGGTGTACTTGGTCTGCATCAGTGTTTAGGTAGGCGGTACGTGTAAAGGTGACATCCACATAAATGGCCAGGACCCAAGGTTTCCCAGCAGAACATTGCCCAGAGCATCACACTGCCTCCACCGGCTTGCCTTCTTCCCATAGTGCCGCCTGGTGCCATCTCTTCCCCAGGTAAGTGACGCACATGCACCTGGCCATCCACATGATGCAAAATAAAATGTGATTCATCAGACGAGGCCACCTTCTTCGATTGCTCACATGCCCATTGTAGGTGCTTTCGGTGGTGGACAGGGGTCAGCAAGGGCAATCTGACCGGTCTGCAGCTACGCAGCAAGCTGTGTGCTCTAACACCTTTCTGTCATAGCCTACTAGAGGGCTACTCTACAACCATGGCACAGTTAAAGTCACAAAGATCACATTTTTTTCCCCCCATTTTGATGTTTGATGTGAACATTAACTGAAGCTCTTGACCTATATCTGCATGATTGTATGCATTGCACTGCTGCATACTGTGAAGACCATCATCAAGTGGAGAAAATGGAGCAGCACGGTGACATCACCAAGAACAGGACGTCCCTCCAAAATTTATAAATGAACAAGACAAAAACTTACCAGGGAGGCTGCCAAGAGTCTCTTGGCAGCATTAAAGGAGGTGCAGGAACATCTGACAAGTACTAATTACTCTGCATGTGACAACAATCTCTCATCTTCTTCACATGTCTGGGCGATGGGGTAGGGGTGCTCGATGGAAGCCCTTTCTCACAAAAAACATCCAAGCTCACAAAATGTGTTATGGTCTGATGAGACCAATTCCAAAAGGTATGTTTGGAGCAAAAAAAAGCACATCATTAAAAGAACACAATCCACATGGTGAAGCATGGTGGTGGCAGAATCGTGCTTTAGGGCTGCTTTTCTTCAGCCAGAATTGGGGCTTTTATCAAAGTGGAGGGAATCAAGAATACCTACAAATACCAGTCGAGTTTCGTGCCAAACCTTCAGGAGTCTGTGAGCTGAAGATGAAAAGGAATTTCACCTTTCAGCATGACAATGACCCAAACATACATCCAAATCTACAAAGGAATGGCTTAACCAAAAGAAGATCAGTGTTTTTGAATGACCTAGCCAGAGCCCAGACCTGAATCCAACTAAAAATCTGTGGGATGACCTGCAGCGGGCTGTGCACAGGAGATGTCCTCACGATCTGATGGATCTAGAATGTTTTTGCAAGAAAGAGTGGGAAAATTACTGCCAAGTCAAGATGTGCCACGCTGAGAGACTCTTAGCCAAAAAGACTGAGTGGAGTAATACAATCAAAAGGTGCTTCACCAAAGTATTAGTTTAGGGGTTTGCACACTTATGCAACTAGGTTATTGTAAGTTTTTTATTTTTCCTTTTTTCCCTAAAAAGTTTGATTGTTTTTCACTTTATTTGTAACTTCACATTGAAGGTGTGACAAGATCTGACATGATTTATCTTTAGTGTCATTCTTTTACTTCACAAAAACCTGTCATTTAACAGAGGTGTGTAGACTTTTTATATCCACGGCAGTTCCAGAGTTAGCCATTATTCAGTAAAGGATTATAATATTAGCCTGGATCTTCAACCCTGTTACCAAACACCCAAGCAACCCTATAACAAACAAGTTGATTTTTGAAGACTACTGATGCCTCAGTGGTACTCTAATGGTGGAACATCCCAAAAAACATACACAAATTTTCCAATATCCTGTCAATAACCCTGTTATCCACACTAATCTGTTACTATTTTGTGTCGCCCCTGCAGTAGTCTCTGTACATTCAACTGCTTGATTACTGGGCTACATAGGCTTTCTTCCATCTGCTATATCTGCATGACACTTTCACAGCCATGCACGTTCCACCATTTCAAGTGCCTGACATTTATCGCATCTCGTATTGTTTTCTTATCATTTGTAACGTTGAGTTTAAACCCATTTAGTGCATAATACTCACAATGTAAAACAGACCACTTAAAACTTAGAATGTAAATTCAAAACTGCACCGAAGAAGACTTCTTAACTATCAAAAGGTTTTTATTGCTGCTAGATCAGCATATCTCTCCATCTGAATATAAGACAAACACAAATAATCCTAAATTTGTATTTACTACAGTAGAAAAGTTATCTAGGAATAAGACCACAGAAGCATATATACAGAATGTAATAGCGATTATGTTACAATTTTTTTTTTCATGACAAAATAGAAAACAATCAGAAATTTTATAGATTTAACTTATAGACAGTTTGATAACTGCCTATGTTGAGGACTGAATGAATTTCCTTGATTTCCTCTTCAAAATAATAAACTTGTGTACAAGATCCCTAACCAGGGCATTTTCTTAAACAAATGCTACCAGAAGCAATTGAACTTCTATTAAAAATAATAGAAGTTCATAAATAAATAAAATTCCTCCTTTAGCACTGGCTATGTATCTAAATCCTTTAAACTAGCAGCTATCAAATCACTGAAGCTGACATTGGCCCTTCTCAGCAGACAAACTATAAGCCTAAATCAAATTTTTTTATCACCAAGATTCTTAAAAAGGTTGTAGCACCACAGTTAATCTCATACTTGCAAAGGAATCATGTGCATGAAATCTTTCAGTACTGGGACAGTGCTGGTTAAAGTAGTAAATAACACACTATTGGCCTCTATGTCTCCTTGCTTGTGTTGCTCAATCTCAGTGTGGCTTGTGATACCAGAGACCACAATTTTCTTTTAGACAAACTGGAAGGAAGCAGCTAAGGTCTTATCTGACTTACCTATCTTTAAGTTTGTAAATGTTGATGGTGACATCTCTATACATACACTGCTTAATATGCTACCTCTGCCTACAATCATTTGTAAACATAATAAACGCTGGCTTCACTGCTATGCTGAAAGACCTTGGTGTGATTATTGACTCCAGTCTCTCATTTGAAGCTCAAATAGATATTACCCATATTTTACACATTACAATGGCTCCCATTAAAATTTTGTATTGATTATAAAATATTACTAATGACCTATAATGGACTGAATGGTTTGGCACCACAGTACCTGAGTGAACTTTTGGTCTGTTATGATCCACCATACCTGCTTCAATTAAAAGTTGCAGGCTCTGTATCAGTACCTAAAATAATGAAGACTATAGCAGGGGCAGAGGGCCACTCTTCCAATAAAGCCCCCACCTGTGGGAAAGCCAATTTTTACGTCTAGGTTGAAAACCTATTTGTTTAGTCAAGTTTTTGTTAACAGTCCCTGCTTGCACTCTCTCACTATTTATACAGAATTGAATTCTACATTAACAGGTTGTATCTGAAAATAAATGGTGTTTACTGAGAAATTTCCAAGTTCCAAGGAGGTCTGTGAGGTCTGTAATCCAACAACAGATAAACCAATACCAATAGCTATATAAACAGTTTACACAATTTAAAATCAAAACGCAGGACAACATTTCTTATATTGTTACATTCACAAGTCAATAACAGAAGGCTCTGTGTGGGTACACTTGTGTGCCTTAAATGTACTTATTTAAGTAAATCTCTGTTCGCAATGTAAGCACTTATGTTTTTTCTCTTGTGTGAATGTTCTGGTGTCGTTGGAGGTGACTTAATTGTACAAAACTCTTCCCACATAGTGAGCACTGATAGGGCTTCTCTCTTGTGTGAATGCGCTGGTGTATTTGGAGATTACTCGGATGAGTAAAACTCTTCCCACATTGTGAACAGTGATATGGCTTCTCGCCAGTGTGAATACGCTGGTGATACTGGAGTGTAATCTGTCGATTAAAACTCTTCCCACATTGTGAGCAGTGATACGGCTTCTCTCCCGTGTGAATGCGCTGATGTGCTTTGAGACCACTTCGTTGATTAAACCTCTTTCCACACTGTGAGCAGCTATAAGGTTTTTCTCCAGTGTGAATGCGCTGATGTGTCTGGAAATTACTCTCTCGATTAAAACTCTTCCCACACTGTGAG